>JAZDUH010000360.1:600000-1012500 GCA_036419115.1 Scarus forsteni
GTTTAAGCGGGGCATCCATCACTTGCATTTATGTGACTTAATCATCTTTTTCAATCAATATAAACTTTTTTTCTTAAATTAAAGCAGTTGGTGACAAAAATGACAAAAATGGAAGTGCTCACAATATAATTAGCATGATATCATAATTGTCAGAAAAAGCCTACAATCCTTACTATCAGTGTTGACGGAGAATTTTGACAATATCAATATATCAGTCATACAAATTGGATGTGCATCCACCAGCCAAAGTACACCTTGCTGGTACTGGCTCAGTCAACCTTGCTGCAGATTTGCTGGCTGTTCATCAGTGATAAAACTCTTCTGTTCCACCACATCTCAAATGTATCCTATTGGATTGAGCTCTGGTGACTGTGTAGGTCTCTGTGTACAGTGATGTCATTGGCAAAATAGTAGATATAAGACAGAAAATACAGCAAAACAGACTCCTAACTAGACAATAGACCTCCTGGTGCTTCTCTTTCTTTATGTGTTGGTTCTCCTTTAGCCAGAATTAGATAATAATGTTCTTTTGTATCCATCAGATGATGTTATTGAATGAATAAGTAATGATTATTATTATTATGAATGTTATTTCCAGTAACTTAAATATTCAAATCTAATGTCGAAGTTATATGTTTTTATGTTATGGATGTAAGTTATTGATAGATGTAGTCTTGGTAGATATTGGCCCAAAAAGTTCACTATCTGTATCTGCAGGTTTTTGCTGACATTTGCAGCCCTATTTCCACTTAACACTTCTAAATGGGTACATTTCAAAATCAAGATATTATTTTTTTCACAAGTTATATGTTGTTTTTCTTGTTTTACATCTGCCTCTCACACCGGCAGACTGCACACTGAAAACAAGTCAGTTTTCATAAAGTCAAGACTGTGCGTTCAACCAAAAATATTGTCTGAGGTAATAAGTTCAGAAATATCAGCATATTTATAATGGAAAGTCAGTGTTTGTGCTTTCAACAGAGCAGAAAAAGTATGAATACGATGTCACTGTTCAAAGATATATTTGCATTTCACAAGTGTGACTAAAAAAAATCTATTCCTGTATATTGGAATCAATATTGGAATTTAATGAAAATGTTAAAGTAAGTATAAACAAATAGCAAGAGCTATTGACAGAGCTATTCATCCTTAATGTTTTAAATAATTTCAAAAGCATTTTGGCTGTATAAAATTAATAAAATGTACAGTCTGAAATGAAATTGAAACAGTATTTTTTCAAAAGTCCTTTGAAATACAATATATTCGTGTAAGTATAAAATAATCTTTGTGTATCCTTTTGAAACGAATATGAACAGTAATGACAAGGTAATGACAGAAACCTTATAAAGGAGTAATAAGCATTTACAGTCAGCCCAAACTAAAAGCTGAAAAATGCCCTGTCCCTGATGTGAATATTTCTGGGTAATACTAAACTTGAGTAGAAGACAAAACGGACAGTTAATTCTAAACAGAGATCATTAATACCCTTCTGATGGATGGCCTTGTTTTTTCCACATTGAAATGAGTGCATTCATTTTATTGTGTTCTTTGTGTGAATAAAGCTCTCCAGAGTGCTGATGAAATTTCATGTATTCCCATAAAAAGCAGGGGGCACTCAAAACTGCAACTTTCAGCACAACAGAGAAATTTCACATACTTTTGTTTAATTCACCACAAAAGGTCTTAAGTCTCTTTTCATATGCAGTGTTTTTCTTCCTTTTTTGTCTTCAGACATCAGTCAAAAGCAACAAAAACACACCCATGTGTCATTAAAATAGATAATAAAACAAAAAAACTGTTGCAAGACAAAGTATATTTCAGTAAGCTGAATGAGGCCCTGTGGGTTTTGTAGGCATGTTACTATAAATGTCCAGTAGATGGCGGCATAGTTTTGGTTTTTATCTGAATGAAACCACATTGATGTCAGAGCTTTAGCAGTTTGCATGCTTTTCTTCAGCTCTAGCCTGTCTTTACTGATGAATAATAGTTGAGCTGCTGTCTTGTTGGACTCTCACATCTCATTCAAGGTCATATTGAGAAATATTGTAGGAAATCAAAGTGATGAAACAGCAAAGAGACAAAGAGTCACTTTTCCACAGAGGATTTAACAGGACAGTCAAACAGATCTCAGTGTCAGAGTGCTTTTTAAAGAATAAAAAAACTAAGATTTGTATGTATGATGTCACGCCATCAGTTAACAAAAGCATAGAGCAAAGGAACAGTCAGCCAGAATGAACTCAAATCAAAAGTCAATGTGGGTCATATTGACCACGTGCGTTACAAGGAAAGGGATACAGAATGAAGTTAAAATTCAAAAAGGGAGCTAAAACAAAGATGTATGTTGCACACAACAGGATAACTGATGAATATTTGAAATACTGAATGAGGAAATGCTCATCTTTCTCTACCTAACTTATTGGATCAGCTGTTGCAGATATGCAGAAGAAAAGCTCTAAATAGGGATGTAGGATTTTATCTTCATGATAACAATATTGGCTGATACTGGCCTAAAATGTTAAATATCATGGAATAGGGCTGTCACTTTCTCTTTGATATTCAAATAACAGTTTGAATATGGTGATAAACATCCCTAACTTAATAATAGATAAATATTCATATGCAAAATATTTACTGTAGCAGCACATCATGGAGCAGTGGACTGTTCCGTCCAACAGAGGGCGCTGTCAGCGCAGCTTGACCCTCAGACACATCCGCTGCTCTCTTGACCTCAGTAAACAAAAGAGTTTCCACTCTGAGCAGACATGAACAGCTCTGAATCATCTGAGGAGAGCTGTGTGGAAGTATTTTTGGTTCTACGCCATTGATAGCAAACTTAAAATTAAAAACCAGGCTGTGTGTTGGTTATGTGCAAAGCAGTTTACTCACTCTTCCTCCATATCATATTTGCAGACTCAACCATCGGCCTTTCATCCAAATTATACAGCCGAGTGCAGCAATGCCTCGTCAGGTGTTGAGCCCTGTGTGATTGCGTTTTTTTCAGCAGGGTCTTAACCACAGGGATGGATAAGAGAGTCTCTGTCCCCTACTACAGGGTGCGAGATAATCGAGTATCTTCAGTTATTTGGGTGCATGTTTGAAAACTGGTCAAGTTATATTTTTAGGAAAAGTGACAGCCTTATTATTTAACCTTTATTTAACCATATTAATCCCATTGAGATCAGGATCTCATTTACAACGGCGACCTGGCCAAGAGGTCAGCAGCACATGCCAGATATTCATAAAAATAAAAAATAAAGTAAAATAGGTTCAGGCGATAAATTACATCCAATAAATAAATCCGAAACACCAACTTGGCAATGGGTGAGCAGTAATTTTTTCAGGACAGCTACACAGCTTATCTTGGAATATCAGCAAAATACATTAATATAACATACTGCTGCACTTTATTATCGCTGCATTGTTTGATTCAAAATCAAGAGTTTATATTTTTCAAACAGTTTAAAGCTATTTTATTGTTTACAAATTTTTCTCAAAAAAATGGACTGCCATATTAAATGAATAAAGTCAAGTTTTGCTTTGTGCACAGAAGTGCCATCTCATGGGGAGGAAATAGGTAAGACACAAAATCACCTTGAAAAGCAGAATATGGACTCTTCAGCTGCTCTTAATATTTACATTTTTGTAAATAATTCTGTTTTCAAACCAAGTGAACAAAAGATTTCAGGTTGTATTGTATTTTTTTTTTTATCTTTGTGCATGTTTGAGAGATGAAATCTTTAAATTAAACACTGCTTCTTTTTCTCCTTGTAGTTTTTGCTCAGGGCTTCAGGGAGTTCATGGTTGACAGCTGACACTGGACCTTAGGGACATGAGATCCTCCAGTATCAAGGGGCAACATTAGATTTGTAACAAAGGTATGTGAGATTCATCTGGACATCTGCCAGGGCTGCTCACTTTTTTAAAATCACTGTTACATCTATTCTGTATGACAATGAAATATATATAAACAAACACAATCTTTTTGTTTAAGCGGGGCATCCATCACTTGCATTTGTGTGACTTAATCATCTTTTTCAATCAATATAAACGTATTTTCTTAAATTAAAACAGTTGGTGACAAAAATGAAAAAATGGAAGGGATCACAATATAATTAGCATGATATCATAATTGTCAGAAAAAGCCTACAATCCTTACTATCAGTGTTGACGGAGAATTTTGACAATATCAATATATCAGTCATACAAATTGGATGTGCATCCACCAGCCAATTTATTAGGTACACCTTGCTGGTACTGGCTCAGTCAACCATGCTGCAGATTTGCTGGCTGTTCATCAGTGATAAAACTCTTCTGTTTCACCACATCTCGAATGTATCCTATTGGATTGAGCTCTGGTGACTGTGTAGGTCACTGTGTACAGTGAAGTCATTGGCAAAATAGTAGATATAAGAGAAAATACAGCAAAACAGACTCCTAACTAGACAATAGACCTCCTGGTTCTTCTCTTTCTTTATGTGTTGGTTCTCCTTTAGCCAGAATTAGATAATAATGTTCTTTTGTATCCATCAGATGATGTTATTGAATGAATAAGTAATGATAATTATTATGAATGTTATTTCCAGTAACTTAAATATTTGAATCTAATGTCAAAGTGATATGCTTTTATGTTATGGATGTAAATTATTGATAGATGTAGTCTTGGTAAATATTGGCTCAAAAAGTTCACTGTCTGTATCTGCAGGTTTTTGCTGACATTTGCAGCCCTATTTCCCTTAACACTTCTGCATGGGTACATTTAAAAATCAAGAAATGATTTTCTTCACAAGTTAGATGTTGCTTTTCTTGTTTTGCATCTACTCCTCACACCGGCAGACTGCACATTGAAAACAAGTCAGTTTTCACAAAGTCAAGACTGTGCGTTCAACCATAATACTATCTAAGGTGATGAGTTCAGAAATATCAGCATATTTATAATGGAAAGTCAGTGTTTGTGCTTTCTTAAAGGCAAAAAAAAGTATGAATACAGTGTCACTGTTCAAAGATATATTTGCATTTAACAGCTGTGACTAAAAAATATCTACTACTACATATTGGTATCAATATTGGAATTGAATGAAATTATTAAAGTAAGTAAAAACAAATAGCATGAGATATCTACAAAAAAAATCCAACATTTTGCTTCCTTAATGTTTTAAATAATTTCCAAAGCATTTTGGCTTTATACATTAATAAAATGTACAGTCTGAAATGAAATTGAAACAGTATTTTTTCAAAAGTCCTTTGAAATACAATATATTCGTGTAAGTATAAAATAATCTTTGTGTATCCTTTTGAAACGAATATGAACAGCAATGACAAGGTAATGACAGAAACCTTATAAAGGATTAATAAGCATTTACAGTCAAAATAAAAGTAGCTGAAAAATGTCCTGTCCCTAATGTGAAGTTTATGGGTAGTACCAAACTTGATTAGAAGACAAAATGGACAGTTAATTCTAAACAGAGATCATCAATACCCTTCTGATGGATGGCCTTGTTTTTTTCACATTGAAAGGAGTAAAGACTGCATTAATTTTTTTATTATGTTCTTTGTGTGAATAAAAGATTCCAGACATTGAGTGCTGATGAAATTTCAACATTTCCATAAACAGCAGGGGGCACTCAAAACTACAACTTTCAGCACAACAGAGAAATTTCACATACTTTTGTTTAATAGGATCTTAAGTCTTTTTTCATATGCAGTGTTTTTCTTCCTTTTTTGTCTTCAGACATCAGTCAAAAGCAACAAAAACACACCCATGTGTCATTAAAATAGATAATAAAACAAAAAAACTGTTGCAAGACAAAGTATATTTCAGTAAGCTGAATGAGGCCCTGTGGGTTTTGTAGGCATGTTACTATAAATGTCCAGTAGATGGCGGCATAGTTTTGGTTTTTATCTGAATGAAACCACATTGATGTCAGAGCTTCAACAGTTTGTATGCTTTGTTCAGCTGTAGGCTGTCTGTACTGATAAATAATAGTTGAGCTGCTGTCTTGTTGGACTCTCACATCTCATTCAAGGTCATGTTCAGAAATATTCTAGGAAATCAAAGTGATGAAACAGCAGAGAGACAAAGAGTCACTTTTCCACAGAGGATTTAACAGGACAGTCAAACAGATCTCAGTGTCAGAGTTCTTTGTTAAAGAATAAAAAAACGAACAGTGTAGTGTTAAAATTAAGATGTTCATCTATATCCTTTCTTATCCTTTTGTGTTTATGATGTTGCGTCATCAGTTAAGAGAAGCATAGAGCAAAGGAACAGTCAGCCAGAATAAACCCAAATTAAAAATCAATTTGGGTCATATTGACCATGTGTGTGATAAGGAGAAGTTAAACTGAATGAAGTTAAAATTCAAAAAGGGAGCTAAAACAAAGATTATGTTGCACACAACAGGATAACTGATGAATACTTGGAATACTGAATGATGAAATGCTCATCTTTCTCTGCCTAACTTATTGGATCAGCTGTTGCAGATATGCAGAAGAAAAGCTCTAAATAGGGATGCAGGATTTTATCTGTATGATAGCAATATCAGCTGATACTTGCCTAAAATGTTAAATATCATGGAATAGGGCTGTCACTTTCTCTTCGATCTTCAAATAACAGTTTGAATATGGTGATAAACATCCCTAACTTAATAATAGATAAATATTCATATGCAAAATATTTACTGTAGCAGCACATCATGGAGCAGTGGACTGTTCCGTCCAACAGAGGGCGCTGTCAGCGCAGCTTGACCCTCAGACACATCCGCTGCTCTCTTGACCTCAGTAAACAAAAGAGTTTCCACTCTGAGCAGACATGAACAGCTCTGAATCATCTGAGGAGAGCTGTGTGGAAGTATTTTTGGTTCTACGCCATTGATAGCAAACTTAAAATTAAAGACCAGGCTGTGTGTTGGTTATGTGCAAAGCAGTTTACTCACTCTTCGTCCATATCCAATTTGCAGACTCAACCATCGGCTTTTCATCCAAACTACGCAGCCTAGTGCAGCAATGCCTCTTCAGGTGTTGAGCCCCATGTGACTGCGTTTTTTTTCGGCAGGGTCTTTACCAAAGGGGTGGATAAGAGAGTCTCTGTCCCCTGCTACAGGGTGTAAGATAATCGAGTATCTTCAGTTATTTGGGTGCATGTTTGAAAATTGATCAAGTTAGATTTTTAGGAAAAGTGACAACCTTATTATGGAATATCAGCAAAATACACTAATATTATATACTGCTGTACCTTATTATCGCTGCATTGTTACATTCAAAATCAAGAGTTAAATTAAATAAATGGGTAAGACACAATATCACTTTGATAAAGCAGAATACGGGCCCTTTAACTGCTCTTAAAACTTGCATTTTTGTAAAAAAACTTTTTTCAAACCTAGTAAACAAAACATTTCAGGTTGTATTGCATTTTTTTGACCTTTGTGCATGTTTGAGAGATAAAATCTTTAAATTAAACACTGCTTCTTTTTCTCCTTGTAGTTTTTGCTCCGAGCTTCAGGGAGTTCATGGTTGACAGCTGACCCTTGCACCTTGAGGACATGAGATCGTCCAGTATCTAGGGGAAACAAAAGATTTGTAACAAAGGTATGTGAGATTCATCTGGACATCTGCCAGGGCTGCTCACTTATTTAAAATCATCGTCACATCTATTCTGTACAACAGTGAAATCTATATAAACAAACACAATCTTTTTGTTTAAGCGAGGCATCCATCACTTGCATTTGTGTGACTTAATCATCTTTTTCAATCAATATCGACTTATTTTCTTAAATTAAAACAGTTGGTGACAAAAATGAAAAAATGGAAGGGATCACAATATAATTAGCATGATATCATAATTGTCAGAAAAAGCCTACAATCCTTACTATCAGTGTTGACGGAGAATTTTGACAATATCAATATTTCAGTCATACAAATTGGATGTGCATCCACCAGCCAATTTATTAGGTACACCTTCCTGGTACTGGCTCTGTCAGCCTTGCTGCAGATTTGCTGGCTGTTCATCAGTGATAAAAATCTTCTGTTCCACCACATCTCAAATGAATCCTATTGGATTGAGCTCTGGTGACTGTGTAGGTCACTGTGTACAGTGAAATCATTGGCATGTTGAAGAAACCAACTTGAGATGATTTGAGCTTTGAGACATGACTTATCCACTGTTGTGCATCACTGTAAATGATGCAAAAAAATACTTTGGGCAAAATTGTTTTATTCTGATCATCTCCATTTCCTGACAGCAAACATAACCAAAATCATCACTGAAACTTGCTTTACTATTTCCAAAATCTGTTCAACTTGTTTTAAATGGATATGAAACCCCTGTTTAAAAATACCTAGACTTTAATACCTTAATCCTGAAGATTGTTGTTTGCTTACATTTGAACTATGTTTTCCACTTAAAATAATTGCTAAAAGAAAAAAAAATACAAATAAGTACAACTTGAATAAAATTGTCCAACCACCTAAACCAACAGAGCCTAAAGGAGGGAGAAATCAAAGTAAATTTAATATTTAACCTAATAACAACCTTTAAACTGCTGTAAAAACAGGAAAGGTAAGTAAACGCCAAGCAAGAGGGCCAGTTCCTCATGCTGTGCAATTACTTCCTATTTATGTGGTTTGAATGAGCATATCAGTGTGGAGCTGATCATGTGACCTTGATTACTGCTTCAAAATCATGGGGAGCATATTGGTGTTAGAGAGTTTGTAATATCATTCAGTTACTTTTCAGTTACTTTTCAGTGTTATTTCATCTAATCTGTTAATCAACCAATCCTTTTCAACATACTCCCTATTCTTTCCCCATGTTATTTCAGTGACTTGTGAAATGAACGAGTCTACACATACCTCTTTGTTATATCAATTTCATACAGCCATGTATTTTTTTTTCTGGTCCAGTCTCTTGAAACTACACCATCTTCACAGTTTTGTCTAAAGGGAAAATATCTGAGTTTGTAAAGTTTTTTGTTGTTAACGGAAAAAAAGTTTTCTCGGTCACACATGAGGTGATGGGGAAATACTCATCTGTGGTACGTCCACATATAAAAAGGTAGGTGTATAGTTGGTTTTACAGCTTGCTAATGTGTGATCTAGCTATTTTTCACTAGCTAATCAACATTTTAACTGCATTTCTTTGTGTACAAACCTCATCAGACTTTTAAAAAAATTATGGTGATTGATGGCACCTGGCTTAGACTGAATAGTGCCGAAGTTTGACCATGTAAAGCAGATGGGCTAAAAAAAAGGTAATTTCTTTACGTGTTATTGGGACGGAAATTCTTTTCATTCCAATATTAACAATAGAGTTAAAGCAAAATCTGCTACTTGTCAAATAACAGCATTGTTAAAAATGTCGTCAAATTACATTTTTTCAACATATTAAAATAAGTTGTTGTGTGGTATCGTTTAATTTATTTCTTAATTACCAGGAGGTATGACATAAGGTGGGTCCTAGTAAGCACAGGGAGGTATTGTTAGCTGACTTTTCAAGTCCATTTTTGCAATTTTGCAGGTTACTGATCTACAAATTCAGATGACCAGCCGATCTTGACAGCAGTGAATTGGTTTCAACTTTAACTTTGACAACACACTTTGATGAGGAAGAATAACTTGTTTAAGGTAGGTCCACACATTCAAAGGTAGGTGTAGCTAGCTGATATTACAGCTAGCTAATTAAACAACAATTTGTTCTCCTGGCAAAAGGTGCTATTTTTGCTTTCTATGAATGGTAAAATGTGGAAGAGGCACCTGTAAACCTGTCAGTGAATTGCCAGTATCAATGGTATATAATTTTTTACCTCTGACTGATTTGTGAGAGCTTAATGAGCAGTCTATGTTCATGATGTAATTTAATTTTAAGTTTATACCAATATTTTAACTGCATTTCTTTGTGTAAAAACATCTTCAGACTGCAAGGACATTGATGGTGATTGATGGCATCTAGCTTAGATGGAAGAGAGTGCAAAGGTTGACCATGTAAGCAGATTGACTAAAAAAAAAATTCTTTGTGTTATTGAGAATAAGAATATTTTTATTCACATTTTAACAACGGAGTTGTAGCTAAATCCGCAGCTTTTCAAATAATAGCAATGCACAACATCTTCTCAGATCACATTGTTTCTGATCTCAGCATAGCAAAACAAAATGTGTTGCACTGTTTAATGATGTCTTATTTACTTGCCTTAACCCACAGAGAAACCATAAGGTTGGTCCTCCTAAGCACATGTAGGTATTGTTAGCTAACTTTTTAAGGCCCTTTTTGCGATTTTGCAGGTTACTGATCTACAAATTTTAATGACGAGCCGATCTTAATAGCAGTAAATTTGTTTCAACATGTCCTATTTGACGACACACTTTGATGAGGAAGAATCACTTGTTTATGGTAGGTCCACACATTCAAAGGTAGGTGTAGCTAGCTGGTTTTACAGCTAGCTAATTAAACAACAATTTGTTCTCCTTGGCAACATGAAATCATGTTTGCTTTCTATGAATGTTGAAATGTGGAAGAGGCATATGCAAAGATGTCAATGAACTGCCAGTATCAATGGTATGTCATTCTTCTGAATGATTTGTGAGAGCTAAAAGGAGCAGCCTTTGCCAGTGACGTTAATTTATTTTCAAGTTTATTTCAACCATTACCTGCTTTTCTTTGTGTACAAACATCTTCTGACTGCAAGGACATTGATGGTGATTGATGGCATCTGGCTTAGATGTAAGAGAGTGCAAAGTTTGACCATGTAAGCAGATCAACTAAAAAAACACTTTCTTTGTTTTATTGAGAACAAGAATATTTTTATTCACATTTTAAAAACAGAGTTGAAGCTAAATCTGCAGCTTTTCAAATAATAACAATGCACAACATCTTCTCAGATCACATTGTTTCTGATCTCAGCTTATTAAAACAAAATTATGTTTAGCATTGTTTGATTATTTCTTTTTAACTTGCCTAAACCCAAGGAGAAAACATAAGGTGGGTCCTCCAAAGCACAGGTACGTGTTGTTAGCTGACTTTTCAAGGCCCTTTTGCAATTTTGCAGGTTACTGATCTACAAATTTTGATGGCCAACCAATATTAATAGCAGTAAATTTGTTTCAACTTGTACTTTATTGAGGACACACTTTGATGAGGAAGAATAACTTGTTTATGGTATGTCCCCACATTCAAAGGTAGGTGTAGCTAGCTGATATTACAGCTAGCTAATTAAACAACAATTTCTTCTCCTTGGCAACATAAATTCATGTTTGCTTTCTATGAATGTTGAAATGTGGAAGAGGCATATGCAAAGATGTCGATGAACTGCCAGTATCAATGCTATATCATTGTTCTGAATGATTTGTGAGAGCTAAAATAAGCAGCCTTTGCTAGTGATGTATATTTTAAATTAATTTCAACCATTACCTGCTTTTCTTTTTATAATAACATCTTCTGACTGCAAGGACATGGATGGTGATTGATGGCATCTGGCTTAGATGAAAGAGAGTGCAAAGTTTGACCATGTAAGCAGATCGACTTAAAAAACACTTTCTTTGTGTTATTGAGAATAAGAATATTTTTATTCACATTTTAACAACAGATTTGAAGCTAAATCTGCAGCTTTCCAAATAATAACAATGGACAACATCTCAGATCACATTGTTTCTGATCTCAGCATAGCAAAACAAAATGTGTTGCACAGTTTAATTATTTTGTAATGACTTGCCTTAACCCAGAGAGAAACCATAAGGTTGGTCCTCCAAAGCACAGGTAGGTATTGTTAGCTAACTTTTTAAGGCCGTTTTTGCAATTTTGAAGGTTACTGATCTACAAATTTTGATGACTAGCCGATCTTAATAGCAGTAAATTTGTTTCAACTTGTACTATTTGACGACACACTTTGATGAGGAAGAATCACTTGTTTATGGTAGGTCCACACATTCAAAGGTAGGTGTAGCTAGCTGGTTTTACAGCTAGCTAATTAAACAACAATTTGTTCTCCTTGGCAACATGAAATCATATTTGCTTTCTGTTAATGTTGAAATGTGGAAGAGGCATATGCAAAGATGTCAATGAACTGCCAGTATCAATGCTATATCATTGTTCTGAATGATTTGTGAGAGCTAAAATAAGCAGCCTTTGCTAGTGATGTATATTTTAAATTAATTCCAACCATTACCTGCTTTTCTTTTTGTAATATCTTCTGACTGCAAGGACATTGATGGCAATTGATGGCATCTGGCTTAGATGTAAGAGAGTGCAAAGTTTGACCATGTAAGCAGATCGACTAAAAAAACACTTTCTTTGTGTTATTGAGAAAGAAGAATGGTTTTATTCACATTTTAACAACAGAGTTGTAGCTAAATCTGCAGCTTTTCAAATAATAACAATGGACAACATCTCAGATCACATTGCTTCTGATCTCAGCATAGCAAAACAAAATGTGTTGCACAGTTTAATTATTTCTTATTGACTTGCCCTAACCCAGAGAGAAACCATAAGATTGGTACTCCAAAGCACAGGTAAGTATTGTTAGCTAACTTTTTAAGGCTGTTTTTGCAATTTTGCAGGTTACTGATCTACAAATTTTGATGACTAGCCGATCTTAATAACAGTAAATTTGTTTCAACTTGTACTTTATTGAGGACACACTTTGATGAGGAAGAATCACTTGTTTATGGTATGTCCACACATTCAAAGGTAGGTGTAGCTAGCTGATATAACAGCTAGCTAATTAAACAACAATTTGTTCTCCTTGGCAACATAAATTCATGTTTGCTTTCTATGAATGTTGAAATGTGGAAGAGGCATATGCAAAGATGTCAATGAACTGCCAGTATCAATGCTATATCATTGTTCTGAATGATTTGTGAGAGCTAAAATAAGCAGCCTTTGGCAGTGATGTATATTTTAAATTAATTTCAACCATTACCTGCTTTTCTTTTTGTAATATCTTTAGACTGCAAGGACATTGATGGCGATTGATGGCATCCTTCTTAGATGTAAGAGAGTGCAAAGTTTGACCATGTAAGCAGATCGACTAAAAAACACTTTCTTTGTTTTATTGAGAATAAGAATATTTTTATTCACATTTTAACAACAGGGTTGAAGCTAAATCTGCAGCTTTTCAAATAATAACAATGGACAACATTTCAGATCACATTGTTTCTGATCTCAGCATAGCAAAACAAAATGTGTTGCACAGTTTAATTATTTCGTATTGACTTGCCTTAACCCAGAGAGAAACCATAAGGTTGGTCCTCCAAAGCACAGGTAGGTATTGTTAGCTAACTTTTTAAGGCCGTTTTTGCAATTTTGAAGGTTACTGATCTACAAATTTTGATGACTAGCCGATCTTAATAGCAGTAAATTTGTTTCAACTTGTACTATTTGACGACACACTTTGATGAGGAAGAATCACTTGTTTATGGTAGGTCCACACATTCAAAGGTAGGTGTAGCTAGCTGGTTTGGCAGCTAGCTAATTAAACAACAATTTGTTCTCCTTGGCAACATAAATTCATGTTTGCTTTCTATGAATGTTGAAATGTGGAAGAGGCATATGCAAAGATGTCAATGAACTGCCAGTATCAATGCTATATCATTGTTCTGAATGATTTGTGAGAGCTAAAATAAGCAGCCTTTGGCAGTGATGTATATTTTAAATTAATTTCAACCATTACCTGCTTTTCTTTTTGTAATATCTTTAGACTGCAAGGACATTGATGGCGATTGATGGCATCCTTCTTAGATGTAAGAGAGTGCAAAGTTTGACCATGTAAGCAGATCGACTAAAAAACACTTTCTTTGTTTTATTGAGAATAAGAATATTTTTATTCACATTTTAACAACAGGGTTGAAGCTAAATCTGCAGCTTTTCAAATAATAACAATGGACAACATTTCAGATCACATTGTTTCTGATCTCAGCATAGCAAAACAAAATGTGTTGCACAGTTTAATTATTTCTTTGACTTGCCTTAACCCAGAGAGAAACCATAAGGTTGGTCCTCCAAAGCACAGGTAGGTATTGTTAGCTAACTTTTTAAGGCCGTTTTTGCAATTTTGAAGGTTACTGATCTACAAATTTTGATGACTAGCCGATCTTAATAGCAGTAAATTTGTTTCAACTTGTACTATTTGACGACACACTTTGATGAGGAAGAATCACTTGTTTATGGTAGGTCCACACATTCAAAGGTAGGTGTAGCTAGCTGGTTTGGCAGCTAGCTAATTAAACAACAATTTGTTCTCCTTGGCAACATGAAATCATATTGGCTTTCTATTAATGTTGAAATGTGGAAGAGGCATATGCAAAGATGTCAATGAACTGCCAGTATCAATGCTATATCATTGTTCTGAATGATTTGTGAGAGCTAAAATAAGCAGCCTTTGGCAGTGATGTATATTTTAAATTAATTTCAACCATTACCTGCTTTTCTTTTTGTAATATCTTTAGACTGCAAGGACATTGATGGCGATTGATGGCATCCTTCTTAGATGTAAGAGAGTGCAAAGTTTGACCATGTAAGCAGATCGACTAAAAAACACTTTCTTTGTTTTATTGAGAATAAGAATATTTTTATTCACATTTTAACAACAGGGTTGAAGCTAAATCTGCAGCTTTTCAAATAATAACAATGGACAACATTTCAGATCACATTGTTTCTGATCTCAGCATAGCAAAACAAAATGTGTTGCACAGTTTAATTATTTCGTATTGACTTGCCTTAACCCAGAGAGAAACCATAAGGTTGGTCCTCCAAAGCACAGGTAGGTATTGTTAGCTAACTTTTTAAGGCCGTTTTTGCAATTTTGAAGGTTACTGATCTACAAATTTTGATGACTAGCCGATCTTAATAGCAGTAAATTTGTTTCAACTTGTACTATTTGAGACACACTTTGATGAGGAAGAATCACTTGTTTATGGTAGGTCCACACATTCAAAGGTAGGTGTAGCTAGCTGGTTTACAGCTAGCTAATTAAACAACAATTTGTTCTCCTTGGCAACATAAATTCATGTTTGCTTTCTATGAATGTTGAAATGTGGAAGAGGCATATGCAAAGATGTCAATGAACTGCCAGTATCAATGCTATATCATTGTTCTGAATGATTTGTGAGAGCTAAAATAAGCAGCCTTTGGCAGTGATGTATATTTTAAATTAATTTCAACCATTACCTGCTTTTCTTTTTGTAATATCTTTAGACTGCAAGGACATTGATGGCGATTGATGGCATCCTTCTTAGATGTAAGAGAGTGCAAAGTTTGACCATGTAAGCAGATCGACTAAAAAACACTTTCTTTGTTTTATTGAGAATAAGAATATTTTTATTCACATTTTAACAACAGGGTTGAAGCTAAATCTGCAGCTTTTCAAATAATAACAATGGACAACATTTCAGATCACATTGTTTCTGATCTCAGCATAGCAAAACAAAATGTGTTGCACAGTTTAATTATTTCTATTGACTTGCCTTAACCCAGAGAGAAACCATAAGGTTGGTCCTCCAAAGCACAGGTAGGTATTGTTAGCTAACTTTTTAAGGCCGTTTTTGCAATTTTGAAGGTTACTGATCTACAAATTTTGATGACTAGCCGATCTTAATAGCAGTAAATTTGTTTCAACTTGTACTATTTGACGACACACTTTGATGAGGAAGAATCACTTGTTTATGGTAGGTCCACACATTCAAAGGTAGGTGTAGCTAGCTGGTTTGGCAGCTAGCTAATTAAACAACAATTTGTTCTCCTTGGCAACATAAATTCATGTTTGCTTTCTATGAATGTTGAAATGTGGAAGAGGCATATGCAAAGATGTCAATGAACTGCCAGTATCAATGCTATATCATTGTTCTGAATGATTTGTGAGAGCTAAAATAAGCAGCCTTTGGCAGTGATGTATATTTTAAATTAATTTCAACCATTACCTGCTTTTCTTTTTGTAATATCTTTAGACTGCAAGGACATTGATGGCGATTGATGGCATCCTTCTTAGATGTAAGAGAGTGCAAAGTTTGACCATGTAAGCAGATCGACTAAAAAACACTTTCTTTGTTTTATTGAGAATAAGAATATTTTTATTCACATTTTAACAACAGGGTTGAAGCTAAATCTGCAGCTTTTCAAATAATAACAATGGACAACATTTCAGATCACATTGTTTCTGATCTCAGCATAGCAAAACAAAATGTGTTGCACAGTTTAATTATTTCGTATTGACTTGCCTTAACCCAGAGAGAAACCATAAGGTTGGTCCTCCAAAGCACAGGTAGGTATTGTTAGCTAACTTTTTAAGGCCGTTTTTGCAATTTTGAAGGTTACTGATCTACAAATTTTGATGACTAGCCGATCTTAATAGCAGTAAATTTGTTTCAACTTGTACTATTTGACACGATGAGGAAGAATCACTTGTTTATGGTAGGTCCACACATTCAAAGGTAGGTGTAGCTAGCTGGTTTGGCAGCTAGCTAATTAAACAACAATTTGTTCTCCTTGGCAACATGAAATCATATTGGCTTTCTATTAATGTTGAAATGTGGAAGAGGCATATGCAAAGATGTCAATGAACTGCCAGTATCAATGCTATATCATTGTTCTGAATGATTTGTGAGAGCTAAAATAAGCAGCCTTTGGCAGTGATGTATATTTTAAATTAATTTCAACCATTACCTGCTTTTCTTTTTGTAATATCTTTAGACTGCAAGGACATTGATGGCGATTGATGGCATCCTTCTTAGATGTAAGAGAGTGCAAAGTTTGACCATGTAAGCAGATCGACTAAAAAAACACTTTCTTTGTGTTATTGAGAAAGAAGAATGGTTTTATTCACATTTTAACAACAGAGTTGTAGCTAAATCTGCAGCTTTTCATATCATAACAATGGACAACATCTCAGATTACATTGCTTCTGATCTCAGCATAGCAAAACTACGGAAGCCCTAAAAGGCCATGGTTTTTCCATGTTTATTTAGCACCGTTTTCTCGTGATAACGACTTAATTTCAGTAGTTTTCCCGAGATCTCGAGTTATTTATGTCGTTATCTCGGGAAAACGAAGCTTGTTTTCTCGAGATCTCGACATAAATAAGTCGTTTTCCCGAGATCTCGAGTTATTTATGTCGTTATCTCGGGATAATGAAGCTTGTTTTCTCGAGATGTCGACATAAATAAGTCGTTATCACGGGATAACGACATAAAGAAGTCGAGATCTCGGGAAAACAAGCTTCGTTATCCCGAGATAACGACATAAATAAGTCGAGATCTCGGGAAAACGACTGAAATTAAGTCGTTATCACGAGAAAACGGTGCTAAATAAACATGGAAAAACCATGGCCTTTTAGGGCTTCCGTACAAAACAAAATGTGTTGCACAGTTTAATTATTTCTTATTGACTTGCCTTAACCCAGAGAGAAACCATTAGGTTGGTCCTCCAAAGCACAGGTAGGTATTGTTAGCTAAATTTTTAAGGCCGTTTTTGCAATTTTGCAGGTTACTGATCTACAAATTTTGATGACTAGCCGATCTTAATAGCAGTAAATTTGTTTCAACTTGTACTTTATTGAGGACACACTTTGATGAGGAAGAATAACTTGTTTATGGTATGTCCACACATTCAAAGGTAGGTGTAGCTAGCTGATATAACAGCTAGCTAATTAAACAACAATTTCTTCTCCTTGGCAACATAAATTCATGTTTGCTTTCTATGAATGTTGAAATGTGGAAGAGGCATATGCAAAGATGTCAATGAACTGCCAGTATCAATGCTATATCATTGTTCTGAATGATTTGTGAGAGCTAAAATAAGCAGCCTTTGCTAGTGATGTATATTTTAAATTAATTTCAACCATTACCTGCTTTTCTTTTTATAATAACATCTTCTGACTGCAAGGACATTGATGGTGATTGATGGCATCTGGCTTAGATGAAAGAGAGTGCAAAGTTTGACCATGTAAGCAGATCGACTTAAAAAACACTTTCTTTGTGTTATTGAGAAAGAAGAATGGTTTTATTCACATTTTAACAACAGAGTTGTAGCTAAATCTGCAGCTTTTCAAATAACAATGGACAACATCTCAGATCACATTGCTTCTGATCTCAGCATAGCAAAACAAAATGTGTTGCACAGTTTAATTATTTCGTATTGACTTGCCTTAACCCAGAGAGAAACCATAAGGTTGGTCCTCCAAAGCACAGGTAGGTATTGTTAGCAAACTTTTTAAGGCCGTTTTTGCAATTTTGCAGGTTACAGATCTACAAATTTTGATGACTAGCCGATCTTAATAGCAGTAAATTTGTTTCAACTTGTACTATTTGACGACACACTTTGATGAGGAAGAATCACTTGTTTATGGTAGGTCCACACATTCAAAAGGTAGGTGTAGCTAGCTGGTTTTACAGCTAGCTAATTAAAAGACAATTTGTTCTCCTTGGCAACATGAAATCATGTTTGCTTTCTATTAATTTTGAAATGTGGAAGAGGCATATGCAAAGATGTCAATGAACTGCCAGTATCAATGCTGTATCATTGTACTGAATGATTTGTGAGAGCTAAAATAAGCAGCCTTTGCTAGTGATGTATATTTTAAATTAATTTCAACCATTTCCTGCTTTTCTTTTTGTAATATCTTCAGACTGCAAGGACATTGATGGCAATTGATGGCATCTGGCTTAGATGTAAGAGAGTGCAAAGTTTGACCATGTAAGCAGATCGACTAAAAAAACACTTTCTTTGTGTTATTGAGAAAGAAGAATGGTTTTATTCACATTTTAACAACAGAGTTGTAGCTAAATCTGCAGCTTTTCAAATAATAACAATGGACAACATCTCAGCTCACATTGCTTCTGATCTCAGCATAGCAAAACAAAATGTGTTGCACAGTTTAATTATTTCTTATTGACTTGCCTTAACCCAGAGAGAAACCATAAGGTTGGTCCTCCAAAGCACAGGTAGGTATTGTTAGCAAACTTTTTAAGGCCGTTTTTGCAATTTTGCAGGTTACCGATCTACAAATTTTGATGACTAGCCGATCTTAATAACAGTAAATTTGTTTCAACTTGTACTATTTGACGACACACTTTGATGAGGAAGAATCACTTGTTTATGGTAGGTCCACACATTCAAAGGTAGGTGTAGCTAGCTGGTTTTACAGCTAGCTAATCAAACAACAATTTGTTCTCACTGGCAACATAAATTCATGTTTGCTTTTTATTAATGTTGAAATGTGGAAGAGGCATATGCAAAGATGTCAATGAACTGCCAGTATCAATGGTATATCATTTTTCTGAATGATTTGTGAGAGCTAAAATAAGCAGCCGTCGCCTGTAGTGTAAATTAATTTTAAGTTTATTTCAACCATTACCTGCTTTACTTTGTGTACAAACATCTTCAGACTGCAAGAACATTGATGGCGATTGATGCATTTAGCTTAGATGGAAGAGAGTGCAAAGTTTGACCATGTAAGCAGATCGACTAAAAAAACACTTTCTTTGTGTTATTGAGAAAGAGGAATGGTTTTACTCACATTTTAACAACAGAGTTGTAGCTAAATCTGCAGCTTTTTCGAATAATAACAATGCACAACATCTTCTCAGATCACATTGTTTCTGATCTCAGCTTTTAAAACAAAATTATGTTTAGCATTGTTTGATTATTTCTTTTTTACTTGCCTAAACCCAGGGAGAAAACATAAGGTGGGTCCTCCAAAGCGCAGGTACGTGTTGTTAGCTGACTTTTCAAAGCCCTTTTGCAATTTTGCAGGTTACTGATCTACAAATTTTGATGACTAAATATTAATAGCAGTAAATTTGTTTCAACTTGTACTTTATTGAGGACACACTTTGATGAGGAAGAATAACTTGTTTATGGTATGTCCACACATTCAAAGGTAGGTGTAGCTAGCTGATATTACAGCTAGCTAATTAAACAACAATTTCTTCTCCTTGGCAACATAAATTCATGTTTGCTTTCTATGAATGTTGAAATGTGGAAGAGGCATATGCAAAGACGTCAATGAACTGCCAGTATCAATGCTATATCATTGTTCTGAATGATTTGTGAGAGCTAAAATAAGCAGCCTTTGCTAGTGAGGTATATTTTAAATTAATTTCAACCATTACCTGCTTTTCTTTTTATAATAACATCTTTGACTACAAGGACATTGATGGTGATTGATGGCATCTGGCTTAGATAAAAGAGAGTGCAAAGTTTGACCGTGTAAGCAGATCGACTTAAAAAACACTTACTTTGTTTTATTGAGAATAAGAATATTTTTATTCACATTTTAACAACAGAGTTGTAGCTAAATCTGCAGCTTTTCAAATAATAACAATGGACAACATCTCAGATCACATTGTTTCTGATCTCAGCATAGCAAAACAAAATGTGTTGCACAGTTTAATTATTTCTCATTGACTTGCTTTAACCCAGAGAGAAACCATAAGGTTGGTCCTCCAAAGCACAGGTAGGTATTGTTAGCAAACTTTTTAAGGCCGTTTTTGCAATTTTGCAGGTTTCTGATCTACAAATTTTGATGACTAGCCAATCTTAATAGCAGTAAATTTGTTTCAACTTGTACTATTTGATGACACACTTTGATGAGGAAGAATCACTTTGTTTATGGTAGGTCCACACATTCAAAGGTAGGTGTAGCTAGCTGGTTTTACAGCTAGCTAATTAAAAAACAATTTGTTCTCCTTGGCAACATTAAATCATATTTGCTTTCTATTAATGTTGAAATGTGGAAGAGGCATATGCAATGATGTCAATGAACTGCCAGTATCAATGCTGTATCATTGTTCTGAATTATTTGTGAGAGCTAAAATAATCAGCCTTTGCTAGTGATGTATATTTTAAATTAATTCCAACCATTACCTGCTTTTCTTTTTGTAATATCTTCAGACTGCAAGGACATTGATGGCAATTGATGGCATCTGGCTTAGATGTAAGAGAGTGCAAAGTTTGACCATGTAAGCAGATCGACTAAAAAAACACTTTCTTTGTGTTATTGAGAAAGAAGAATGGTTTTATTCACATTTTAACAACAGAGTTGTAGCTAAATCTGCAGCTTTTCAAATAATAACAATGGACAACATCTCAGATCACATTGCTTCTGATCTCAGCATAGCAAAACAAAATGTGTTGCACAGTGTAATTATTTCTTTTTAACTTGCCTAAACCCAGGGAGAAAACATAAGGTGGGTCCTCCAAAGCACAGGTACGTGTTGTTAGCTGACTTTTCAAAGCCCATTTGCAATTTTGCAGGTTACTGATCTACAAATTTTGATGACTAGCCAATCTTAATAGCAGTAAATTTGTTTCAACTTGTACTATTTGACGACACACTTTGATGAGGAAGAATCACTTGTTTATGGTAGGTCCACACATTCAAAGGTAGGTGTAGCTAGCTGGTTTTACAGCTAGCTAATCAAACAACAATTTGTTGTCACTGGCAACATAAATTCATGTTTGCTTTTTATTAATGTTGAAATGTGGAAGAGGCATATGCAAAGATGTCAATGAACTGCCAGTATCAATGGTATATCATTTTTCTGAATGATTTGTGAGAGCTAAAATAAGCAGCCGTCGCCTGTAGTGTAACTTAATTTTAAGTTTATTTCAACCATTACCTGCTTTATCTTTGTGTACAAACATCTTCAGACTGCAAGAACATTGATGGCGATTGATGGCATTTAGCTTAGATGGAGAGTGCAAAGTTTGACCATGTAAGCAGATAGACTAAAAAACACTTTCTTTGTGTTATTGAGAAAGAAGAACGGTTTTATTCACATTTTAACAACAGAGTTGAAGCTAAATCTGCAGCTTTCTAAATAATAACAATGGACAACATCTCAGATCACATTGTTTCTGATCTTAGCATAGCAAAACAAAATGTGTTGCACAGTTTAATTATTTCTCATTGACTTGCCTTAACCCAGAGAGAAATCATAAGGTTGGTCCTCCAAAGCACAGGTAGGTATTGTTAGCTAACTTTTTAAGGCCCGTTTTTGCAATTTTGCAGGTTACAGATCTACAAATTTTGATGACTAGCCGATCTTAATAGCAGTAAATTTGTTTCAACTTGTACTATTTGACGACACACTTTGATGAGGAAGAATCACTTGTTTATGGTAGGTCCACACATTCAAGGTAGGTGTAGCTAGCTGGTTTTACAGCTAGCTAATTAAAAGACAATTTGTTCTCACTTGGCAACATGAAATCATGTTTGCTTTCTATTAATTTTGAAATGTGGAAGAGGCATATGCAAAGATGTCAATGAACTGCCAGTATCAATGCTGTATCATTGTACTGAATGATTTGTGAGAGCTAAAATAAGCAGCCTTTGCTAGTGATGTATATTTTAAATTAATTTCAACCATTACCTGCTTTTCTTTTTGTAATATCTTCAGACTGCAAGGACATTGATGGCAATTGATGGCATCTGGCTTAGATGTAAGAGAGTGCAAAGTTTGACCATGTAAGCAGATCGACTAAAAAAACACTTTCTTTGTGTTATTCAGACAGAAGAATGGTTTTATTCACATTTTAACAACAGAGTTGTAGCTAAATCTGCAGCTTTTCAAATCATAACAATGGACAACATCTCAGATCACATTGCTTCTGATCTCAGCATAGCAAAACAAAATGTGTTGCACAGTTTAATTATTTCTTATTGACTTGCCTTAACCCAGAGAGAAACCATAAGGTTGGTCCTCCAAAGCACAGGTAGGTATTGTTAGCAAACTTTTTAAGGCCGTTTTTGCAATTTTGCAGGTTACCGATCTACAAATTTTGATGACTAGCCGATCTTAATAACAGTAAATTTGTTTCAACTTGTACTATTTGACGACACACTTTGATGAGGAAGAATCACCTGTTTATGGTAGGTCCACACATTCAAAGGTAGGTGTAGCTAGCTGGTTTTACAGCTAGCTAATTAAAAAACAATTTGTTCTCCTTGGCAATATGAAATCATATTTGCTTTCTATTAATGTTGAAATGTGGAAGAGGCATATGCAAAGATGTCAATGAACTGCCAGTATCAATGCTGTATCATTGTTCTGAATGATTTGTGAGAGCTAAAATAATCAGCCTTTGCTAGTGATGTATATTTTAAATTAATTCCAACCATTACCTGCTTTTCTTTTTGTAATATCTTCAGACTGCAAGGACATTGATGGCAATTGATGGCATCTGGCTTAGATGTAAGAGAGTGCAAAGTTTGACCATGTAAGCAGATCGACTAAAAAAACACTTTCTTTGTGTTATTGAGAAAGAAGAATGGTTTTATTCACATTTTAACAACAGAGTTGTAGCTAAATCTGCAGCTTTTCAAATAATAACAATGGACAACATCTCAGATCACATTGTTTCTGATCTCAGCATAGCAAAACAAAATGTGTTGCACAGTTTAATTATTTCTTTTTAACTTGCCTAAACCCAGAGAGAAAACATAAGGTGGGTCCTCCAAAGCACAGGTACGTGTTGTTAGCTGACTTTTCAAAGCCCATTTGCAATTTTGCAGGTTTCTGATCTACAAATTTTGATGACTAGCCGATCTTAATAGCAGTAAATTTGTTTCAACTTGTACTATTTGACGACACGCTTTGATGAGGAAGAATCACTTGTTTATGGTAGGTCCACACATTCAAAGGTAGGTGTAGCTAGCTGGTTTTACAGCTAGCTAATCAAACAACAATTTGTTGTCACTGGCAACATAAATTCATGTTTGCTTTTTATTAATGTTGAAATGTGGAAGAGGCATATGCAAAGATGTCAATGAACTGCCAGTATCAATGGTATATCATTTTTCTGAATGATTTGTGAGAGCTAAAATAAGCAGCCGTCGCCTGTAGTGTAACTTAATTTTAAGTTTATTTCAACCATTACCTGCTTTACTTTGTGTACAAACATCTTCAGACTGCAAGAACATTGATGGCAATTGATGGCATTTAGCTTAGATGGAAGAGAGTGCAAAAGTTTGACCATGTAAGCAGATCGACTAAAAAACACTTTCTTTGTGTTATTGAGAAAGAAGAACGGTTTTATTCACATTTTAACAACAGAGTTGTAGCTAAATCTGCAGCTTTCTAAATAATAACAATGGACAACATCTCAGATCACATTGCTTCTGATCTTAGCATAGCAAAACAAAATGTGTTGCACAGTTTAATTATTTCTCATTGACTTGCCTTAACCCAGAGAGAAATCATAAGGTTGGTCCTCCAAAGCAGAGGTAGGTATTGTTAGCAAACTTTTTAAGGCCGTTTTGCAATTTTGCAGGTTACAGATCTACAAATTTTGATGACTAGCCGATCTTAATAGCAGTAAATTTGTTTCAACTTGTACTATTTGACGACACACTTTGATGAGGAAGAATCACTTGTTTATGGTAGGTCCACACATTCAGAGGTAGGTGTAGCTAGCTGGTTTTACAGCTAGCTAATTAAAAGACAATTTGTTCTCCTTGGCAACATGAAATCATGTTTGCTTTCTATTAATTTTGAAATGTGGAAGAGGCATATGCAAAGATGTCAATGAACTGCCAGTATCAATGCTGTATCATTGTACTGAATGATTTGTGAGAGCTAAAATAAGCAGCCTTTGCTAGTGATGTATATTTTAAATTAATTTCAACCATTACCTGCTTTTCTTTTTGTAATATCTTCAGACTGCAAGGACATTGATGGCAATTGATGGCATCTGGCTTAGATGTAAGAGAGTGCAAAGTTTGACCATGTAAGCAGATCGACTAAAAAAACACTTTCTTTGTGTTATTGAGAAAGAAGAATGGTTTTATTCACATTTTAACAACAGAGTTGTAGCTAAATCTGCAGCTTTTCAAATCATAACAATGGACAACATCTCAGATCACATTGCTTCTGATCTCAGCATAGCAAAACAAAATGTGTTGCACAGTTTAATTATTTCTTATTGACTTGCCTTAACCCAGAGAGAAACCATAAGGTTGGTCCTCCAAAGCACAGGTAGGTATTGTTAGCAAACTTTTTAAGGCCGTTTTTGCAATTTTGCAGGTTACCGATCTACAAATTTTGATGACTAGCTGATCTTAATAACAGTAAATTTGTTTCAACTTGTACTATTTGACGACACACTTTGATGAGGAAGAATCACCTGTTTATGGTAGGTCCACACATTCAAAGGTAGGTGTAGCTAGCTGGTTTTACAGCTAGCTAATTAAAAAACAATTTGTTCTCCTTGGCAATATGAAATCATATTTGCTTTCTATTAATGTTGAAATGTGGAAGAGGCATATGCAAAGATGTCAATGAACTGCCAGTATCAATGCTGTATCATTGTTCTGAATGATTTGTGAGAGCTAAAATAAGCAGCCTTTGCTAGTGATGTATATTTTAAATTAATTCCAACCATTACCTGCTTTTTCTTTTTGTAATATCTTCAGACTGCAAGGACATTGATGGCAATTGATGGCATCTGGCTTAGATGTAAGAGAGTGCAAAGTTTGACCATGTAAGCAGATCGACTAAAAAAACACTTTCTTTGTGTTATTGAGAAAGAAGAATGGTTTTATTCACATTTTAACAACAGAGTTGTAGCTAAATCTGCAGCTTTTCAAATAATAACAATGGACAACATCTCAGATCACATTGTTTCTGATCTCAGCATAGCAAAACAAAATGTGTTGCACAGTTTAATTATTTCTTTTTAACTTGCCTAAACCCAGAGAGAAAACATAAGGTGGGTCCTCCAAAGCACAGGTACGTGTTGTTAGCTGACTTTTTCAAAGCCCATTTGCAATTTTGCAGGTTTCTGATCTACAAATTTTGATGACTAGCCGATCTTAATAGCAGTAAATTTGTTTCAACTTGTACTATTTGTCGACACACTTTGATGAGGAAGAATCACTTGTTTATGGTAGGTCCACACATTCAAAGGTAGGTGTAGCTAGCTGGTTTTACAGCTAGCTAATCAAACAACAATTTGTTGTCACTGGCAACATAAATTCATGTTTGCTTTTTATTAATGTTGAAATGTGGAAGAGGCATATGCAAAGATGTCAATGAACTGCCAGTATCAATGGTATATCATTTTTCTGAATGATTTGTGAGAGCTAAAATAAGCAGCCGTCGCCTGTAGTGTAACTTAATTTTAAGTTTATTTCAACCATTACCTGCTTTACTTTGTGTACAAACATCTTCAGACTGCAAGAACATTGATGGCGATTGATGCATTTAGCTTAGATGGAAGAGAGTGCAAAGTTTGACCATGTAAGCAGATAGACTAAAAAAACACTTTCTTTGTGTTATTGAGAAAGAAGAACGGTTTTATTCACATTTTAACAACAGAGTTGTAGCTAAATCTGCAGCTTTCTAAATAATAACAATGGACAACATCTCAGATCACATTGCTTCTGATCTTAGCATAGCAAAACAAAATGTGTTGCACAGTTTAATTATTTCTCATTGACTTGCCTTAACCCAGAGAGAAATCATAAGGTTGGTCCTCCAAAGCACAGGTAGGTATTGTTAGCTAACTTTTTAAGGCCGTTTTTGCAATTTTGCAGGTTACAGATCTACAAATTTTGATGACTAGCCGATCTTAATAGCAGTAAATTTGTTTCAACTTGTACTATTTGACGACACACTTTGATGAGGAAGAATCACTTGTTTATGGTAGGTCCACACATTCAAAGGTAGGTGTAGCTAGCTGGTTTTACAGCTAGCTAATTAAAAGACAATTTGTTCTCCTTGGCAACATGAAATCATGTTTGCTTTCTATTAATTTTGAAATGTGGAAGAGGCATATGCAAAGATGTCAATGAACTGCCAGTATCAATGCTGTATCATTGTACTGAATGATTTGTGAGAGCTAAAATAAGCAGCCTTTGCTAGTGATGTATATTTTAAATTAATTTCAACCATTACCTGCTTTTCTTTTTGTAATATCTTCAGACTGCAAGGACATTGATGGCAATTGATGGCATCTGGCTTAGATGTAAGAGAGTGCAAAGTTTGACCATGTAAGCAGATCGACTAAAAAAACACTTTCTTTGTGTTATTGAGAAAGAAGAATGGTTTTATTCACATTTTAACAACAGAGTTGTAGCTAAATCTGCAGCTTTTCAAATCATAACAATGGACAACATCTCAGATCACATTGCTTCTGATCTCAGCATAGCAAAACAAAATGTGTTGCACAGTTTAATTATTTGTTATTGACTTGCCTTAACCCAGAGAGAAACCATAAGGTTGGTCCTCCAAAGCACAGGTAGGTATTGTTAGCAAACTTTTTAAGGCCGTTTTTGCAATTTTGCAGGTTACCGATCTACAAATTTTGATGACTAGCCGATCTTAATAACAGTAAATTTGTTTCAACTTGTACTATTTGACGACACACTTTGATGAGGAAGAATCACCTGTTTATGGTAGGTCCACACATTCAAAGGTAGGTGTAGCTAGCTGGTTTTACAGCTAGCTAATTAAAAAACAATTTGTTCTCCTTGGCAATATGAAATCATATTTGCTTTCTATTAATGTTGAAATGTGGAAGAGGCATATGCAAAGATGTCAATGAACTGCCAGTATCAATGCTGTATCATTGTTCTGAATGATTTGTGAGAGCTAAAATAAGCAGCCTTTGCTAGTGATGTATATTTTAAATTAATTCCAACCATTACCTGCTTTTCTTTTTGTAATATCTTCAGACTGCAAGGACATTGATGGCAATTGATGGCATCTGGCTTAGATGTAAGAGAGTGCAAAGTTTGACCATGTAAGCAGATCGACTAAAAAAACACTTTCTTTGTGTTATTGAGAAAGAAGAATGGTTTTATTCACATTTTAACAACAGAGTTGTAGCTAAATCTGCAGCTTTTCAAATAATAACAATGGACAACATCTCAGATCACATTGTTTCTGATCTCAGCATAGCAAAACAAAATGTGTTGCACAGTTTAATTATTTCTTTTTAACTTGCCTAAACCCAGAGAGAAAACATAAGGTGGGTCCTCCAAAGCACAGGTACGTGTTGTTAGCTGACTTTTCAAAGCCCATTTGCAATTTTGCAGGTTTCTGATCTACAAATTTTGATGACTAGCCGATCTTAATAGCAGTAAATTTGTTTCAACTTGTACTATTTGACGACACACTTTGATGAGGAAAAATCACCTGTTTATGGTAGGTCCACACATTCAAAGGTAGGTGTAGCTAGCTGCTTTTACAGCTAGATAATCAAACAACAATTTGTTGTCACTGGCAACATAAATTCATGTTTGCTTTTTATTAATGTTGAAATGTGGAAGAGGCATATGCAAAGATGTCAATGAACTGCCAGTATCAATGGTATATCATTTTTCTGAATGATTTGTGAGAGCTAAAATAAGCAGCCGTCGCCTGTAGTGTAAATTAATTTTAAGTTTATTTCAACCATTACCTGCTTTACTTTGTGTACAAACATCTTCAGACTGCAAGAACATTGATGGCGATTGATGCATTTAGCTTAGATGGAAGAGAAGTTTGACCATGTAAGCAGATCGACTAAAAAACACTTTCTTTGTGTTATTGAGAAAGAGGAATGGTTTTACTCACATTTTAACAACAGAGTTGTAGCTAAATCTGCAGCTTTTTAGAATAATAGCAATGCACAACATCTTCTCAGATCACATTGTTTCTGATCTCTGCTTTTAAAACAAAATTATGTTTAGCATTGTTTGATTATTTCTTTTTAACTTGCCTAAACCCAGGGAGAAAACATAAGGTGGGTCCTCCAAAGCACAGGTACGTGTTGTTAGCTGACTTTTCAAAGCCCTTTTGCAATTTTGCAGGTTACTGATCTACAAATTTTGATGGCCAACCAATATTAATAGCAGTAAATTTGTTTCAACTTGTACTTTATTGAGGACACACTTTGATGAGGAAGAATAACTTGTTTATGGTATGTCCACACATTCAAAGGTAGGTGTAGCTAGCTGATATTACAGCTAGCTAATTAAACAACAATTTCTTCTCCTTGGCAACATAAATTCATGTTTGCTTTCTATGAATGTTGAAATGTGGAAGAGGCATATGCAAAGACGTCAATGAACTGCCAGTATCAATGCTATATCATTGTTCTGAATGATTTGTGAGAGCTAAAATAAGCAGCCTTTGCTAGTGAGGTATATTTTAAATTAATTTCAACCATTACCTGCTTTTTCTTTTTTATAATAACATCTTCTGACTACAAGGACATTGATGGTGATTGATGGCATCTGGCTTAGATGAAAGAGAGTGCAAAGTTTGACCATGTAAGCAGATCGACTTAAAAAACACTTACTTTGTTTTATTGAGAATAAGAATATTTTTATTCACATTTTAACAACAGAGTTGTAGCTAAATCTGCAGCTTTTCAAATAATAACAATGGACAACATCTCAGATCACATTGTTTCTGATCTCAGCATAGCAAAACAAAATGTGTTGCACAGTTTAATTATTTCTCATTGACTTGCTTTAACCCAGAGAGAAACCATAAGGTTGGTCCTCCAAAGCACAGGTAGGTATTGTTAGCCAACTTTTTAAGGCCGTTTTTGCAATTTTGCAGGTTTCTGATCTACAAATTTTGATGACTAGCCAATCTTAATAGCAGTAAATTTGTTTCAACTTGTACTATTTGACGACACACTTTGATGAGGAAGAATCACTTGTTTATGGTAG
Organism: Scarus forsteni; assembly: GCA_036419115.1. Classification (NCBI taxonomy): domain Eukaryota; kingdom Metazoa; phylum Chordata; class Actinopteri; order Labriformes; family Labridae; genus Scarus; species Scarus forsteni. The sequence goes on from JAZDUH010000360.1 coordinate 629,640, forward strand.
GTCCACACATTCAAAGGTAGGTGTAGCTAGCTGGTTTTACAGCTAGCTAATTAAAAAACAATTTGTTCTCCTTGGCAATATGAAATCATATTTGCTTTCTATTAATGTTGAAATGTGGAAGAGGCATATGCAAAGATGTCAATGAACTGCCAGTATCAATGCTGTATCATTGTACTGAATGATTTGTGAGAGCTAAAATAAGCAGCCTTTGCTAGTGATGTATATTTTAAATTAATTCCAACCATTACCTGCTTTTCTTTTTGTAATATCTTCAGACTGCAAGGACATTGATGGCAATTGATGGCATCTGGCTTAGATGTAAGAGAGTGCAAAGTTTGACCATGTAAGCAGATCGACTAAAAAAACACTTTCTTTGTGTTATTGAGAAAGAAGAATGGTTTTATTCACATTTTAACAACAGAGTTGTAGCTAAATCTGCAGCTTTTCAAATAATAACAATGGACAACATCTCAGATCACATTGTTTCTGATCTCAGCATAGCAAAACAAAATGTGTTGCACAGTTTAATTATTTCTTTTTAACTTGCCTAAACCCAGAGAGAAAACATAAGGTGGGTCCTCCAAAGCACAGGTACGTGTTGTTAGCTGACTTTTCAAAGCCCATTTGCAATTTTGCAGGTTTCTGATCTACAAATTTTGATGACTAGCCGATCTTAATAGCAGTAAATTTGTTTCAACTTGTACTATTTGACGACACACTTTGATGAGGAAGAATCACTTGTTTATGGTAGGTCCACACATTCAAAGGTAGGTGTAGCTAGCTGGTTTTACAGCTAGCTAATCAAACAACAATTTGTTGTCACTGGCAACATAAATTCATGTTTGCTTTTTATTAATGTTGAAATGTGGAAGAGGCATATGCAAAGATGTCAATGAACTGCCAGTATCAATGGTATATCATTTTTCTGAATGATTTGTGAGAGCTAAAATAAGCAGCCGTCGCCTGTAGTGTAACTTAATTTTAAGTTTATTTCAACCATTACCTGCTTTACTTTGTGTACAAACATCTTCAGACTGCAAGAACATTGATGGCGATTGATGCATTTAGCTTAGATGGAAGAGAGTGCAAAGTTTGACCATGTAAGCAGATCGACTAAAAAAACACTTTCTTTGTGTTATTGAGAAAGAAGAACGGTTTTATTCACATTTTAACAACAGAGTTGTAGCTAAATCTGCAGCTTTCTAAATAATAACAATGGACAACATCTCAGATCACATTGCTTCTGATCTTAGCATAGCAAAACAAAATGTGTTGCACAGTTTAATTATTTCTCATTGACTTGCCTTAACCCAGAGAGAAATCATAAGGTTGGTCCTCCAAAGCACAGGTAGGTATTGTTAGCTAACTTTTTAAGGCCGTTTTGCAATTTTGCAGGTTACAGATCTACAAATTTTGATGACTAGCCGATCTTAATAGCAGTAAATTTGTTTCAACTTGTACTATTTGACACACTTTGATGAGGAAGAATCACTTGTTTATGGTAGGTCCACACATTCAAAGGTAGGTGTAGCTAGCTGGTTTTACAGCTAGCTAATTAAAAGACAATTTGTTCTCCTTGGCAACATGAAATCATGTTTGCTTTCTATTAATTTTGAAATGTGGAAGAGGCATATGCAAAGATGTCAATGAACTGCCAGTATCAATGCTGTATCATTGTACTGAATGATTTGTGAGAGCTAAAATAAGCAGCCTTTGCTAGTGATGTATATTTTAAATTAATTTCAACCATTACCTGCTTTTCTTTTTGTAATATCTTCAGACTGCAAGGACATTGATGGCAATTGATGGCATCTGGCTTAGATGTAAGAGAGTGCAAAGTTTGACCATGTAAGCAGATCGACTAAAAAAACACTTTCTTTGTGTTATTGAGAAAGAAGAATGGTTTTATTCACATTTTAACAACAGAGTTGTAGCTAAATCTGCAGCTTTTCAAATCATAACAATGGACAACATCTCAGATCACATTGCTTCTGATCTCAGCATAGCAAAACAAAATGTGTTGCACAGTTTAATTATTTCTTATTGACTTGCCTTAACCCAGAGAGAAACCATAAGGTTGGTCCTCCAAAGCACAGGTAGGTATTGTTAGCAAACTTTTTAAGGCCGTTTTTGCGATTTTGCAGGTTACAGATCTACAAATTTTGATGACTAGCCGATCTTAATAACAGTAAATTTGTTTCAACTTGTACTATTTGACGACACACTTTGATGAGGAAGAATCACCTGTTTATGGTAGGTCCACACATTCAGTTAGTAGGTGTAGCTAGCTGGTTTTACAGCTAGCTACTTAAAAAACAATTTGTTCTCCTTGGCAATATGAAATCATATTTGCTTTCTATTAATGTTGAAATGTGGAAGAGGCATATGCAAAGATGTCAATGAACTGCCAGTATCAATGCTGTATCATTGTTCTGAATGATTTGTGAGAGCTAAAATAAGCAGCCTTTGCTAGTGATGTATATTTTAAATTAATTCCAACCATTACCTGCTTTTCTTTTTGTAATATCTTCAGACTGCAAGGACATTGATGGCAATTGATGGCATCTGGCTTAGATGTAAGAGAGTGCAAAGTTTGACCATGTAAGCAGATCGACTAAAAAAACACTTTCTTTGTGTTATTGAGAAAGAAGAATGGTTTTATTCACATTTTAACAACAGAGTTGTAGCTAAATCTGCAGCTTTTCAAATAATAACAATGGACAACATCTCAGATCACATTGTTTCTGATCTCAGCATAGCAAAACAAAATGTGTTGCACAGTTTAATTATTTCTTTTTAACTTGCCTAAACCCAGAGAGAAAACATAAGGTGGGTCCTCCAAAGCACAGGTACGTGTTGTTAGCTGACTTTTCAAAGCCCATTTGCAATTTTGCAGGTTTCTGATCTACAAATTTTGATGACTAGCCGATCTTAATAGCAGTAAATTTGTTTCAACTTGTACTATTTGACGACACACTTTGATGAGGAAGAATCACCTGTTTATGGTAGGTCCACACATTCAAAGGTAGGTGTAGCTAGCTGCTTTTACAGCTAGATAATCAAACAACAATTTGTTGTCACTGGCAACATAAATTCATGTTTGCTTTTTATTAATGTTGAAATGTGGAAGAGGCATATGCAAAGATGTCAATGAACTGCCAGTATCAATGGTATATCATTTTTCTGAATGATTTGTGAGAGCTAAAATAAGCAGCCGTCGCCTGTAGTGTAAATTAATTTTAAGTTTATTTCAACCATTACCTGCTTTACTTTGTGTACAAACATCTTCAGACTGCAAGAACATTGATGGCGATTGATGCATTTAGCTTAGATGGAAGAGAGTGCAAAGTTTGACCATGTAAGCAGATCGACTAAAAAAACACTTTCTTTGTGTTATTGAGAAAGAGGAATGGTTTTACTCACATTTTAACAACAGAGTTGTAGCTAAATCTGCAGCTTTTTAGAATAATAGCAATGCACAACATCTTCTCAGATCACATTGTTTCTGATCTCTGCTTTTAAAACAAAATTATGTTTAGCATTGTTTGATTATTTCTTTTTAACTTGCCTAAACCCAGGGAGAAAACATAAGGTGGGTCCTCCAAAGCACAGGTACGTGTTGTTAGCTGACTTTTCAAAGCCCTTTTGCAATTTTGCAGGTTACTGATCTACAAATTTTGATGGCCAACCAATATTAATAGCAGTAAATTTGTTTCAACTTGTACTTTATTGAGGACACACTTTGATGAGGAAGAATAACTTGTTTATGGTATGTCCACACATTCAAAGGTAGGTGTAGCTAGCTGATATTACAGCTAGCTAATTAAACAACAATTTCTTCTCCTTGGCAACATAAATTCATGTTTGCTTTCTATGAATGTTGAAATGTGGAAGAGGCATATGCAAAGACGTCAATGAACTGCCAGTATCAATGCTATATCATTGTTCTGAATGATTTGTGAGAGCTAAAATAAGCAGCCTTTGCTAGTGAGGTATATTTTAAATTAATTTCAACCATTACCTGCTTTTCTTTTTATAATAACATCTTCTGACTACAAGGACATTGATGGTGATTGATGGCATCTGGCTTAGATGAAAGAGAGTGCAAAGTTTGACCATGTAAGCAGATCGACTTAAAAAACACTTACTTTGTTTTATTGAGAATAAGAATATTTTTATTCACATTTTAACAACAGAGTTGTAGCTAAATCTGCAGCTTTTCAAATAATAACAATGGACAACATCTCAGATCACATTGTTTCTGATCTCAGCATAGCAAAACAAAATGTGTTGCACAGTTTAATTATTTCTCATTGACTTGCTTTAACCCAGAGAGAAACCATAAGGTTGGTCCTCCAAAGCACAGGTAGGTATTGTTAGCCAACTTTTTAAGGCCGTTTTTGCAATTTTGCAGGTTTCTGATCTACAAATTTTGATGACTAGCCAATCTTAATAGCAGTAAATTTGTTTCAACTTGTACTATTTGACGACACACTTTGATGAGGAAGAATCACTTGTTTATGGTAGGTCCACACATTCAAAGGTAGGTGTAGCTAGCTGGTTTTACAGCTAGCTAATCAAACAACAATTTGTTCTCACTGGCAACATAAATTCATGTTTGCTTTCTATGAATGTTGAAATGTGGAAGAGGCATATGCAAAGATGTCAATGAACTGCCAGTATCAATGGTATATCATTGTTCTGAATGATTTGTGAGAGCTAAAATAAGCAGCCGTTGCCTGTAGTGTAAATTAATTTGAAGTTTATTTCAACCATTACCTGCTTTACTTTGTGTACAAACATCTTCAGACTGCAAGAACATTGATGGCGATTGATGGCATCTGGCTTAGATGTAAGAGAGTGCAAAGTTTGACCATGTAAGCAGATCGACTAAAAAAACACTTTCTTTGTGTTATTGAGAAAGAAGAATGGTTTTATTCACATTTTAACAACAGAGTTGTAGCTAAATCTGCAGCTTTTCAAATAATAACAATGGACAACATCTCAGATTACATTGCTTCTGATCTCAGCATAGCAAAACAAAATGTGTTGCACAGTTTAATTATTTCTTATTGACTTGCCTTAACCCAGAGAGAAACCATAAGGTTGGTCCTCCAAAGCACAGGTAGGTATTGTTAGCTAACTTTTTAAGGCCATTTTTGCAATTTTGCAGGTTACTGATCTACAAATTTTGATGACTAGCCGATCTTAATAGCAGTAAATTTGTTTCAACTTGTACTATTTGACGACACACTTTGATGAGGAAGAATCACTTGTTTATGGTAGGTCCACACATTCAAAGGTAGGTGTAGCTAGCTGGTTTTACAGCTAGCTAATCAAACAACAATTTGTTCTCACTGGCAACATAAATTCATGTTTGCTTTCTATGAATGTTGAAATGTGGAAGAGGCATATGCAAAGATGTCAATGAACTGCCAGTATCAATGGTATATCATTGTTCTGAATGATTTGTGAGAGCTAAAAGAAGCAGCCGTTGCCTGTAGTGTAAATTAATTTTAAGTTTATTTCAACCATTACCTGCTTTACTTTGTGTACAAACATCTTCAGACTGCAAGAACATTGATGGCGATTGATGCATTTAGCTTAGATGGAAGAGAGTGCAAAGTTCGACCATGTAAGCAGATAGACTAAAAAAACACTTTCTTTGTGTTATTGAGAAAGAGGAATGGTTTTACTCACATTTTAACAACAGAGTTGTAGCTAAATCTGCAGCTTTTTCGAATAATAGCAATGCACAACATCTTCTCAGATCACATTTTTTCTGATCTCAGCTTTTAAAACAAAATTATGTTTAGCATTGTTTGATTATTTCTTTTTAACTTGCCTAAACCCAGGGAGAAAACATAAGGTGGGTCCTCCAAAGCACAGGTACGTGTTGTTAGCTGACTTTTCAAAGCCCTTTTGCAATTTTGCAGGTTACTGATCTACAAATTTTGATGGCCAACCAATATTAATAGCAGTAAATTTGTTTCAACTTGTACTTTATTGAGGACACACTTTGATGAGGAAGAATCACTTGTTTATGGTATGTCCACACATTCAAAGGTAGGTGTAGCTAGCTGATATTACAGCTAGCTAATTAAACAACAATTTGTTCTCCTTGGCAACATAAATTCATGTTTGCTTTCTATGAATGTTGAAATGTGGAAGAGGCATATGCAAAGATGTCAATGAACTGCCAACATCAATGCTATATCATTGTTCTGAATGATTTGTGAGAGCTAAAATAAGCAGCCTTTGCTAGTGATGTTTATTTTAAATTAATTTCAACCATTACCTGGTCTTCTTTTTGTAATATCTTCAGACTGCAAGGACATTGATGGCAATTGTTGGCATCTGGCTTAGATGGAAGAGAGTGCAAAGTTTGACCATGTAAGCAGATCGACTTAAAAAACACTTTCTTTGTGTTATTGAGAAAGAAGAATTGTTTTATTCACATTTTAACAACAGAGTTGTAGCTAAATCTGCAGCTTTTCAAATCATAACAATGGACAACATCTCAGCTCACATTGTTTCTGATCTCAGCATAGCAAAACAAAATGTGTTGCACAGTTTAATTATTTCTTATTGACTTGCTTTAACCCAGAGAGAAACCATAAGGTTGGTCCTCCAAAGCACAGGTAGGTATTGTTAGCTAACTTTTTAAGGCCGTTTTTGCAATTTTGAAGGTTACTGATCTACAAATTTTGATGACTAGCCGATCTTAATAGCAGTAAATTTGTTTCAACTTGTACTTTATTGAGGACACACTTTGATGAGGAAGAATCACTTTTTTATGGTAGGTCCACACATTCAAAGGTAGGTGTAGCTAGCTGATATTACAGCTAGCTAATTAAACAACAATTTGTTCTCCTTGGCAACATAAATTCATGTTTGCTTTCTATGAATGTTGAAATGTGGAAGAGGCATATGCAAAGATGTCAATGAACTGCCAGTATCAATGCTATATCATTGTTCTGAATGATTTGTGAGAGCTAAAATAAGCAGCCTTTGCTAGTGATGTATATTTTGAATAAATTCCAACCATTACCTGCTTTTCTTTTTGTAATATCTTCAGACTGCAAGGACATTGATGGCGATTGATGCATTTAGCTTAGATGTAAGAGAGTGCAAAGTTTGACCATGTAAGCAGATCGACTAAAAAAACACTTTCTTTGTGTTATTGAGAAAGAAGAATGGTTTTATTCACATTTTAACAACAGAGTTGTAGCTAAATCTGCAGCTTTTCAAATAATAACAATGGACAACATCTCAGATCACATTGCTTCTGATCTCAGCATAGCAAAACAAAATGTGTTGCACAGTTTAATTATTTCTTTTTAACTTGCCTAAACCCAGGGAGAAAACATAAGGTGGGTCCTCCAAAGCACAGGTACGTGTTGTTAGCTGACTTTTCAAGGCCCATTTGCAATTTTGCAGGTTACTGATCTACAAATTTTGATGACTAGCCGATCTTAATAGCAGTAAATTTGTTTCGACTTGTACTATTTGACGACACACTTTGATGAGGAAGAATCACTTGTTTATGGTAGGTCCACACATTCAAAGGTAGGTGTAGCTAGCTGGTTTTACAGCTAGCTAATCAAACAACAATTTGTTCTCACTGGCAACATAAATTCATGTTTGCTTTCTATGAATGTTGAAATGTGGAAGAGGCATATGCAAAGATGTCAACGAACTGCCAGTATCAATGCTATATCATTGTTCTGAATGATTTGTGAGAGCTAAAATAACTAGCCTTTGCTAGTGATGTATATTTTAAATTAATTTCAACCATTACCTGCTTTTCTTTTTGTAATACCTTCTGACTGCACGGACATTGATGGTAATTGATGGCATCTGGCTTAGATGTAAGAGAGTGCAAAGTTTGACCATGTAAGCAGATCGACTAAAAAAACACTTTCTTTGTGTTATTGAGAAAGAAGAATGGTTTTATTCACATTTTAACAACAGAGTTGTAGCTAAATCTGCAGCTTTTCAAATCATAACAATGGACAACATCTCAGATTACATTGCTTCTGATCTCAGCATAGCAAAACAAAATGTGTTGCACAGTTTAATTATTTCTTATTGACTTGCCTTAACCCAGAGAGAAACCATAAGGTTGGTCCTCCAAAGCACAGGTAGGTATTGTTAGCTAACTTTTTAAGGCCGTTTTTGCAATTTTGCAGGTTACTGATCTACAAATTTTGATGACTAGCCGATCTTAATAGCAGTAAATTTGTTTCAACTTGTACTATTTGACGACACACTTTGATGAGGAAGAATCACTTGTTTATGGTAGGTCCACACATTCAAAGGTAGGTGTAGCTAGCTGGTTTTACAGCTAGCTAATCAAACAAACAATTTGTTCTCACTGGCAACATAAATTCATGTTTGCTTTCTATGAATGTTGAAATGTGGAAGAGGCATATGCAAAGATGTCAATGAACTGCCAGTATCAATGGTATATCATTTTTCTGAATGATTTGTGAGAGCTAAAATAAGCAGCCTTTGCTAGTGATGTATATTTTAAATTAATTCCAACCATTACCTGCTTTTCTTTTTGTAATATCTTCAGACTGCAAGGACATTGATGGCAATTGATGGCATCTGGCTTAGATGTAAGAGAGTGCAAAGTTTGACCATGTAAGCAGATCGACTAAAAAAACACTTTCTTTGTGTTATTGAGAAAGAAGAATGGTTTTATTCACATTTTAACAACAGAGTTGTAGCTAAATCTGCAGCTTTTCAAATAATAACAATGGACAACATCTCAGCTCACATTGCTTCTGATCTCAGCATAGCAAAACAAAATGTGTTGCACAGTTTAATTATTTCTTATTGACTTGCCTAAACCCAGAGAGAAACCATAAGGTTGGTCCTCCAAAGCACAGGTAGGTATTGTTAGCTAACTTTTTAAGGCTGTTTTTGCAATTTTGCAGGTTACTGATCTACAAATTTTGATGACTAGTCGATCTTAATAGCAGTAAATTTGTTTCAACTTGTACTATTTGACGACACACTTTGATGAGGAAGAATCACTTGTTTATGGTATGTCCACACATTCAAAGTTAGGTGTAGCTAGCTGGTTTTACAGCTAGCTAATCAAACAACAATTTGTTCTCCTTGGCAACATGAAATCATATTTGCTTTCTATTAATGTTGAAATGTGGAAGAGGCATATGCAAAGATGTCAATGAACTGCCAGTATCAATGCTATATCATTGTTCTGAATGATTTGTGAGAGCTAAAATAAGCAGCCTTTGCTAGTGATGTATATTTTAAATTAATTTCAACCATTACCTGCTTTTCTTTTTATAATAGTATCTTCTGACTGCAAGGACATTGATGGTGATTGATGGCATCTGGCTTAGATGGAAGAGAGTGCAAAGTTTGACCATGTAAGCAGATCGACTTAAAAAACACTTTCTTTGTTTTATTGAGAATAAGAATGTTTTTATTCACATTTTAACAACAGATTTAAAGCTAATACTGCAGCTTTCCAAATAATAACAATGGACAACATCTCAGATCACATTGTTTCTGATCTCAGCATAGCAAAACAAAATGTGTTGCACAGTTTAATTATTTCTTATTGACTTGCCTTAACCAAGAGAGAAACCATAAGGTTGGTCCTCCAAAGCACAGGTAGGTATTGTTAGCTAACTTTTTAAGGCCGTTTTTGCGATTTTGCAGGTTACTGATCTACAAATTTTGATGACTAGCCGATCTTAATAGCAGTAAATTTGTTTCAACTTGTACTATTTGATGACACACTTTGATGAGGAAGAATCACTTGTTTATGGTAGGTCCACACATTCAAAGGTAGGTGTAGCTAGCTGGTTTTACAGCTAGCTAATTAAACAACAAATTGTTCTCCTTGGCAACATAAATTCATGTTTGCTTTCTATGAATGTTGAAATGTGGAAGAGGCATATGCAAAGATGTCAATGAACTGCCAGTATCAATGCTATATCATTTTTCTGAATGATTTGTGAGAGCTAAAATAAGCAGCCGTTGCCTGTAGTGTAAATTAATTTTAAGTTTATTTCAACCATTACCTGCTTTACTTTGTGTACAAACATCTTCAGACTGCAAGAACATTGATGGCGATTGATGCATTTAGCTTAGATGTAAGAGAGTGCAAAGTTTGACCATGTAAGCAGTTAGACTAAAAAAACACTTTCTTTGTGTTATTGAGAAAGAGGAATGGTTTTACTCACATTTTAACAACAGAGTTGTAGCTAAATCTGCAGCTTTTTCGAATAATAGCAATGCACAACATCTTCTCAGATCACACTGTTTCTGATCTCAGCTTTTAAAACAAAATTATGTTTAGCATTGTTTGATTATTTCTTTTTAACTTGTCAAACCCAGGGAGAAAACATAAGGTGGGTCCTCCAAAGCACAGGTACGTGTTGTTAGCTGACTTTTCAAAGCCCTTTTGCAATTTTGCAGGTTACTGATCTACAAATTTTGATGGCCAACCAATATTAATAGCAGTAAATTTGTTTCAACTTGTACTTTATTGAGGACACACTTTGATGAGGAAGAATAACTTGTTTATGGTATGTCCACACATTCAAAGGTAGGTGTAGCTAGCTGATATTACAGCTAGCTAATCAAACAACAATTTGTTCTCCTTGGCAACATAAATTCATGTTTGCTTTCTATGAATGTTGAAATGTGGAAGAGGCATATGCAAAGATGTCAATGAACTGCCAGTATCAATGCTATATCATTGTTCTGAATGATTTGTGAGAGCTAAAATAAGCAGCCTTTGCTAGTGATGTATATTTTAAATTAATTTCAACCATTACCTGCTTTTCTTTTTATAATAACATCTTCTGACTGCAAGGACATTGATGGTGATTGATGGCATCTGGCTTAGATGAAAGAGAGTGCAAAGTTTGACCATGTAAGCAGATCGACTAAAAAAACACTTTCTTTGTTTTATTGAGAAAGAAGAATGGTTTTATTCACATTTTAACAACAGAGTTGTAGCTAAATCTGCAGCTTTTCAAATAATAACAATGGACAACATCTCAGATCACATTGTTTCTGATCTCAGCATAGCAAAACAAAATGTGTTGCACAGTTTATTTATTTCTTATTGACTTGCTTTAACCCAGAGAGAAACCATAAGGCTGGTCCTCCAAAGCACAGGTAGGTATTGTTAGCTAACTTTTTAAGGCCGTTTTTGCAATTTTGCAGGTTACTGATCTACAAATTTTGATGACTAGCCGATCTTAATAGCAGTAAATTTGTTTCAACTTGTACTATTTGTCGACACACTTTGATGAGGAAGAATCACTTGTTTATGGTAGGTCCACACATTCAAAGGTAGGTGTAGCTAGCTGGTTTTACAGCTAGCTAATTAAACAACAATTTGTTCTCCTTGGCAACATGAAATCATATTTGCTTTCTATTAATGTTGAAATGTGGAAGAGGCATATGCAAAGATGTCAATGAACTGCCAGTATCAATGCTATATCATTGTTCTGAATGATTTGTGAGAGCTAAAATAAGCAGCCTTTGCTAGTGATGTATATTTTAAATTAATTCCAACCATTACCTGCTTTTCTTTTTGTAATATCTTCAGACTGCAAGGACATTGATGGCAATTTTATGGCGTCTGGCTTAGATGTAAGAGAGTGCAAAGTTTGACCATGTAAGCAGATCGACTAAAAAAACACTTTCTTTGTGTTATTGAGAAAGAAGAATGGTTTTATTCACATTTTAACAACAGAGTTGTAGCTAAATCTGCAGCTTTTCAAATCATAACAATGGACAACATCTCAGATCACATTGCTTCTGATCTCAGCATAGCAAAACAAAATGTGTTGCACAGTTTAATTATTTCTTATTGACTTGCTTTAACCCAGAGAGAAACCATAAGGCTGGTCCTCCAAAGCACAGGTAGGTATTGTTAGCTAACTTTTTAAGGCCGTTTTTGCAATTTTGCAGGTTACTGATCTACAAATTTTGATGACTAGCCGATCTTAATAGCAGTAAATTTGTTTCAACTTGTACTATTTGACGACACACTTTGATGAGGAAGAATCACTTGTTTATGGTAGGTCCACACATTCAAAGGTAGGTGTAGCTAGCTGGTTTTACAGCTAGCTAATTAAACAACAATTTGTTCTCCTTGGCAACATGAAATCATATTTGCTTTCTATTAATGTTGAAATGTGGAAGAGGCATATGCAAAGATGTCAATGAACTGCCAGTATCAATGGTATATCATTTTTCTGAATGATTTGTGAGAGCTAAAATAAGCAGCCTTTGCTAGTGATGTATATTTTAAATTAATTCCAACCATTACCTGCTTTTCTTTTTGTAATATCTTCAGACTGCAAGGACATTGATGGCAATTCTATGGCGTCTGGCTTAGATGTAAGAGAGTGCAAAGTTTGACCATGTAAGCAGATCGACTAAAAAAACACTTTCTTTGTGTTATTGAGAAAGAAGAATGGTTTTATTCACATTTTAACAACAGAGTTGTAGCTAAATCTGCAGCTTTTCAAATAATAACAATGGACAACATCTCAGATCACATTGCTTCTGATCTCAGCATAGCAAAACAAAATGTGTTGCACAGTTTAATTATTTCTTTTTAACTTGCCTAAACCCAGGGAGAAAACATAAGGTGGGTCCTCCAAAGCACAGGTACGTGTTGTTAGCTGACTTTTCAAGGCCCATTTGCAATTTTGCAGGTTACTGATCTACAAATTTTGATGACTAGCCGATCTTAATAGCAGTAAATTTGTTTCAACTTGTACTATTTGACGACACACTCTGATGAGGAAGAATCACTTGTTTATGGTAGGTCCACACATTCAAAGGTAGGTGTAGCTAGCTGGTTTTACAGCTAGCTAATCAAACAACAATTTGTTCTCACTGGCAACATAAATTCATGTTTGCTTTCTATTAATGTTGAAATGTGGAAGAGGCATATGCAAAGATGTCAATGAACTGCCAGTATCAATGCTATATCATTGTTCTGAATGATTTGTGAGAGCTAAAATAAGCAGCCTTTGCTAGTGATGTATATTTTAAATTAATTCCAACCATTACCTGCTTTTCTTTTTGTAATATCTTCAGACTGCAAGGACATTGATGGCAATTGATGGCATCTGGCTTAGATGTAAGAGAGTGCAAAGTTTGACCATGTAAGCAGATCGACTAAAAAAACACTTTCTTTGTGTTATTGAGAAAGAGGAATGGTTTTATTCACATTTTAACAACAGAGTTGTAGCTAAATCTGCAGCTTTCTAAATAATAACAATGGACAACATCTCAGATCACATTGCTTCTGATCTCAGCATAGCAAAACAAAATGTGTTGCACAGTTTAATTATTTCTTATTGACTTGCCTTAACCCAGAGAGAAACCATAAGGTTGGTCCTCCAAAGCACAGGTAGGTATTGTTAGCTAACTTTTTAAGGCCGTTTTTGCAATTTTGCAGGTTACTGATCTACAAATTTTGATGACTAGCCGATCTTAATAGCAGTAAATTTGTTTCAACTTGTACTATTTGACGACACACTTTGATGAGGAAGAATCACTTGTTTATGGTAGGTCCACACATTCAAAGGTAGGTGTAGCTAGCTGGTTTTACAGCTAGCTAATCAAACAACAATTTGTTCTCACTGGCAACATAAATTCATGTTTGCTTTCTATGAATGTTGAAATGTGGAAGAGGCATATGCAAAGATGTCAATGAACTGCCAGTATCAATGCTATATCATTTTTCTGAATGATTTGTGAGAGCTAAAATAAGCAGCCGTTGCCTGTAGTGTAAATTAATTTTAAGTTTATTTCAACCATTACCTGCTTTACTTTTGTGTACAAACATCTTCAGACTGCAAGGACATTGATGGCGATTGATGCATTTAGCTTAGATGTAAGAGAGTGCAAAGTTTGACCATGTAAGCAGATCGACTAAAAAAACACTTTGTGTTATTGAGAAAGAGGAATGGTTTTACTCACATTTTAACAACAGAGTTGTAGCTAAATCTGCAGCTTTTTCCAATAATAGCAATGCACAACATCTTCTCAGATCACACTGTTTCTGATCTCAGCTTTTAAAACAAAATTATGTTTAGCATTGTTTGATTATTTCTTTTTAACTTGTCAAACCCAGGAGAAAAACATAAGGTGGGTCCTCCAAAGCACAGGTGCGTGTTGTTAGCTGACTTTTCAAAGCCCTTTTGCAATTTTGCAGGTTACTGATCTACAAATTTTGATGGCCAACCAATATTAATAGCAGTAAATTTGTTTCAACTTGTACTTTATTGAGGACACACTTTGATGAGGAAGAATAACTTGTTTATGGTATGTCCACACATTCAAAGGTAGGTGTAGCTAGCTGATATTACAGCTAGCTAATCAAACAACAATTTGTTCTCCTTGGCAACATAAATTCATGTTTGCTTTCTATGAATGTTGAAATGTGGAAGAGGCATATGCAAAGATGTCAATGAACTGCCAGTATCAATGCTATATCATTGTTCTGAATGATTTGTGAGAGCTAAAATAAGCAGCCTTTGCTAGTGATGTATATTTTAAATTAATTTCAACCATTACCTGCTTTTCTTTTTATAATAACATCTTCTGACTACAAGGACATTGATGGTGATTGATGGCATCTGGCTTAGATGAAAGAGAGTGCAAAGTTTGACCATGTAAGCAGATCGACTAAAAAAACACTTTCTTTGTTTTATTGAGAAAGAAGAATGGTTTTATTCACATTTTAACAACAGAGTTGTAGCTAAATCTGCAGCTTTTCAAATAATAACAATGGACAACATCTCAGATCACATTGTTTCTGATCTCAGCATAGCAAAACAAAATGTGTTGCACAGTTTATTTATTTCTTATTGACTTGCTTTAACCCAGAGAGAAACCATAAGGCTGGTCCTCCAAAGCACAGGTAGGTATTGTTAGCTAACTTTTTAAGGCCGTTTTTGCAATTTTGCAGGTTACTGATCTACAAATTTTGATGACTAGCCGATCTTAATAGCAGTAAATTTGTTTCAACTTGTACTATTTGACGACACACTTTGATGAGGAAGAATCACTTGTTTATGGTAGGTCCACACATTCAAAGGTAGGTGTAGCTAGCTGGTTTTACAGCTAGCTAATTAAACAACAATTTGTTCTCCTTGGCAACATAAATTAATGTTTGCTTTCTATGAATGTTGAAATGTGGAAGAGGCATATGCAAAGATGTCAATGAACTGCCAGTATCAATGCTATATCATTGTTCTGAATGATTTGTGAGAGCTAAAATAAGCAGCGTTTGCTAGTGATATATATTTTAAATTAATTTCAACCATTACCTGCTCTTCTTTTTGTAATATCTTCAGACTGCAAGGACATCGATGGCAATTGATGGCATCTGGCTTAGATGTAAGAGAGTGCAAAGTTTGACCATGTAAGCAGATCGACTAAAAAAACACTTTCTTTGTGTTATTGAGAAAGAAGAATGGTTTTATTCACATTTTAACAACAGAGTTGTAGCTAAATCTGCAGCTTTTCAAGTAATAACAATGGACAACATCTCAGATCACATTGCTTCTGATCTCAGCATAGCAAAACAAAATGTGTTGCACAGTTTAATTATTTCTTATTGACTTGCCTTAACCCAGAGAGAAACCATAAGGTTGGTCCTCCAAAGCACAGGTAGGTATTGTTAGCTAACTTTTTAAGGCCGTTTTTGCAATTTTGCAGGTTACTGATCTACAAATTTTGATGACTAGCCGATCTTAATAGCAGTAAATTTGTTTCAACTTGTACTATTTGACGACACACTTTGATGAGGAAGAATCACTTGTTTATGGTAGGTCCACACATTCAAAGGTAGGTGTAGCTAGCTGGTTTTACAGCTAGCTAATCAAACAACAATTTGTTCTCACTGGCAACATAAATTCATGTTTGCTTTCTATGAATGTTGAAATGTGGAAGAGGCATATGCAAAGATGTCAATGAACTGCCAGTATCAATGCTATATCATTTTTCTGAATGATTTGTGAGAGCTAAAATAAGCAGCCGTTGCCTGTAGTGTAAATTAATTTTAAGTTTATTTCAACCATTACCTGCTTTACTTTGTGTACAAACATCTTCAGACTGCAAGGACATTGATGGCGATTGATGCATTTAGCTTAGATGTAAGAGAGTGCAAAGTTTGACCATGTAAGCAGATCGACTAAAAAAACACTTTGTGTTATTGAGAAAGAGGAATGGTTTTACTCACATTTTAACAACAGAGTTGTAGCTAAATCTGCAGCTTTTTCCAATAATAGCAATGCACAACATCTTCTCAGATCACACTGTTTCTGATCTCAGCTTTTAAAACAAAATTATGTTTAGCATTGTTTGATTATTTCTTTTTAACTTGTCAAACCCAGGGAGAAAACATAAGGTGGGTCCTCCAAAGCACAGGTGCGTGTTGTTAGCTGACTTTTCAAAGCCCTTTTGCAATTTTGCAGGTTACTGATCTACAAATTTTGATGGCCAACCAATATTAATAGCAGTAAATTTGTTTCAACTTGTACTTTATTGAGGACACACTTTGATGAGGAAGAATAACTTGTTTATGGTATGTCCACACATTCAAAGGTAGGTGTAGCTAGCTGATATTACAGCTAGCTAATCAAACAACAATTTGTTCTCCTTGGCAACATAAATTCATGTTTGCTTTCTATGAATGTTGAAATGTGGAAGAGGCATATGCAAAGATGTCAATGAACTGCCAGTATCAATGCTATATCATTGTTCTGAATGATTTGTGAGAGCTAAAATAAGCAGCCTTTGCTAGTGATGTATATTTTAAATTAATTTCAACCATTACCTGCTTTTCTTTTTATAATAACATCTTCTGACTACAAGGACATTGATGGTGATTGATGGCATCTGGCTTAGATGAAAGAGAGTGCAAAGTTTGACCATGTAAGCAGATCGACTAAAAAAACACTTTCTTTGTTTTATTGAGAAAGAAGAATGGTTTTATTCACATTTTAACAACAGAGTTGTAGCTAAATCTGCAGCTTTTCAAATAATAACAATGGACAACATCTCAGATCACATTGTTTCTGATCTCAGCATAGCAAAACAAAATGTGTTGCACAGTTTATTTATTTCTTATTGACTTGCTTTAACCCAGAGAGAAACCATAAGGCTGGTCCTCCAAAGCACAGGTAGGTATTGTTAGCTAACTTTTTAAGGCCGTTTTTGCAATTTTGCAGGTTACTGATCTACAAATTTTGATGACTAGCCGATCTTAATAGCAGTAAATTTGTTTCAACTTGTACTATTTGACGACACACTTTGATGAGGAAGAATCACTTGTTTATGGTAGGTCCACACATTCAAAGGTAGGTGTAGCTAGCTGGTTTTACAGCTAGCTAATTAAACAACAATTTGTTCTCCTTGGCAACATAAATTAATGTTTGCTTTCTATGAATGTTGAAATGTGGAAGAGGCATATGCAAAGATGTCAATGAACTGCCAGTATCAATGCTATATCATTGTTCTGAATGATTTGTGAGAGCTAAAATAAGCAGCGTTTGCTAGTGATATATATTTTAAATTAATTTCAACCATTACCTGCTCTTCTTTTTGTAATATCTTCAGACTGCAAGGACATCGATGGCAATTGATGGCATCTGGCTTAGATGTAAGAGAGTGCAAAGTTTGACCATGTAAGCAGATCGACTAAAAAAACACTTTCTTTGTGTTATTGAGAAAGAAGAATGGTTTTATTCACATTTTAACAACAGAGTTGTAGCTAAATCTTCAGCTTTTCAAATAATAACAATGGACAACATCCCAGATCACATTGTTTCTGATCTCAGCATAGCAAAACAAAATGTGTTGCACAGTTTAATTATTTCTTATTGACTTGCCTTAACCCAGAGAGAAACCATAAGGTTGGTCCTCCAAAGCACAGGTAGGTATTGTTAGCTAACTTTTTAAGGCTGTTTTTGCAATTTTGCAGGTTACTGATCTACAAATTTTGATGACTAGCCGATCTTAATAGCAGTAAATTTGTTTCAACTTGTACTATTTGATGACACACTTTGATGAAGACGAATAACTTGTTTATGGTAGGTCCACACATTCAAAGGTAGGTGTAGCTAGCTGGTTTTACAGCTAGCTAATTAAACAACAGTTTGTTCTCACTGGCAACATAAATTCATGTTTGCTTTCTATTAATGTTGAAATGTGGAAGGGGCATATACAAATTTGTCAATGAACTGCCAGTATCAATGGTATATCATTTTTCTGAATGATTTGTGAGAGCTAAAATGAGCAGCCTATGACAGTGGTGTAAATTAATTTTAAATTTATTTCAACCATTACCTGCTTTTCTTTGTGTACAAACAGCTTCAGACTGCAAGGACATTGATGGCGATTGATGCATTTAGCTTAGATGGAAGAGAGTGCAAAGGTTGACCATGTAAGCAGACCGACTAAAAAAAATGTCTTTGTGTAATTGTGAATAAGAAGATTTTTATTCACATTTTAACAATAGAGTTGAAGCTAAATCTGCAGCTTTTCAAATAATAGCAATGCATGACATCTCCTCATTGAATTCACTAAAATGGATGGCAATAAGGAGGGAAAATCCAAGTCAAAACATTCGGATTCGGGTTCCGGATCCAAACCAAACATAGCAGGAGAGATCCATGAAATCCTGAAAGGCCAAAAAGAACTCAAAAAAGATCTAGAAGAGAAGATGGAAACTGTTCTCTGAATTAAAAGCAGCTGCAGGATTACAACAATAAACAATCTCAGATGATCAAACCACTGGAAGCGCGAGTCGAAGAACTCGATCAACAAACCAGGCTGAATGAAGTAATCCTAACCGGCATAAACATCAAACCGAGCTCCTACGCGAAAGCCCTGACACACGGACAGGCAGGGGAGCACGAGAATGGAGAAAACGACGAGGACATCAAGACGGTGGAGAGACAGGTGGCTGACTTCATGAAATCACATGGAATCGAGATGGATTTCAATGACGTGGAATACTGTCACCTCATGCCCTGGCAAGGGGCAAACGGTGGGAAAGTTGTGAAGTTGAGATTCACAAACAGAAAACGTATGGTAGCGCTGCTGAAACCGGGCCCAAAGCTCAAAGGCACAGCGGTGTTCTTCAATGAAAACCTGACCAAGAAAATTGCGGAGATGGCAAAGAAGGCACGAGAGCTAAAAAAGGCCGGGAAGATAAAAAGCACCTGGACGGCAAACTGCAAAATACTGATAAGAACCAACAGAGAAACCCCAGAAGAAATGAAGACAGTGCTGATCAAGAGCATGGAGGATCTGGACAAATTTGACGCCTAAATGGATAACAAAAGCTTAAGAAAAGAAGCTAATGAACTATGATACGGAACATGAACATTTGGATTTACCTGACTGGATTACATACCATTGGCATCGGGATCTAATAAAAAATCAATATGTTGACAAGAACTCTTCGGACTACAATAACCCAAACATAAACATCGACCCGGATAACTGTTTTTATGGCATCAAATCGATTAATTTTAGCTACTACACGGAATATCATTATAATACAAGAATTAACACAGACAACAAGCTGAAGTCATTCGTTTTAACAGCAGGAGCCTCTACACCAATTTCGATCAAATAAAGCAATACCTGATGAAATTTAAGAACCCTTTTGACATTTTTGCAATAACAGAAACATGGATTAACGAAGAGAAAGGAATGGACTTTGAATACGCTATGATCTGAATACGCAGCCTTTGCGAGTGATGTAAATTCTTTAGTTAATTCAACCATTACCTGCTTTTGTTTGTGTACAAACATTTTTCAGACTGCAAGGACAATGGTGGTGATTGATGGCACCTGACTGAGACGGAAGACAGTGCAATGGTTTGACCATGTAAAGCAGATAGACTAGAAATAATTTGTTTAGATGTTAGTGAGAATAAGAATATTCTTATTCACTACTGAGCTGATTCAGACACTTGCTTGGTTTGTAATGAACTTCTTTTGTATGCTTCTTTTGAAGCTTCTACATCATCTGCATCCACACACCAAGAAACTACTACTACCAGAGTTTTCAGTCTGAAGAGTCTCCTTCAACCAGGTGAACCACACCTCACGCTCTGAGTACTGATGCAGCAGTGCTCCAGCGGACTTCAAGCCTGATGCAGAAGTTCACAGCTTCAGCATAAAAAAAATAATGAAAAATCACAGGCTGAGGTGAGGTCAGACATTGAGTTATATCTGCTTTTGAAAAAAAGAACTGGTTTTTAGCCACAATGGTTGAATAAGAGAGGGTTGCCATATTCCTCTCTTAACACCACAAAAATGTAACATCTGTTTCTTCTTCCTCAGGACTGTTTGAAAATATCAGCCAACTCCTCATGGCCAATCAACAACTCCAACCTGCCCTCTGTGTGCGAGGTAGACGTCATTGAACGTTGCATGTTCCTTGTAGTCGCTATTGCTTACTTCACCATTTTTCTCCCTCTCTCCATTACTGTCCTTAATCTGGGTGTACAGCGATGGAGGCAGTGCCGCTCTGCAACTGCCTGTGTCAGCTGTGTCCGCAGTTCTGCTTTTTATTTGCATTTTGCCATGGAATGCACAGATGATCTTTCAAGTCTTGACCAGCGCTGATCGGTACTTGGCTGTTGTTCACCCAATCATCTACCTGCAGCTAAGCAGAGAGCTGGTGTCCGTATCAGACACATCTGCACTGTGTACGCTTAGGCTCAGAGCATTTTTGGTGCAACTTGTATGATCCTGCTTGATCACTTAAATGTATACATGCTCATAACAGGCACTTATCTATCAGCTGTATATTTGCTTGCCATAACTTTCTTCAGCATTTCAGATCTTCAGGTACTGATTCGACCTCGTCCCGGAGATGCTGCAGGGGACAGGGTGCAGCTTACCCACACAAAACTCAAGGCCTTCAACACCATCACTACCATAATGGAAGTGCAGGTTTGGGGGGACTTTGGGTTGTTATGTGTCGAGGAGCTCCCCATCAGTGAGTTACGGTGTGAAGTGTATGATTGGCCAGTGTTCGGGTATTTTCAAACTCCCCAGGAGTCTGGTGTTACCTCTGCTGTTCCTGCACAGAGCACAGAAACTGACGGGCCACAGACACTCAGGATGAGGGCGTGAATGTTAGTTCAGAGCGCACGATTCTTTTGTCTGTTACTCCATCAAATTTGGCAAACTATACGAAACGCACTACAGAGTTTGGAAGATTTATCACCATGTCCCAACTGAACATGACATGGGCCTGCATCATCAACAAAATCAGGCCAGTTACACTCAATCATATGTGAGCAATGCAGAGCATGACGCTTTTCACCTTGTCCTCGTCTCTACTTTTCCCCTGTTGCGTGCTTAAAAGAGATCTTATTAATCTGTTCAGCATAGTGGAGATAGCCCCCTGCACTGCTCTGGTCTTAAAACATGAGTTTTGTTTAGTAATTAGCTGCACAAGATGCTGAATGCAAGTTTTACTTTATTTCAGATTAGATTAGTTTTAAAAGATATACAAAAATATTAATCTAAAGAAAAATATAAATAAGTATAAATAACATTGGACGTCACATGCTGCTGTAATGAGGCACAATCAAAGAAAAGGAGAAGTTTTGTTGACTCACTGCTGAAGCAGAGCAGTGGGTGCTTCAGCTCAGCTGCTTCAGACTAGGTTAACATTTGGTTCTTTCCTCTATAGGCAAATATTTCAGGATGTTTGCATTTATTTTGATGATGCAGTACCATGTCAAGATTTAAGAGTCATTTGCATATTGGACACCCTTACATGATTTAATTGCATCCTAACGCTCAGCTTCACCACAGCACACCAAAAACCACTTTGTCAGTCAGCCACTTGACAGCAAAACCCTGAATGCTCTCTAGTCAAACAAGTTTCATTTACCTACACTTTTGAATCTCATGGCAGATACCTAACTCCACCATGAGCACGTACCTCCCAGTATCAACATAAACATCATGTAAATAGGCCTGTCATCATAAACATCATGTAAATATGTCTGTAGTCTATCATTTCTGTCAGTAATGACCTTGCAGACCAAGCTGTAGGCAAGATTAAACCAGATTTAGCACATTCCTGGAGGCCCCTTAGAGACTTTTGATGTCCTTGAAAAAGGATTTTGATGTGAAGCACAAACGTCTGTACTGTTTTCCACCTTCTACAGCTGTCATTTTTGCACCTCGTACATAAATTGTTCAAATAGCCAATTGACATAGGTCCTTTCCAGCATCCTCATTAGGCTTTTTCTCTTCATGAGGAGAGGCCTGGTACATGGGTGGGGTCTGCTTTTTTTGGGGAGGCAGGAGAGTGACTTAGACCATTAAAGCTAGTCTTAAGTCCAGGGAATATTGCAAAAGTCAGTTAAGGCCACATGTTTTATAATCTAATAGAAATGACATATTTTAAAACTTAATACAAGCCAATCTGATGAAAAGGTATGTGAGCACCACAGCTGGTTAGAGAAATGTGGTCCAGATATGGTAAAACTGCTTCGAAGCTGTTAGCATCAATAGTCTGAGAGAGTTCATTATGTCTTCGTAGATAATATGCTGATATTTTCTTTTTTTAACAGACAAGAAAGGTTTTCAGTTGATACCTTTACATATTTTGACAGAGCTCTTCTGCCTTCATTACCATCAGTGCTAATCTCTGTATAGCAGTCACTTCCTGCTGTCGCTTCACTCGTAGCTCCCACCTCTTCCTGCCCCAAAGGATGCCTCTTTCGGTTCGCTATCATTGTTGACTGGAGCTTGGCAGTATAGATCTGCCTGATTACAGACATTGAATCAGGTGGATCCAGCTGCTCTGCAAGATTAGTTTTCACCCAAGAGTCTTACAACTATGCAGATTTGGTCACAGGCACTGGCCTGTCTACAGACAAGTTGTATGTCAGGAAACCCAAAGACTTCTAAGCTATTACTAATCCTCTAGAGAGAGTTTTATGCTTGTTTGACTGATGATCGTCACATTTGTGTTCTTGAATTTTTCTGATTGCTTAATTGAAAACCAGTATCTTTCAGGGGCATGAAACCTTCACTATAGCACCAAATTGATCAACAAACCAAATGAACATGAATTTACAATGACTCAGTCCTCCCTGAAAACTTAAACCTTGTCCTGATTCTCCCGGTTTGGCGTTTGTTAAATGGATGAGAGGAGTGATGGATCAAAAGTTTCCACTCTGATGGGAGTGATTCATCTGATAGCTTTTCCGGGCAGAACATAAATTCTGATCATAAAGTATTCAGTCTGAATATACTGTCCTTCAGCCACGTGAACCATACCTCACGCTCTGAGAGCTGAGCCATGCTCCAGTGGACTTGAAGCCTCACGCAGATGCTCACAGCTTTAACATAATAGTATAATGAGGAATCACAGCCTGAGGTGAGGTCAGATTTTGACTGATTTGTGTGTCATCAGTATAAAAAGATCAAATTAGAAGAGGCCTTTTTTTGTGTCCGAAGAGAGTTGACATCAAGGGTGAGTGTTGTGAGATGAACTATTAAAACAATTCAGACATTTTTTTTTTTTCATTTCTTAAAGCAGAACAAAACTCCAAGGAGCACCTTATACATCAAAAAAGCAGATTTAAAATTTGGAAAGTTCTCGAGGCTCATGAAATTGTACATTTTTAAAAAATGTTGCAAACATGGAATGACCTGGGTTTTCTTTGGAGGATCTTTGGTGATTTTTTATGAAGTGATTCTATAGTTTTGCACCTGTCAGCGACCAACATGTAATACAATATTCAATGTGTGACAGTATCATTGAATGTAAGACCATTCTAGCACCACAGTGTTCAAATTAATTTCAGAAGCAATTTCCAGTTCCTTTCCTCAAGGAAATATAACCAAATGTTTGACGTCCAGTGGTTGCTTTGTTAACATCATACTAACAGTTTTAGTTGTATTTAATAGTAGGCAAGATTTACATAGCCATTTATTTACAGGAATCATTGCTTTTTCCCCCTTGTCTGCATTATCTTTTTAGCTGAGCACTGTGTCTGATGTCAGCATTACAAACACCTACACATTGTTTTTTTCTATCAGTGACAGTAATGCAAAAAAAAATATGATTCATTGCTTCCATTGACCATCACCTGCCCTCCCTGTAGGCTACTCCATCAAATCAAACTTTATTGAAGCTGAGCTGAGGGGGAGGGATGTGTCACACCACAGTGTGATAGAAGGGGTAATAGTGACAGAAAGGACAAGACAAGTTAAATGGGGAGAACAAAGAGGGAGTGATATTCATTTGAGATTGCAATCCAGGTGCCGTGCTGATCTACGTCAGTAAAGTAAGTGAAGGCTGTTAGAAACCATAGACATAGAGAAGTGAGGTCTTGGGGAAGAGAAAAGGAGGTAACATGCCTCACAGGAGGGGAGAAAATGTGAGAGAATGCCCAACTCAGCATGTTCTGATGGAACAAATCACTTTAGAGTAAGTCTAGACAGGAGCTTAAGTATCTGAACAGGGCATGCAAGGAAGAGGAACCATTACTGACATAAGAGCAGAAGATGCCTCTTGAATATTTTTGCACTGGTAAAGATGACAATGTCATCGGCGTACATAAATTAAGTTTTATGACATGAGTTGGGCAGGTCATTAATAAACATTAAGAGTAGCAGAGGGTCAAGTATTGACCCATGAGGTAAACAGAGATATCTAGAAAAGATGATTTGACACCATCACTGCAGAAACATTTTTTTCTGTATTCTAAGTAAGATCTTATCCACTGAATTGCATCCAGAATGAAGTCAAATAGCTTAATTTAGACATTAGAATTCTGTGATTGACAGTGTCAGATGCCTTTTAGATCTAGGAGCACTGCATTAACCCAAGCATTTGTGTGCAACATGCATGTAATCATTTCTATAATCAGTTTGCAGTTTGATGGAATTATTTCAATCCTTCCTGTCCCTTTATTTAATAAGGAAATGTGGTCCAGAGCCCACAGGCTTTCTGCTGACCAAGCTTAATTGTTTTGGCTTTGCAAGATGGATCTGCACATTTAGAGAATTAGGGTTAATATTTAAGGTTTGACAGAACCATATTCAGATGTGCTTGTTCATCTCCGATCTGTCAGGGATTTCTATGAAACGGCATAAACATTCAGAGGGTCCAGGCTGTCATGCAAACATATGTCTTAATCCTGATAGTGATCCTTTCTTCCATAAATGTTTGTAGAAGCACTCTAAGTTAACATGCTGAGGTGATGATTTTATACACCTGTGGCCATAGAAGAGATTAGAACACCTGAATTCAATGATTTCAATGAATGAGGGAATACTTTTGGCAAAATAATATGCAGTATCACAAAAATTATTGGCAGACTAAGATAGTAAAGAATTGGCTTCCAGTTGCAAAGGTTAAGAGCAAGAGAGGGTGACCATATTCCTCTCTTTACGGCACTGCAAATCTTTTCTTAATCTCAAATATTTCCTCTTCTGTTTCATTCTTCTTCCTCAGGACTGTTTGAAAATGTCAGTCAACTCATCATGGTCAACCAACAAGACCGACCTTTCCTCCGTGTGTGAGGGTGACATCATAGAAAATTTAACTTTCTATGTAATGGTGGTCATTAATTTCACTGTTGTCCTCCCTCTCTCCATTACTGTCCTGAATCTGGGTTTCAAGCGATGGTGGCAAAACCGTTCTGCAACTCCCTCAGTGAGTTCTTCTGACTTCTTCTCTTACAACTTAGCCGTGCTGGAGCTGATGGGAGCATCTGGAAATATTGTTATTATTTCTGCTTTAATAGCCAAAAAATCAGTAATGTCATTAGCTGTGATTTTTATTTACATTTTGCCATGGACTGGACAGATGATGTTCCCACTCCTGACCAGCGCTGATCGGTACCTGGCTGTTGTTCACCCAATCACCTACCTGCAGCTAAAGCGGAGAGGTGGTGTTCGTATCAGAAATATCTGCACCCTGTTCATTTGGGCTCAGTGCTTTTTGGATGCAGTTTCTTCAACTGTGCTTGATTTCTTTGAGGGCATGCGCCTGATCGGTACTTATCTATCAGCTGTTAATTTGCTTGCTATGACTTTCTTCAGCATTTCAGTTCTTCGGGTTCTGATTCGTCCCCGCCCTGGGGATGCTGCAGGGAACAGGGTGCAGCTTACCCAAACAAAACGCAGGGCCTTCAACACCATCATAATCATAGTGGGAGTGCTGGTGCTGAGGTTTGGAGGGACTTTGGGTTGTAATTTGGTGAGGGGTTCATCATCAGTGAGTTACAGTGTGAGGTGTATGTTGGGCCAGTGTTCAGTGGTTTTCAATCTCCCAAGCAGTCTGGTGCTACCTCTGCTGTTCCTGCACAGAGCGGGGAAACTGCCAGGCTGCAGACGTGACACTCACTCAGGATGAGGGATGTAAGTTCAGAGATCATTTTTTGTGCCTCTTATGATAGTCACTATGTCAAATTAGGCAAACTACTCCAAGGAATGTAACAATGTCAGAACTGCAGAGTTAAACTGGAATTTGTAGACCATGTCAACAAAATCAGGCTAATTACACTAATTCTTTGTGAATGTCCTAACGTCATGTGAGCTATGTAAAACACAAGATTATGTTTTCACCTTGACCCTATCTCTATTTTTCCTTCTGTTTGCTGAGGTAGTTTTAGAAGATCGACTTCCCTTAAACTGAAAATAACCTGACTCATCTCTTGGCCTTAATATAGAAATTATAATCAAATACTCTGTGAAGTGTGTTTTTGTCTTGAGGATGTGAATTGGGATGCAGTTGCACACCTGTGTTTGACCTTGAAGACTTTTTTCAATATATTTCTGTATCCTAACACACAAGTGTTAAAGTGCCTAAACTTGCTTTTTCACATTCAGCTCTACAACTGGAGACTCAGAGATGTGCTTACTCTCTCTGCTGAAGGGACAATGAGTAAATACAGAGCTCTGCAACCCAGAGGGGTATATCAGCTCCACACACCTGGTCTGAGTCAAGGCCGATCACCTGCACACACCTGAAGAGCAGGCTCCTAGTGTTGTCTTAATGCATGTATTCTTACTACAATGATGGCTGTTATTTTACATCAAAATGTTAGAGCTGTACAAGCACCCTGGCCTTATTAAATACCCCAAAACAATCTATATTTGATGTGTTTATTACAGGCTGAATAATAGTTTTAAACAACTGACTCTTTTAAAGAGAAAAAAAAAACGTTTGATGATTTTGGGAAGTTGACATTTTTTACATTAGGTGCAGATGTGTTAAGTGGACTTTAAATAAGTCTTTAAATGTTGAAATTGTTTCCACCGCCCAAAAATGCACTACCCGAGTCTTTAACCGTGTGTGTTTGTGTCAATAATATGCTGCACTATTTTTGATTAACCCAAGGTTGTGTCTACTGGATTAAGTGAAATAGAGTTGGGGTTTTTGCTGGTGATATTTAGTTTAAAAAGTTTTGGTTAAAAGTATATTACTGGTTGTGATATTTGTAAATTAAATCTTGGATCAATGAAGTATTATTTGTCATAAAATGTACTATAAAATGCATCATCCCTCCTCAACACATGTCTAAATATCTGAGTGACATCAATCTTCACATTGTATACTCACGAAGTATGCAGTTTTCTTGAAGAAAAAGGTCTAACACTTAACTGAGCTGTAAATCAGTTAAAACTAGAATAATGTCATGAACTATCTGAGCCTATGTTAAATTCTGCTGGTGTGTAGTTTCTTTCCAGTTACTGTTGCATGTAAATGTTTGGAAATGTTTCTTCTCTGTTCTTGAAAAAAGTTTTTCATGATAATATTTGTGAATATTAACTTTTAGCTACAGTTTGTTGTTTGTTTTTTGACATTGAGAAGTATCACAATATTGCAGTGACCTTTTAGTCCTAATAAACAAGTCTTTAAAGATGAACTTGTCCTTGTATGTTTATGCTACCATCAACCTGTCAGTGGGTCTTCAGATGGAAATTAGCCAAAGGCTATAATCTGGCATTTTTACATTTGCATAAAATTACATTAATATGCGCTGTTCCCCCTTCGTTTCTTTAATCAATTAATAAATTAACTCTCTGGGCTCTAATTTCGTAGACCAGGCGCAAGTGCAGGCGCACCTGCCCTGCGCCGGCCTTCGCCGCACGGACAGGGTGTGACTGGCGCACTTCACAAGTTTCCTGCAGTGCCAAGAGAGGGCGCACTCAAGGCGCAGAGGAGCGCGTCCACGCCCACGTCTCTGCCTCTCCGTGCAAATTTCAGAGTAGGAGGAGAATAGACATGAGTGGGTTTTACACAGCCGAGTGTTGTCTACACGAATCAAATAAGTGCCTCTCCTCGCCTTTAAATGCGCTGCGGCCGAGGCGCAGTGACTGATTGGTCTGAATGATCCCGGCTGCTGGAGACGGTCAGAGCTGCTGTCATTCAGCAGCTGGGAGAAAAGACTGGCCATCGGGGCGCGCATCGGAGGCCCGAAGCGCATCACCATGTGGACCAGCTCCCAGGACAGATGTAATCTGTTCCTTTGTAATTATAGGAGTACATAATTAAGAGACAGTTACACCGCAGCTGTCTTATCCATTTATAACGCTTGTGATCGACCTGCACTCCTGGTTTGTCATCACCAAATAGCAGAGCCTTTGGTGATATACTGTATATTCTCCTGGTGTCTCTGCCCCATCCTCCTTACAATAATGTACTCCATCTTTTTAGATCACGTTAAAAATAAAGACTAAAATAGAGAAATATGGGAAATCACGGGTAAATCCTGAGTGACATACATTTATTCTCTCACTTTTTCTTCGTCTTTTTTTCTCCATCTTTTTGTGAATGTAATGAAATGAGAGAAGCCAGATATATACTCGGCATCGGATGTTAAGGCTGTTTATTGTTGACTTGTAAGATGTCCATCAAACATCCAGATGCCGTCAGGTTAAGTTTCCATTATGACAAATGGCTTTAATCCAACATCAGATGTGACGGGACAATTAATATAGATACAAATGTATATGCTGGTTCAGATGGTTACATTAAATAGTGATTGATGTGATTGTTTATTGCATTAAAATGTGCCTGACACTCTGGAAACCTGCCTCTGAGGCCTTGTTGCTTTGTTGACGTGTGCACACATGTGCGCCTGTCACCAAATTACAGCTGTGGAGGGTGCGCTCCGCTTTCTGCTCTGGTGCGCCGTCAACTCCCCCTGGTGCGCCGTCACACCCATCTCTGCGCAGACGGTCTACCAAATTGGCAGCGCACGGTGGTGCGCCGCACAGAATTAACACTGCGCAGGTGTGCAAGGCTTGTGCCCCCTGTGCTGCGCCACGATGCTTTTCATGTTTTATCCTTTTTAATATTCTTAACACTGGTAATTTTACCCAATGTGTGGAATAAGAAATATCCTATCTGATTCAAGGATGTCATCTTCACATATGTCAGCCAACAATTAAATCAGTACATCAATGTATAAATTGAGCAAGCTGATCACTAATGTGGAATCAGGCAGATCGGCTGCTTTCTCAGTTAAATCAGGGCTAATTATCTTTCCCTGTAACTTTCTAACACAAGCAAGATGTTTAACCATTAGAAGGCCACAATTCTTGCCATTCACATTTTCATTTTCAAGCCATTTTGGCTGTCAGAGGGTATTAATTTTTAACCTTTGAATCATCTCAGTTCCTTTATTTACTCTCGAATGGCTAAGCTACACAAAAACTGAATTTGGACCTAATGGCAAAACATTTCCAATTGGAAACAATTAAAACACCAGAGGGATGCCAAGAAGTGGAATGGCATTGGGTGGTTGTTGGGTATCTTTTCCTCTCATCCAACAGTAGAATGACCTAAAGTTGGGTGTTGTAGCAATCCAAGCTGAACTGATGGATTGGTAGAAACGTGGAAACACCCTCTCATATTGGAACAATTTCCCTAAGCAATCAACGTGTGAAAACATCCTTAGACAACAGAAGTCCAGCTCAGAAATCAGTGACACCTATTTACTGTCCTTTCATTGCTCAGCCAAGCAACTCCACTATGCAGGAAAACAAATTAAAAGAGATGGTAGATGCACTTGAATTTACATAGCACTTTTCTAGTTTTTGACGACTCAAACTGCTTTACATCGCAGGTCACACTTACTCATTTACTGTCACATTCACCCACTGATGGTTCTGGGTTTCTATATTAGTATCTCTAACACATTCATGCCCATTTACACACCACTGATGCAGTTGTGGGAGCAACTTGGGGTTTAGTGTTTTGCCCTAGGACACATGGCCATGTGTCACCCATAGCTGGGCTCGAACCTGCAATCTTCCAATCACTGACCAAGCGCACTATCCAACTGCGCCACCGACAGTCAGCTGATATCCTGGATTTAAAAGTCAAATGTGACTCATCTGTTTTTGGTAGGAGGAAAGGTTTTTCTTTGAAGGACAGTAATGAGAGTCTCCTTTCAACAGTGATGCAGTTTTGAACTGTTCAAAACTGTCATGGAGAATCGCCGCTCTCAGTGTAGCGGGATGGAAGCCTAATGCAGTCCCAAGGCCATTGGTATTAGTGTGGCATGTACGGAGCTCAGTCGGGCTGATTGTGGCTCAATCCTGACAGCTTTATGAGGACGACTGACAAGGATGTATCCATTTGTGCCCCGACTGTGTCCCGTTCAAGAGGGCGCAAGCCACGGGGCTCAGTCGGGGCTTATGTGACACAAACTGAGCTCGAGCGGGGTTGACGTCGTGTCAGCGGGATGGACTCCTCGTCATATCGCTGTATTAACCTAACTGGAGCGGGATGAATGCCCCTAAGCGCTGTGAAAGCGCTGTAGAACTGCTACTGATGGTGTATTTACAGGGTGTGTCCAGGGGTGAGACGGTCATTTCATCTCGTATCATAGCGATCACACTAGCCCCGTCAATCGTGTACAGTCATGCACAATCGCTCTGAGAAATGGGAATTTGTGACTTAGGCATTACTCATCATTTAAATGCTGTCTTAAATGGTGTACGGGGGCTCTGAGAGATATGATCAGATGTGGTAATACAACCAACAGGCCCCAACAGTCGCAGAACTCTCTGGTCTCATACATTCATTTTATCGTTTTCACACACTCACATGGCAAACCTAGTATTTCTCACGTATGAAAATTTATTCTGTAACACCCACTGAGTTACACCCTACATATGTAATCCTGGACCGTGTAGCAAGATGTACTGAGCAGGACAGAGTTGTTGGGAGCTTCACACAACCCCATCAAAAGATCATCTATCCTTTAGCTAATCAGAAAATAACATACAGCTGTATATCAACCAATCATTTGACAGCAATGATGTATCAGGGTAAGAAATGGCAGATATGACTGCACCAATGTTCCCAGATGAGAACATAAACTTCACACTCGGCTACCAGAAACTGAGTTTAGAAAACCCTGGGTAATGAGTTTATGTTTATATTTCACATTCTAAACTTGAAGTCACAAACAAATGTGTTAACTGTGTTAACTATTAAAATTTTGAAAATGGTAATTTGGTTTAATGCTTATTCGTATATGGGATACAGTAGTAATTTGGCTACACTTGCATGGGAGTTTCTTTCGCTCAAATTACTCACAGTATAAGTTTCTCAAGCTTGGTTTTTCTGCACCCTAGACAGAGTGATCAGATAATTCCAGTACATTTTTTATATTTACAAGTAGACTCTCATACCAGCTCTGTCTCCCATGCTAAGGGTCTAGTCAGAGGTTTTCAGGTGTACACATAAAATTAGAGTTGCATAGGAGGGCTACTGTTAGGATATGACCCAGATAGTCTTAACAGAGAAGTCCAGAGCAATGCAAGTGATCACAAGGTTGAGTGAATTTTAATGACATCCAAAAAACAATTTCCGAGTGACACAAACCAGTGAGTATATACAGAGTAGATGGTGGCAGTGGCTTACGGAGACCTGGAAGACAAAGAGAAGGCAGTAAGTCCAACAGGTAGAAATAGCAAACACACCAAAACACCATGAGACAAAAATGATCTCCGAGTAGCAGAGACAAAGAGCATAAAGTCAGGCATCCACTGTACGACGTTTTCGATCGCGGCGTTCAGCTGCTGCTCATACTGTACGAGGGAATCTCAGGGGTTATCAGTTCACAGCTCACAATTCTTCTTCTCACACTGTACAACCCAATGCTCGGATGCGATCTGATTGCTCACACTGTTCGTCCATGTACGACACGCATGGATGTATTATAAGAACTTGAATGTAGTAAAGTCTGAGAATACATCCATGATGACACGTTGGACTCTTGTGTCCGGAAATGCAACGTTAAAGTAGTAGTAGAGGAAGACGAAGTGGAAAGTGGTCGGATGCTCACAGATGCGTGCATGAATAACAAACTAAAACACATTGCCTGAATAGGCTCAGCTGTGCCTCCCACAGCTCAACAAGTCGACCCTCCATTGCTTGGGTCCAGGTCCACTGTGATGCCATGCTGCTTCATCTTGTGCATTTGATTTCTTTTCTGTATCTATGTTTGCGCATGTATAGTGTGGCATAGCCTCACGACAGGCGACCAGGATTTCAAACAGGTTTGATTCTCTTCCGATCGATCGGGAGGTGGTCGTGAGGTGTTAATCGCTTCTTCTTGTCCCGTGTATACTGCATTATGTGAGACACACGATTGAGCCAAAACTCGGCCCGATCCCCAAAATAGTCGCACGGGTGAAAAATTGTTTCAAAAAGGGCCAAAGATCGCACAGTGGATGCCCGGCTTAAGGCCAGCACAGAAACAATATTAGGTGCACGCAAACCAACTAGTGAAGTGCAATCAGCCGGCCACAAGTGAGTGCAGCTCCAAGCTTTAAATAGGGAATCAGGCAATCAGGAAGCAGGTGAGGATTCCTTGCAGCTCCGCTCCAGACCACGCCCCTGCTGCAGGAACCAGGAGAGAGGAGAACCTGAGAGGGGAGGGGGAGCAGAGGAAAAAACTGGAGAGGTGTGTGAATCCTCACAGTAACCCATCCCCCACGGGCGTCTCCAGGCGTCCGACCTGGCTTCTCCGATTGCTCCTCATAAAAGTCGTGGAGAAGACTGTCGTCCAGAATCAACCCTTGAGGAATCCTGGACCACTCCTCATGTCCATAACCTTCCCAGTCCACCGAGTACTGGAACCCGCGGCCCCTGGGTCTGACGTCTTAAACCTTGGTGACTGAGAAGGCTGGATGGTCATCAATCTCCCAATGAGCCTGCTACTTCTCATCATGGCTTCGTGTTGACACAGAAGATTGCCTTGTGAAGATACAGCAAAAATCTCCCTCTGACCTGAGATCAAAACTTGAGTGCCCTGCAATCATATGGTTATAAACGTTTATTCAGCCTATGGTCTGATTCCATTGGGTTATTATTCAAGACCACTGCTTGTACTGTCCATAGGAAATTTGCCTGCCGTAACTCAAACAATATAATAGATAAAATGACATATTTACATCATGCAAAACAAGCCATTATTCTGCAGAGATGAATGCCATTAATGCAGAAACACAGAAGCGTCAGTTCCTGTGACTATCGGACACCTTTGATTCTAGACAGCACTTACAATTTGATGCCAGTGATGAGGTAGGCTGCCTTTTGTTGTGGTTTGAATTAAATATGTATTTTAGGTATTGATTGAAAGGATTTCTGTTGTGCTATTCACTTCCTGTGTTTCTCTCTGCAGTGCAGGCTGTGGCTGGGGGGCGTGGCAGACCTACTTTTTGGCAGAGTGCAGCGGGGCACACCTGATGGCAGTTCCAAATCAACTACCTCTCCATAAAGACCGGCTCGATTGCCAGATAGTTCCATCATACTCGGTAGTGCCTAGCTCAGAGATCCATGCTGAATTCTGTTGTGTTTTTGGAAACCTTTTTTGCACAATTTTGATAATCTTTTTCTGCTTCCAGATCTGTGCCTCGCTGCTTAACTTTGGCTTCTTGACAGTAGGCAGCCAGCCTCCAGCAGTCGCAACCTGCATGGATAAATATATATATATTGTCCCCTTTTGTGTTTGTACCCTTTTCTGTGTCTCCTTTGAGACAATAAAAAAACTTTGTTTTTTTGAACTGCTGACAGTCTCCTGCTTTTATGGTCCAATTGAACAATCGGGCCTTAACACCTTTCAACAGTAACTCTGTCTCATTCTTTTAATTTGATTATTCAAGTACATTGAGAAAGAGTCCTACCACCCCACAATCTTTATATTTATTCCACTCTGCCAATCCTGAGGCATCATCATAGACTGGTCCAGTTAGATGGTTAAGGTGAAACAAAACTCCATTGTGGGGAAGGGTTCAAGTTGATCCGAAACTCTGCCCTTCCAGCTTTAGAACTGTATCTGCTTTTTGGTAAGCAGCACCACAGAGTTTTTTCTAAGATCATCCATCTATTGTGATTATTTTCTGGATATAAATTAACATTAATAAAATAAATTAATATTGATTTAATACCTCATTTGCACCAGTGAATTTTAAGGGGACACTATCCTTTTTACATAAAAAAGGAAAATGTAATTAATTTATTATTGTTTAAATCAGATAAATCAATTAAATCAAAGTTTATTAATTTATCAATCTCAAGCCTAAAGACAGAACTCTCATGCAGTGATGTCAATCTTTCAAATAGAATAACAACAGACAGAACTTTAAGTTTAAGGGTGATTTATTAAAAGCATATGATGAATATATAGGACAAAACAAAACACTTGCCGTTGGCCTGGACAGTGGCGTGATGAAATTGGGATTAGGCCCTGCTGAAATTTTGAGTGGACTCTAAGGGAGACATCTCAAAATTCTTCACTGTGATTGGATATTTACAATGTCAGGGTGGGTTTGTGTTAAGAAAATAAATGTGTGCTGTGAAACTAAAAGTTTCTTTCAGATTTCTGCTTCATACTGTTTGTTGTTTGTGACTTCTTTGAGACTGTTTTTTTTTTTAACATTTTTTAATTCATAAAAGTAATTGGTTTAAAACCTACCGTCTTGGTTGGAATATGAATTATAATGAGTGAACGCCAAAGATATATTGAAATAACAATGTATTTGTTTTCTCACGTATATTTAGTCCAGGTATTTGGATGATCTTAATAAAAGTCTCAACTTTGTCCCCTTAGCTGGTCTTGGGTTTACTAAGAGGGCTCCAAGGGAAAGCAATTTGGTTCAGCCTCTGCTGTTTCCTCCCAGAGTGGGAAAACTAGGCTGTTGTAATTAAAAAATGAAGTTGAGTCAAGAGGAGAAGTTCCAAGGAGTTCTCTTCCGAAATCACATGTATAGTGTTTTTCATTTTTAGCATTAGCTCAACAAGACTTAACTTCACTGTTTTAAGATACTGTACAATAACTTAATATGAGAAATTTAATTTGTATTTGGCCACCTGCCACTCGTATGTATGTAAAATTGAATAAAAATATAGGACTCTAAACACAAAGAGTTTGTTTACTGTCTTAATTGTTCAATTTCCTCCTTCTAACATCATCGTGTCAAGTCAGTCAGTTTCCATCATGCAGTCTGTCACATTTATCCAGTCACAACACAAATTCATGGCTCTGTGGTCACCTGATCTGAAATATTGACTGCCATAACTGGCAAAATAAAGGGCAATATCT
The DNA here is from genome assembly GCA_036419115.1 of Scarus forsteni. Lineage (NCBI taxonomy): Eukaryota > Metazoa > Chordata > Actinopteri > Labriformes > Labridae > Scarus > Scarus forsteni. Next base: position 665,291 of record JAZDUH010000360.1, read on the forward strand.
AACCTCATTATCAGTATCCAGACCAAATTCAGGTCAGTTACTTTGTAGAGTGTGCCATGCTTAAATTTTCAATGCCAAACTTAATGCAAGTGATGGTTACATTAGAGAAGCTGAAATCACCCAAAAATAGCAGATTTCTGTGCAACATTGTTTGTTCAGTCTGGAGACATTTGGTGTGTAATGAACACAACAAAGCACATGACTTCATTTGCATGTCATTTTATTCCTGTCATAAATGATAGGAAAGTTTCAAAGTAAAAGGTAAAGTTAATGAAACATTAACACAACAGGACATTATGGCACTTCTTTAGTAGTTTTAGAAGTTAGTTTTATAATTCCATGATTGTTCTGCTCTGTATTTAAAATATCCCTGGTCTGATTCTACGGATTGATTTTTCTGGGTCATCATTCACAGCTGCTATGGCCCATGTGACAGAAAGATTTGCTTCTGAGAATACAATGAAATACAATTCCATGATCCTCACAGCATGCAAAACAAGCCAGAGATACTCTGCTACTAAATCAGTGACATGGGTCTCCTGAACACACCAACACAAGAGGATCACTTCATTTGAAAGTCTGACACCAATGAATTTGGATGGCACAATTAATCACAAACACTTCAAAAGGTAGGTCATGTTTTATTTCATACTTGCATTACATTTTTAATGATCTTTCATTCAAGGACTTTATCAGCACTGAAACCATCAATCAATACACAATTATCAATTTATCACAAGAGCTTAACATTTCATTGAGCCATCATATTCAAATCTATTCAACTCTATTTAGTGCAAAGATTTGTGATGTTAACACAGTTATCATAACTGAAGCCTAACTATTGGAAAGAATTACTTTTCAAGGTCATTAATGCAGATTCTTTACCTTTGGCTTTGAATGGGATGATAAACATTTGGCAAAGAGACTCATAAAGCCCTCAAGGGACACCTCTGTTGGATTAGTGGAGCTGATTTTGCTGTGTTAATGAATGTTATTACAACAACTAATCAACTAAGCATCAAGACAAGGTCCAATGTGTATGGCATGATGAAAAAAAATGGAAACCTAGATCAAATTTCCCCTTTGAGGATCAATAAATCATTATTTCAGGATTATTTTATCTTAAATGAAGGAAGAGTCAGGCTCATGTTCTGATTGAGCCATGCTATGAAGTTGGTTCAGTAACTGGGAAGGTGCAAGTTGACTTCCTGAGGCACTGCCACCAGTTGGTAACATAGCTGAAAGTAAGTAAGTAAGTAAGTAAAATTTATTTGTAGAGCGCTTTTCACAGATAAAAATCACAAAGTGCTGTACATAGATAGGTGCAATAAAACAAACTTAAAGACTTGAAAGAGTTTGAGTCTCATGTTCTCAGGGCCTTGGGTGTAGTTGTTGCACCTTTGAAATCATCTGCTTGTTTGGGAAGACCTGTGCAACTGAAGCCAGACCTGGCATTGATTCAGCACTTTCCGAAGGGGCTGAGTAAAATCTAAGTTGACTTGTTTAGCCTGCTGCCTATCCAAACTGTCTTCAGATTGGTGGAAAAAGATGAACAGATGCTAATAAATGACTTTGTCCTTTCCTTTTTCTCTGTAGTATGAGGACACAAGCACACAATGAATAGCAACTCATCTTCCACCTATGATATCCTCTGTGCAAACTCCTTGCAGGAGGTTTACATCAATGCTGCCTACACCATCACCAGGACTGTCCTCGTCTTGCCCCTTTGCCTTCTCATCCTGTACTTGGGTTACAAGAAATGGCGCCAGCAGTGCTCCTTCACCATTATGAGCCACTCAGACATCTTCACCTACCAAATGATGGCTCTTGAGCTGATCCTAGCGTTGGGTTACTTGGCCTTCTATGTTGGCACATACACTGATAGTAAAGAGCTAATTGCAGTGGGGTATCACATGTTGGGTCCTGTTATACCTGGGCAGATGGGCTTTCATGCATTGACCTGTGTGGAGAGATACTTGGCTGTGGTTCATCCTGTGTTGTACCTCAAACTGAAGCATTCAGGGGGTGTCAAGATACGAAATGTCAGCTCGTTGTGTGTTTGGCTTCTCGCCTTTCTGTGGAGTGGATTAATGGTTCTTTTTACTGATGGCCTGCCCGGTGAGGGATACATCTGCTTACTGTTTATCACTTTGGCTGTTATATCTTTCTGCAGCCTCCGTGTTCTCTGTGTTCTGATCAGTCCAGGGCCAGGGGAGGTAGGCAGAGACAGGGACAGGGTGGATCAGTCAAAGAAGAGGGCCTTTCATACTATCATGACGATCACAGCAGCACTGTGGATGTGGTTCACAGTTGGTCTTGTTGCACTCGGTTTGGATAAATCAGCCGTGATAAATAAGGATGCTGCTTGTTTGGCACTTTTGTGTGCCACCTGGTTTGGTCTGCCCAGTGGTTTAAGTTTACCTCTGCTGTATCTTCACAGGAATGGGAAACTAGTTTGTTGTACTTTCAAATGAAGTTTTACTCAATGAATGAAACATTTACAGGAATGTTTCTGTATGTGGGCTCCTTCAATCACAAGACACATCCATTCGAAAATAATTTTATGGTAAAACTGTCTTTTTGCAATTAGTAACTCTAACACTCGGGACAGATTTCATGTTTTTTTTTTACATTAACAATGTTCTGATTCGGAGCCATTCATGTGACCGCCTTTGACTGGCCAGACGGACGTCACTACTGGAGCTCATGGGGTTTAATGACCAATGCTGGAAGAAAATGGAGTAAGACTTAAGACAGCAAACAAACACTCTGTATTTAGTGTTCATTATTTTGTCTATTTCCAAAGGTTTAGTTACATTTGATTTGAACTCACTCCAACATTTTTATCTTACTGTATGCAGTAGCTTCTCTTCAACACATCAGCAGGGCAGTGTTGCTGTATGTTACATCTGAGATCACTGCACATGTAGAGTTGCCATGCAAGTCATAGGAAAAAAGACCAAAACAAATCAAACCTGCTAGACATCCTGTCAATGGTACATTTTAAAACTAGGATAACACATACAGTGTTTGTCAAAGGGGGGTGTGGAAACACGCAACAGCCTTGGTCTGGACAGAGGAACGATTAACCCCCCCCCCATCAGTTTGATTGGACCCTGAGGGAGTAAACTTAAAATTCTGCAGTGTGATCAATTATTTGTCATGTCAGAATGTCAGAGGTGGGTTTGTGTTAAGAAAATGTTTGCTGTGAAACAAAAAGCTTCTCTTCGATATTTGCACAGTGCTGTTTGTGTTTGTTGTGACTTTTTGCTTTACCTTTAGTTTGTGACTGGTTTTGAACATTTTCTTTAATTCATAAATGAACTGGTATAAAACCTACCACTTTGGTTGGAATGTAAATTATAATTCAAGCAAGAAAATGCTAAACTTATATTTAAATACTGATGTTGGTGTTTTTCATTTAAATGTAATCTAGCTTTTAGGGTGATCTTATTTAGAAAAGTCTTAGCTTTTCCCTCTTAACTATTCTTGGGTGTACCTAAGAGGGCTCTGAGGAAGAGCGATTTGGTTCAACCTCTGCTGTTTCTTCACAGAGTGTGAAAACGAGGCTGTTGTAATTAAATAAATGAGGTTGAGTCAAGAGAAGTTCCGAGGAGGTATCTTCCAAAATCACAGTGTGTTTTCATTTTTAGCATTAGCTCAACAAGACTTGACTTCACTGTTGTCAGATACTGTACTAATTTAAGGTTATTTAATATAATTTTGCCACCTGTCAGTAGTATGTAAGTTAATGTAAATAAAAAATAGCACTCTAAATATTGTGATTGTGTGCTGTCTTTCCTCCTTCTAACATCATCATGTCAATTCTGTCAGTTTCCATCATGCAGTCTGCCACATTTATCCAGTCACAACACATATTCATGGCTCTGTGGTCACCTGATCTGAAATATTGACTGCCATAACTGGCAAAATAAAGGGCAGTGTCTTACCTCATTATCAGTATCTATACCAAATTAAGGTCAGTTACTTTGTAGAGTGTGCAAACATTTTTTGTTCAGTGTCATTCAAATCATTAGATATATTTGGACTGTCATGGACATGAAAAAGAACGTGTCTTTATTTGCATGTCATTGGGGATGTCATGATGGAGAAGTTTCAAAGTAAAAGGTAAAGTTGATGGCAGCCGCCATGGCCTATGTGACAGGCACTTTTGCCTCTGAGAATACAATGACAAAATTTCAGCACCTTTTATTGCATGCAAAACAAGCCGCAGATCTTCTGCTGCTAAATCAGTGGCATACATCTCCTGAACACACCAACACAAGAGGATCACTTCATTTGAAAGCCTGAAACCAATGAATTTGGATGGTGCACCTAATGACAAACACTTAAAAGGGGTAGGTCACTTCTTTATTTCACACCTGATGTCATATAATTAAATGATCTCTCATTGAAGGACTTTATCATCGCTTAAACCATTAATTAATAAACAATTATTTGTTCACCCCAAGAGAAAGATATCCCAATATCATGACTTTAATTCATATCTAAATTCATGTAAGTGCTAAGATTTGCAATGTTAACTCTGTCCTCATAACTCAAGCTTATCTATTAGAAATAATTACCTTCCAAGTTCATTAATGCAGATTCTTTACCTTTGGCTTTGAATGGGATGATTAACATTTGACCAAGTGACTAGGATAATTTTATCTTAAATGAAGGAAGGGTAAGGCTCATGTTCTGATCGAGCCATGCTATGGAGTTGATTTGGTAACTGGGAAGGTGCAAGCTGACTTCCTGAGGCTGTGCCACCAGTTGGTAACTCAACTGAAAGGGTTTGAGTTTTGTGCTCTCAGGGCCTCAGATGTAGTTGTTGCACCTTTGACATCATCTGCTTATTTGCAAAGACACGTCCAACTGGAGGCAAAAGTTTAACATAAAGCTATCTCCTTGAAAATGAACATGATAAAATGAGTCATGGAACCGCACAGAACAGAAGTATAAGTAGGTCAACAAAAAACTTCTGTTTAGGAATAGAAGAAAATTTGATGATAGAGATAACGTTACACAAAGGGCTAAAAATACAAGTCACAACAAGCCCACAGGACTTTTTATAGTTACTGAGATGTTTATCTGTACCCATATGGAAAATAAATACAAAAACCTTATAAAATTATATGCCAGCATGTTAAATATTTATATTTTACATGTGTAAGACTTATACGATTTACTCATGAAAGTGGCCACTTTTGCATTGTTTTCATACAACATACTTATAAAAATTGAATATGTTGCATTAAACTTTATATATGTTACATATAAAAAACTTAATTGAAAGATTTGCTTTCCTTAAATAGTCCATGTATGTTATTTAGTAATTAGCTACATATTTTTACTATGTCACAGTATTAAAATTATATCCATTACATATGTATTTTTTGTATAATAATTGTAATTAATTTATATGAAATTTTCCATTGTTTTCTATAAGAATATTATGCATCATTTTCTGTATACCCTGCTATCCGTTTTGGGGTTGCAGGGGGCTGGAGCCTATTCTGGGGGGCCTATACCAGCTATATACATTCGAGAGGTGGGGTACACCCTGAACACAAAAAGGCTCTCCCAGCCCGGGGATCAAACCTGAAACCTTCTTGCTGTGAGGCACGTGCTCTACCAGCTGCGCCACCATGCCACCTGAACATTTCCTGTTCTCAAAATGTAAAATTTCCTATTCGTCTAAAATAATTATACTACTTTGACAACTTTAACTGTGATGGTGTGCCAGTCTTCCAGTCCTCTGAATTCAGTATTGGCCAATACTGTGTTGTGTCAATGAAATACCCCTGACAGTAGAGACATATATATATATATATATATATATATATATATATATATGTGGGTCAATGACATGCCATGCATATTTTTCTGTCCGAGCACAACATTTCCTTACAGAATAAATTAAGGAATTCATCACATGTATTACTTTAAAGTACAAAATCTATTTCATGTTAATATATCTCCAGCACATTCACACAATTCTTTCTTTTTTTTTTTGGCACCTCAAACACCAAAAAAAATCAGGTGGTACAACCGTCCGAGCAAATGAACACACTGATTAAACTATAAAATTAGCATGTCAGTGATGCTAAATTTTAAAAAAATGTATACTGTTACATTATTTCATTTTTGAAACATTTCAAATAAAATACTTCTTGCAAATAAAACAGTTTTTAATCTGTTGAGGTAGCTCAAAAACTTTTGTCCCGCAATTTGCAGTTTGCTAAATATCAGGATGGCGCAACTGTAACATTAGACTTTTATTTTGAAGTGAAAACGAGATAACAGTAAAAAGGATATTGCATCATCTAGAGGACCCCAACTGACACCTGAGAGCAAGTGAAAAGTTTTGCAGATCTCTCTCAAATACTGATAAAAATTCACATTTTTAGTTCATCGGTAGGCTGATACAATTTCCATGTCAGGTGGTACAACCAATGTAATACTATTGAAATATCATTTTAACTTAAAATAACAAATTTTATCTAAAATGACACATAGTTACTTAATGACAAAGGTTAATGCTTGCACAGTTGCCTAGGCAGATGCCTGTTTAAACTGAAAATAATTTGTAATATCAGGGGACGCAACCAGTGAGTCAGTGGCACAACTGCAGGGAATGTCACTTTAAGAGATATATAGTGGTGCTAGAGTCATTATTAGTTACATTTCTATTTTTATTCTTCTAATTTTTAGTTAAAAACGTCATAATTTAAGGCTTTTGTTGTAATTATCATTTTGTATTGAGAAATTTTATTTATACCAATGCTATTAAGGTTCCTGCTAATCGATCAATTCTTCAATGATTCCCTCATTGATTTCTGTAGATTTTTCCTGTGAGCAAATGTTGGCCTGTAGATTTTCAGTGTCAACAATGTCAAACACATGTCACAGCATAGATAACTTCTTCTGCAAGTTGCTGGTATTTCCACTCACTTGAGGTTGTCAGTAGGTGCCTTTTGTAAAAGATTAAGCCATAATTCTGACGTTTCTGAACCCTGCCAGTGGGAAGAATTTATAAGGGAATTGATTAACAAAAAGACTCTTGATATTGATTATTTGATGGAGCTGTTAATGATTTTCTGCTTAAATCGGTCATAAAATATGTCCTGATCTTCATCTAAGTCACATAACTAGACAAACACAGTCTGCTTAAACTAATATTGCACAAAAAATAATACAATTTCATGTTTTTATTCAACACAATATGGAAACAGTCACAGTGCAGGGTGGAAAAAGTATGTGAACCTTTGGGTTTAATAACCTTCCTTTGGCAGCAATAACCTCATCCAAACATTTCCTGTAGTTGTAGACCAGACCCATCTTCTACACCATGTTTTCTGTCATTTCTAATGCGGTCAGGTGGCACAACTGTTCCTCGTCAGTTGGTGTGACCAGGTAAAATAGTAATTTAAACCATCAAATAACAATCTAGAGTGAACAAAAGTAGATAAGCGGGATGAGAATAGCTATTCTATTGAATTCATTTATTTGCAATTTTTTTAATTTAATTTTTTGTCTTGAAATATAAAATCAAATGACAAAAATGCTTAATATCTGGACTCTAGAGTGTAATATGCTTGAATTATTGTAGATGAAAAAACGCACCCACAAATTAACAATGTATGAGTCACCGCAGACACTTAAGTAATACTTGCCCAAAATGTCACTTAGAAAAAAAACTAACAAAAATATACATATACTTACATATTATTGGTTGCACCACCTGACATTTTCTGGGGTGGTAGAGTTAAAAATACTTCAAAAAAGTAATTTTAAACATAAAAAATGTTACATAACGTCTGAAGTCCATTAAAACGCTTTGTCCTTGTCTCAAAAATCTGCATTATATCCATTTTCAAAAAACTTTTTCAAAATACATTTTTGACCCCTTAAAATTTGTCATTGACATATATGTGTGCGTATATTTGTTTTTATAAATACACACACACACACCCACACACACACACACACACACACACACTCACACCAGGTTTTGACAATGTATGTACAGTAACAACACCATACACACAGGCCTTTGAAATGATCAAGAATCAGAGATCACATCTATGTGCCATTTTACATAGGACCTCCTATGTTTTTTATGTGTTTCTTGCAAAACTTTTAATTTCAAATAATATATGTAAGATAGAGCAGGTATCTCTTAAGAATATTGTATGTGAAATAGCTGTCATATATAGTACTTGTAAGTATGCAAATTGTATATTCTTCATTTTACAAAACTTTTGTGTTGATCTTGCATTTTTTTTTACTTGTCATGCAAATTACTTACAAGTGTCATATATGTGATACAGTTCTTTTGTAAAATCCTACAATGTCTTTTCCATATGGGTAGGTAAAGGTAGGATAACCTCACCCACTGACTCCCAGTTAATTAGCAGTGGAGCCCGGCCCGTCTTTTCCTTGTTACTGCACACACAGTTAAAAGAATGGTGTCGATTGCTTGAAAATTTACTATTTCAAGAGTGGAGCTTTTAAAGTAACCTGCATTAGGTAACAATATTTTAACCCTTATAATGTGATACATATGACATTTTCTTCTATCAGCATTGGTCTTTGGTTCACACATCACCTTTGACCTAAACTGATAAATGTCAGTGTTAGATGTTAACTTGTAGAGTAGAGAGTGTGCGACTCACAAATGTGCAGAGGCCAAAATGTCCTGACCTTGTCCATCCATAACTTTTCCCATCTCTAAATTATCTGTGACACTTACATTGTTATGTCCTTATTCGTTATGTTTGTTATATTACTCACCCCACAGTCACTTTAAATTATTTGATTCTGTGCAGTGTCAGACTTTCTTGTACTCAGCTGAAGGACTGCCAGATTGTCTCCATTCTTGAAAGGTTGTCATTTTTTCTGTTTGGTAATGAAGACCAAAAAGGAAGTTTTTGGTTCAAGATCCTTCATTTTCTCCACAACACTATCTGCTTGTCATGCACTTGGGAGAGAAGCTAGACACAAAAAGAAAAAAATGGTATATCCCTTAAAGTGTATCTCTGCACGTACCTTGTGTCCTGCGTCTTGCAGTAACTTGGCAGCAGTCAGTCCAGCCACACCCGCTCCAACGATGACAACATGGTTGGATGTGCTGATGGGTGCAGGCCATTCTGCACTGTTTTCAACAGTTTATAATAATCTCTGTCACATCTCAGTTGGACAGATTGGTTGCAGTGCTACTGCAGAACACACTGAGCAGGAGAAGACCAACGGGGACTGAAAACAAGAGGAATATCATTCAGCCAACTGAGGAAGATTTTCAAGTCTTGCCCACAAATGTTAAGACAGTTTTGTAGAATTTTTTGAACTAACAGTCCTACAAGTGAACTCACAAGTGTTCAAGAATAAGTTAGAACCTCTACTAAATGTAAAAATGATCAAGTTTAATCTGTTAACTGAAAAACATGGTTTTCCCTTGAGAGTTTGGAGAGGGTGTTGTTTATGCTGCTGTGTCTTTCCTACCAGGGACATGTATTCACTACATTATGGGTGAATAGCTGCTATCACAGCTCTCTCATGTTTGAAAAATTTTATTTTGGCGATATTAACAAAAGTGATTTTATGAGAGCAAAGCTAATTCTCCAGACAGGTGAACTGAATCATTGAATAACTGACTCTCTGAAACATCGAAAGAAAATTATTCTGTAGAGAAAGGGGAGTGTCTCCGTCAAAACTTTTACTTCAAAAAGCACAGACGGGAAGTGTAGCTGAACTTTATCTCTCGTTTATGTGACATTTTCTACAGCTTTTTGCATTGAAATTGACTGGAACAAAATAGCCCCTATTCAGCTTCTTGTAAAACCTTCTGCTCTTGAGTGAGCAGCCTGGATTATATACTGCACACACTGCTGCTGATTGAAGCATCCTTTATTACCTCTGGCAAAGATGTTATGTTTTTACCAGGGTTTGTTTGTTGGCAACATAACTCAAAGTCTTATGGATGAATTGGATGAAATTTGTAGGAAATGTCTGAATTGCTAAGAGGAACAAATGATAAGATTTTGGGAATAAGCCGGATTGCCGTCTGGATACAGGATTACACTTAGTAAATCCCAGCCTGAGCTGCCTTGGTGGAGGTTTGAATGGGCCGTCTTTTGTCCTGGCTTTCTCTTCTCAACGGGGGCGGACGCTTTCCTTTCGCCCCCTGCGCTTATCTGCCCTGTGTGCTGTCTGTGTCTACTGCTGTCTCTCTCTGCATTTCTTTCCAGAATCTAAAATCATAGATTTTATCAACTGGTCTCTCAATGCCATTGACCAAAATTTCTCAACGAGAAGAGCGGGTAAAGGAGAGCCCGCCTGTTCTGCTGGTACTTTCCTGGCTGGGTACACAATGGACTCCTGGGAGAAGTGGAGGATCGAGTGCCTGTCAATTCTGTCCATCGAGGATGTGGAAGATGCCTGTATAATTGGCTTTATGATAACAGGTTTCTGGCTGTTTGGAATTAGCAGTTTCCTGATTTATCACAAAGTTAAGAAAACGTTGGCAGCACTTTTGGCTCTTGAGAAGCTGCCTGTCATGACTGAAGGAATGTGCAGGGCTGTCAACACTCAGAATCAAGCAATTTGTGAGTCCAAATGCAAGCTTAATGTAATTCTCGAACTTGTTTGCAAGCAGGACAACACCTTGAAGAAGTTGACAACTCGGCTCGGCTGAATGGGCCCATGGATTCGGAACATCATCGTGAGAGACCAAAAGACTAGAGAGGCTGATGGGAAATTACAGTCGGTCTGACCCAAACTATTCCTTATCTCTTTTTGTTATGGCTTCCCATCTGTCCTTGAGCAGAGGTATTTACTCTCCTGGAAAGTTTTGCTAACAGAGGCTTGATCCCCCCCCTCCACTCCCTCATCCTGTGAACTTTGCTAAGGAACAGAAACTCTCAAGCCCGTACAGTAATCTTATTGGACAGTAGAGACTTTCTGAGGTCTGATCTAGGGCAAGATTACTGGACTCCTTTTCAAATCAACTGCCCCCCCTCCACCTCATGTGCTCATCTCTGAGTTTGTTGTCTCATGTGTTGAGGTATTTTTGTCCAATCCCACACTGTGCTCCCCGATAGGTGCCTAGTTTGGAATTGTATTTTTTACTCCTCCCTTTCCTTGTTTCTCTGCTGTTAGCACTTTGAGTTACATGTTGTAGGAAAAGTGCTATATAAATAAACTAGCCTTGCCTTGTCCCACCCATGGCACCATCTGATTGGTTGCACACTGTGGTAACATGCAGAGGCACACCAGCCAATCAGCAGTGAAAGCTGGAGTTCTGCTCACAGACAGAGGAAAGGAGGAAATGTTTTGCCAATGTAAAAAGCCCAGCACTGTGACTGGACCCTTGGGTTCTCAGCAGACTCTCCTAAAATTGTCAGAAACATCCCAGTTCTCCACAACTCATAGCTACAGCAGCATTACTGTGAGCCCATTTACATTATAGAAACATGGGCCGCAGCTCTGCTCGCTCACAGTCCCTTCAGGCTAGACACATTGCCCACTGAAAGTACAAAGGAGCCACAATAATCATACTTCAAGCAGATTGATATCATTCTACAATGTGCATATAAAATAGATATAGGCAGAGGTCTGTACTCCCTGAATGCTTTACTAGTTCAATCCTGTTATCGCAAATTTGAGTCAATTTTTCTTCAACAAACCAAACAAAAACTAAACGAAGCATATTTGTTTTTGTCAGCAAAAACTGAAATTTCAGAAAACAATAGAAATCAAAAAGCAGTTTTTTGGCTTTTGCAAAATCTAACTTCTTATCATATTACATTCTGTGCTTCAGTTATGCTTTCTATCTTGTTGTTTCATGAGTAAAAATAAAATATCCATCCCAGGATGGAGAAACAGAGACGGAGGTCAAGGAAGGTCTGTGACTCTCAGTTTGGGTCGATGTGTGTGTCAGAAGACTTTGTGGTCCAAAAAAAAAATCCTCTAGATTAATCATTTAGAAAAACATAATATATCATACTCACATGATTTCCATTTCACCAAAGCCTGATCCATCGTTCACTTGCAGCTGGTTTCTTTTTATCTGCAGAAGCAAGAGGAGGACAACAGAAGAAGAAATTTTACAACTCACAATTCTACAACACTGGACAGAAGACAAGGTTCAGCCATGTATGTGATACAGAGCTGCTCTAACAGAAGTCATGCTAATTGTATCAGGAAATAAAAATAAACAGCAAAGCCAAAAGCAAACCATGTTGAGCTAATGTAAAGCTGCACACAGTTAACACTCAGACTTTGGCAAGTTTGTTTAATTAATTTTAAATCAGAAATGACTGACACTAATCCACACATCACTAATAAAAATAGAAGTAGCTTACTATGAAGAGGCAACAAAGCACTGATTTGCATCAGATGATGAGAAAAAATCTGCAAATAACAAGCAAATATTACTCAGTGACAGAGATGGCAAAGTACCCAGATTCCTTACTTGAGCAGAAGTAAAATATTTATGTCAAAAAACAACTTGAGTAAAAGCAAAAAGTACAGAAAAGTAAAACTTTGTCTTTCTGGACAGGGATGCTGTCTTTTCATTTGACATGTTTGAGATAATCTCTGGGACTGCCGTGGAACTTTTCTGTGATTATATTGGTTGTTTTTGAGTCATTTAGACTTGCATGTAATGTGTTTTGGTAGCTAAAATGTGTTGTCTGATCTTCATTGGTAGCAACCCTAACTATTAGCTAAATGATTTTTTGTGTTTTAAGTTTTAGCAATGTTGGAGCTTTCTGTGAGAGTCACTGTGAGAAACCTTAAATGCCTCTGTTCTTTCAGGCACACATTTTAATGTATTTGTTTATTTCTGCCAGACTGCACCACATTTCTCTGTGCAATGTTGGAGCTTTCTTTGAGTCGCTGTGAAAAACCTTAAATGCCTCTGTTCTTATCAGATTATACCGACTTCCCTGCCAATAAATGGCTTTGGTGCAAAAGCTAAAGACCTGTGCCGATCTGATTCATCACACAACGCAAGAGAGAGAGAGTACACCACTGCTACACTTGTGCCAAAAAAACTACAGGAAACAGGTTCTGATCAGTTCAGAAGAGATACTGGAGGACTCCCTTGTTGACAGAGCAGAAGCTGAAGCAGAAGGTCTTCCATAGAAAAAAAGGTTTGAAGAGAGAAAATGAAATTTTGGAAAGTTAATTAACAGATCTGTTTAACACCAGTTGAAATAAAAACATGCCCTTGGGGAAAAAGTGCGCTAGAAGTCATGCAAACAATGATGTGGTGAAAGCACCATGTGTTTTTAGGTCATCATGGGCATTAATTTCATGCATAAAGTCCTTGGATCATTGTTGACATGTTGTGTTCATCATGATACATTTTATGGACAAATGCAACTCTGATGAAGTTTTATTGTTACAAGAATAAAAGGCTTTATTCATGTGTTTATCCTGCAATGTTACAGTAATGATTGATATGGCACACTTACACCCAGGTACTCACTTGCATCATGCATTTTGTTTTCTCTTTGTGCCTTCTTGTCATTTATATATAATCTAACTCAATAATCTATCCAGTTAATTTAACAGTGTCTTTATGACATTTTAACATAATTCAAACAGGATACTGAAGCAAGCTCTCAAAGCTATCTGCCTCTTCGTGTACTGTATATTTTTATATGTTTTCTTAAGTATGCAACAAAAGCTAAAACCATCAAACTGTGAAGGCTTGTTTGAGAATTTTATCCAAATCCAAAGATCCAGTTAATACATTGTTGAATTTAATGTTGCATTCCATTTGCTTATGTATTTTTTATATACATTTCTCCCCCGCTGTCTGTACACAATCCCCACACTGGTTGGAATTCTGCCTTCATGAGATCTCGCGATATTTTAAAATCACATTTGTTCACGTTTGTTCACACGTGGTTGTGTTAGCCAATCAGCTTCCAGGATTAGCGTGTCAAGGCGGAAGTAAACGTATTTTGACAGAGATAGGCTGAATCCAAGGCTGTTTCCCAAAGCCCAGGTACCTTGCCTTGCCTTGGAAGGCAGTGCCTCCGAAGCCACTTCCTTCCAATCCAAGGCAAGTCTCCTGCCTCTGCTCAAAAGGAGATGCTAATGGAACAGCCTACAAAGGCATCTGGAAACGTCAGACCCGCCTCTTCCTGACGCTATTTAAATTGGAGATTATTGTTTCATATCTTGCAGACATGACTGTGGATGAATTTGTTTATATTTTGTTTGCCTATTTTTTGATGATATTTTGGTTTCTGATATTTTTGTTTAAATAAATAAAGGTACACAAAAACGTATTGTGTATGTTTAATATGAACTAAAGTAAGGTTCATTGTTGCAGCATTTTTTTTCCTGCAGAAATGGAGAAGTATGTTAATCTGCTATGTTCATCAGATGCACACAATAGTTTTATGCAGCTTCTTTGTGCACTGCACACATCAAATCTCAATCTCCATCTTATTAATGCATTATTTCCTATGCAAATCACTGTTCAGCATCTGCCATTTTACTCAATTTTGATGCCAAAATGTCTTCCAACTAAGCTACATTTAACTATAATTCAGTCCAGTAAAGTGCATTTGGGTTGCCAGTTCATACATGCCAACTTCATCAGCTCGAACCATCAGGCAGTGGGAATGCCTATCTGCATCCCAACTGACTGTAAAGTGTTACCCTACTATACATGAAAAGTACTGTAGACTTTGCATGGAACTATTATACATCACCAGTCACGTAAAAGCATGACAATGTAATCAGTTTTGGATATGCTATTTGTACAGTCATCTTTCCTTGTGGTCAGTAAAAATTGTGCAATAGAGTTTGCCATAATTATTATCATTTGATTCTGCTCTAACAACAATTATAATTTATTGTACCACCATGACCACTGAAGGTATTGTTGATTTTTTTCTTAAAAAAGGTAGCACACACCAATTGTAAATAAGGCTTTATTCATAAAACTATAAATGAAAGTGTTTATAAATGTATGTATTTGTAATTTTTTTACCATCAGATTCACAAATGTATATGTAATTGGACTTACATTATCTCACATAACATGTGTTGCACTGTGGACAGTGCTTGGATAGTTTATACAAACGTGGGAGTAGACCGTATGCTCAAGCAGCTACAAATATTGTCATGGCTTGCCACTTTTGTACGCTTTTTGCTTTTTTATGGTAACACCATTGACACTCTGCAGGTGCAGCTTCTCAGTAATTATAGTAACGTGATTGACACACAAAAGAGTTAGTGGTGGGCATGGTATAAGTTATTATTTTCAGAGGTGTATTTTGGTACTTACATTTGAATTGGAATTTACCACGCGCCTCCGCTGCAGCATCTCTCTCTGGTGCATCTTTTCCTTCCATTTTTTTCCTTTTCTGTAGATTCGCACGTTGCATGTTGGGTATTTATAGCCATGGCAAGGCAGCGAAGGATACACCTGTGTATCCTTGTGGTCAATTAGCCACATGCTAACCAAACAGAGGACATATGCCTCCTGAGGACATGAACATTGGAACAGTACTTGGGCAGCGGCTGATGATGTGGATGCCTGCCCACGCCCACATCAGACCAAGGCAAGGCAAGGTACCTGGGCTTTGGGAAACAGCCCAAATCTCTGGACTTCACCGCACTTCCGAACTCGCGGACTTTGCGGGCGTGTTCACAGGAAGTCTGGGAGTGCTGAGGGCTGTCCAAATCCACAATTCATCCAGTCCACAAGGGGCCTCAAGCGGACTTTCTGCAGACTTCCAGAGAGTCTGCTTGGGGTGCAGACTTCTGCAGACTTCACTAGTTTGATTACCCATAATTCATTGCAATACGGACGTGATGTTTTAATTTTTTTGTTTTTGTCTGAAGCCAAAATCATTTATGAGCATTTATATTTATTTATTTATTTGAGCTGAGAAAAATAATGGCAGAAAAAGGACGAAAGCAAGTCTTCCAATGTAAGTAATACCCAAATTAATTAATATCAGTCTGGTTCTGTAAATAAAAAATTATGTTTTTGGATGTGTATAGCCTATGTGTGTAAGTGTTGATTTGTTCACTCTCAAAAAAAGCCTATAATTGGGATTTATATCTTATTTGCACGATAGTTTTTCGTACAGTTTCGCGGAAATGACTGAAACGGACTCCAAGTCTGTCTATTAGCTCTATTCATAATGCAGTAGACTCCCGCTCTTGCAGACTTTACGTGATGACGGTAAAGACGTCACATTACGTATGACTGAAGTCCGTGAGGGCTCAGTCTGCAAGTCCGGAGGGTGGAGATATGGATGCAGCCATACATGAGACGGACACAGAGACACTAACAACATCACTCAAAGAAGTTTTTCTGAAAGAAATACCATTTAGTGGATGGCGAGATTTAGTCCAGATGAACAAAGATAACCGGCAAACAGATCAACCAAGGTTAAACTGAAGTTTAAATTGTCCGTCTAGCGTTAGTTGAATCGTTATCAAAGTTGTTTTTTCTTGGTGTAACAATGTAAGCAGCTAACTGTTACTTACACAGTGTGGGGCAGTTTTTTGTAGATCTGTTTAGTATATGTAACCGTAGAGAATCTCATCATTCTTGTCTGTTTCATACAGGTCAGATTTTTTGGTCTATCCCAAGGACGGACATCATAATCATCATCATCATCCCTCACTTTTAGATTCGGTCTTGATTAGAGACTGAATCTATGGAAGGTTTTTGTTTTTTGATTAACCCAATTGATGCTAAACTGATTTGGTAGATAAACCAACATTTTTTGTTTATTCTGTTTTGATTTAAAATTTATTTTGCTTATTTTCAATACATTTTTTTTAAACATAATCCAGTCTCTTGAGTCTATTGAGTGTTTTTATCACTTCATATTTCCTCCTTTTCAAATTTTTTATCTTCTGAGTTAAACACTTTTTTGATAATCTTACGTTGGTTTTGGGTTTATGTTAAGTAATCTCAAAGTAAACGTGTGCTACACATAGCCCTGGGGGTTTTACTGACCAAGTGTCACACTAACATGGACATCATCTGTTGCACGCCTGCCCTGTAGCTACACATACTGGAGGGGATCAAGATATGGGGATAAGTCAGGCTTGATTAAGTTAATGACAAGTTTTTTTTAAGCATTTCATGACAGTCCATGTTAATGTAATTTGGAAGAAGTTCTTATTTAACTTAAGACATAAAATCTTTGAGAGGCGGACACTCTGCAAATTGGCCACAGGCTGGTTTTTCGAACCTGGGTCGACAAAAGTATGTATGCATGGGTTGTGACTGGTTGCTTACAGCTCTGTCAAACCAAAACACTGGTGCATTAAGGACATTTGTCCAGTGAGGTATCTTGGATCATGAGTTATTTTCTGACACTGTCTTTCTTTTGTTCTCTTTTTTAAGATAAACAGTTTGCTTCTTAAATGTTCAGTAACTCATCAGTTCTTGACTTGGATTTTCACAGGTGGAGTGGATTGACCCATCATCAGACCCTCAGAGCACTTGTGTTCCACCTCACAGCTTTTCTTCTTCTAACGCAGAGAGGAGGTAAATACACACTGAACCAGGCAGATGTTTAAGTTAATGACTGACAAGGTCAAGATCTCAATCTGCTCCTGTTCAATGTAATATTTTGTAGAGCTGAAATGATTCCTTGAATAATCACGAGTATTTGATTACGAGTATTCGAAGCCTCGTTTAAAATATAATTATACACATAAATGTTTATCTGGACTACTATATAGTGCACGGACAGTAATTTCTGTGGCACACCACGCCTGCTACCTCCACTGCTGCGTGGCTTGTACAATCATGAAGGAAGAAAAAAGAGAGTGACAGTAAGGAGAGAGTCCACAGAAGAAATGGCAGAGAGTGTCCCAAGTGTGTGGTCACTACAAGGAGGGATGAAAAGAAAACACAGTGCAGTGTGTCTGATGTCAAACGGAGTGAGCTTAGCACGTAGCTTAGCATGATAACACATCATTAGGGCTGCAACTATTACTATTACAGCATTTTCAATATGCTCATCACAGACATGCATCCTCTTTCCATGGTGGAGGACACAGGATTTAAGAACATGATCAAGGATTTCAATCCAAACTACACAATGCCCTTCAGAACACACTTCACAAATATAATTGCAGACTTATATTACTGCTTTGTAAATCAGTATTGTATAGGCTTTGTTTTAAGCCAGTACTGGTTTAAACTTTGAAAGTTGTTCAAATAAAAACCCTTTTCTGAGGAATAAACAGCATTTGGTTGCTCATTTTGAAAGCCCTAACATGTTGCATTGTATACAATTGATTTATTTGTTTAAAAACAAAAAAAGTATATTTTGTTAGAGTACTCGATTACTCGAAGAAGTAATTGACAGAATACTCGATTCCAAAAATACTCGATAGTGGCAGCTCTAATATTTTGACTACCTGCGACCAAAATACTGTGTATTCTATAGGTGTCTACACAACTTGAACGTCCTCAGCAGGCACTCTCCATGTAAAGTCAATGTACAGCCGCAATGGGGCGGGTTTAACCCTCCCAGGATGCAACTCGTTGTCACAGTTGAAATAGTTGATCTTTTCGGGAGAAGTTATGTCTGGCTGTGTGGCAGTGACCAATCAGCAGTGTGATGTTAGACAGTGTTTGTTTTGGCCTACAGAGTAACAATCTACATCCCTGTGGAAGCATTGGTCAGTGAGAACATTAGTTCCATATAGTCAGACCACAGAAAACTCACAGATGATGCTGCTGCAAGGCCATCAGCTGCAGTGTTTTGTGTTTGGTACTTTAGTGAAAAGGATACATTTGGAATAATGTCAGCTTATAAATCCTATTATATATTTTACGATCATGGTGAAGCTAGAGGAGATGTTACAGTGACCAGAATGAGGTATTTATGGACATGTTACGTGACTTCAGTGGTTAATACGATTATGGCTGAAGAGTCATGCTCATAATTTATCCGAAAATTTCCGGGCCTTAAGCCACTACTTTTTTCCATGCTTTGAACCTGGTGGTCTGGCTAATTTCAGTAGTTTTTCTTTACATTCAGTCTCGTCAGATTATATCTGTCTCTCTTTGTTGAAAAAGACGCTGTGCACTCTGACCAAAGTCATTCCACTCGCAATCCCCTCCTCTACAGCTCGGCTGTGCTCATGGACACCTGCGGCCTATAGTGAAGATACAGACATGCTGCCTATATGTGTGGAGCTCTTCTTAAATTTAGTTGGTGCGTCTTATAATCCAGTGATCCAGTGATAACCCGAGATTTATGATACATGTTTCTTGCCCTGTCTTGAGGTCAGTGTGAGGTGGTTGGCTCTCCTGGGCCAATCGTGGCGATGATTGGAGAAGACGTCACTTTGCCTTGTCATTTGGACTGCTGCACTGATGTTGCCTTCATGACTTTGGAGTGGGCCAGAATCGACCTGAATCCCAGGTTTGTCCATGTGAGACGGGATGGGGTGGAACTTCTTCTTGATCAGAATCCGGCTTTTGTGGGGAGAGCATCATCATCTGCTGAGAAGATGAAGCATGGGGATCTGTCCCTGAAGCTCTCCAAAGTGAGGATTTCTGATGAGGGGACGTACAGATGCCTGATTCCAGAGATGGGTTCATCAGAGGTTGTTCTTGTTGGTGAGTGGGCTCAGGTTTATATGTGGGACCTTGAAAACTCAAAAACACAGCACATTTTAACACTGCAATTCATGTCCAAGGATGATTTCATATTTCCCTGTCCTTTCATCATCAGTGGCTGTTTCCCCTCCGGTCATCCTCATCTCAGTCTCCAACTCTGGGCTGGATCTCACTGTGAGTCTTCAGGCTGGTACCCTGAGCCTGAGGTGCTGTGGCTGGATGGTGAAGGAAACTTCCTCTCTGCTGAATCTGCGGAAACAGCCAAAGGTTGCGATTATCTCTACTCTGTCAGCAGCAAGGTGACAATGGAGAGGAGGAACAACATCACATGTAGAATCCAACAGAAGAAGATCAACCAGACCAGAGAGACGACTGTTCAGATTCTGGGTAAGATGTTACTGTCAGTTTGTTTCTCCAGCGTGGACACATTTAAAATTTAGGGCAGTGTTGTGATCCCATGAAGTATGTAGTTTTCAGAGAGGGAAAGTTCAGAGAGCTTAAGAAGAAGAAATGGTGCTTTGGTGGTGCAGAAACTCCTAAATCTTACAAGAAAAACTTGAACATAGGTCCTCCAGGATTTTGTGCTCAGTTCATTTTTCGTCAAAGAGGATGTTGGAGAAAATTTGTTCTAAATGCCTTAAAGAACTCTGAAGACACCAAGTCCACAAGCAAGTGATGACCATGACACCTGCTGGACTATGAAATATTACCTTCAAGGTTAGCCAGGTTGGATTCTTCAGGAACAATCAACATTCGCACAGAGTTTCAAGGAACAAACAGATGAACAGACGTATGTATGTCCAGAATCATCACTGTGCATAAGCAGTTGCAGGCATGGAGCCATTAAAACAGTCTTCTCTTATTCGTGAACTTTGTGCATTTCTTTTCTCAGATATATACTCAACTTCGTCTATCTGTGCTTCCTGTGTCGGTGTGGTCATAGCTGCTATCCCTCTAATGCTCTCTGCTGTTGTCTTTGTTCTCTGGAGGATAAAACAAAGGAGAGGAGGTAAAAGTCAATCTTTATCTTACATCTTAACCTGGCCACAGACAAAGTAATTTAACAGTGATTTTCCTTTGCACCTCCTTCCTTTGTTTTCTCTGCTGGTAGCACCAACTCAAGGCCACCTCAAACTTCCTGGTGCTTCAACTTTAACACCATGACAAACAGAATTAAACATTTGATTTACTGATCGGTCAGTTTCACTGAGGACAGCTACAAGGTTTGAGGCCCCATCCACACAAAGACAGCACGCTTAACAGTTTCAAAATCGATCATCATAAAGACAAAGGCATCTCAGAAAATGTGTGTGTCCACATGAATGCACTCGAAACACATGAAGACGATGTAAAACACATGCCAGACCTCTAGCGGTGTTGTAACGATATGACGGAAACAAGCGAAAACGGATGAAAAACAGTGGACATGCGGCAAAAGTTGTGAACAGAGATTGTGATAAAGTGATAAGGGTGCCGTAATGTGTCCTTGATAATTGTTTGTTCAACTCGGCGGTGATTGAGAAGGAGATTTTTGCTGCAACAGGGATAGTCGGGTCACTAGCTTTATCAGCAGATATGCTACACCATACACCGCATATATGGGGCTGCATACATGGCATTTCAAAATCTTTCCACTCTGGAACCTGTTTTCAAAAATGATTGTTTACAGACCCCCAAAACGCCGTCTTCATATGGATGATACACAGATTCAGCAAAAAAAAACATGCGTTCAGACCTCTGTTTGTCTTCGAGTGGATGGGGCCTTAGTCTGCACTAAGATCGCTTGCTGTGCTCTTAAAAACTGTCTATTTTAGTCCCTGGTCTACAGCCCCAGATTTTCTGTTAATGAGTCTTCTTCAAACTCAATTTTCAGACTCAGAAACATTTTTTACCCTTAACTTAATTACTGATAATATTTTTGGTTCCTTTAGTGGCTCCAATGTGCATCTCTGCAGTATTTGTTCATTAAAATGCATCGTTGTTTGACAGCAGTGATACCTCAGATGTCTTCAGAGTCAACTGACGTCATATTAGTCAGGTGTCTGTTTAAGGGCTACGGCCGCACAGAGTCACAGTTAAAGTCACTTCAGGGATTCATCTGATGACTCAGTTTAATTTAAAGCTGATTTATGAATGTGGCTTTATGATTCTACAGAAATACAAAGCCATTTTTAAACATGTGTCAGCATAAACTCTATTTGAATTACTGAACTGACACTGAAATCTCATTTTAAATTAATTAATCCAAATATAGGGCCTGTATGGTAGACTGTATGGGTGGATCTTAGGGGGCAGCAACCACTTCAGAGTGTCGGGTCAGGACACTATTTAATGTTCAGGTGAGCATGAGAAAGAGGCAGAGTCAAGGCTGATGGTCTGTCTGTTTATAGCTCTCTTCTTTGTACATGAACAGTACATGCATCTGTTAACATATATCAGTGTGAGTGTGGTTTCTGGAATAAATAAAAATGATCCTGATTAGGAGTATAATTAACTTAAGCATGTCTGACAGATATAACCAAAATTCTACATCACACTTAACTCAAAGGCTAGCATTCATTAGCAACAGCATGCTATATGAAACAAAAACATATTTAAAACTACTGTAGAGTTTTCTGAAATATACCTAATGATAAATATTAACATCAGCAGTGAGTAATTTAACTTAAAACAGCACAACTTACAGTCTAATGGACGCACACTCTGGAACAATCATCCCCATCAATGTCCGACCGCATGTGCTGGAAATGAGGCGTTCAAGGCCCACATCAGCGTAGGACATGCCAGGCACGATGCGTTCAAGGTGCAAAAGAAAGTGGGAAATTACATAAACAACTGAAAATTGCGACCTTTTGTATAGGGCCAATAATGTCAGCAGGTTGGTAAATACCAGTCTGTAACTTAAAAAAGGGTGGATGAAGCTTGATTTATATACTGTTGAAAATACAACATATTATCATCAATACCCGTTACAAATATCAGAATTTAGATAGACGTTAAATTAGTTTGCAAATACAACTGTTTTGGATATTAGCAAAGACAAACCTGAAGCAGACGTTTGGGCTGAAATCTGGTAAAAAAAGAAATATTTTGTATGGAACCGTCTCTGTGGCTGTTGAGCTTTAAACTGTTGTTCAAGTAAAAAGATAAAGCTAAAAGAAAAATACTGCTTTACTACATTGTGTGAAGGATCCATTATAACCACTTGTTTTCTTTTTTGACCACAGGTAAGAATCCAATTGATGTCGAAGAAAATAAAAAAGAGAAACTTATAGAGGTGACGAAGAAGGAAGAAGATAATGATATTAGAGAGATAATGAAGAAACAGGATGATGAAGAAAAGAAGAACATGTTAGATGTGCTTTCATTTTTAGAAGAACTGAGACGAGAACTGGCAAGCAAAAGAGATGAACAAAAAACAGAGCTGGAGAAAATTGAGAAAGTTTTGGAGGAGAATAAGAAGCTACTTGACAAGTTAAAGAGCAAATATTATTATAATAACAGAGATCTGAAGAAGATGCCACTCCAGGAGATTAAAGTAGATCTAGAAAACAAAAAATTGGAATTAAAAAATTCCTCAGTGAGCACTGAAGACAGACTGAAGAAAACAACAAAAATGATTTCAAAATTGGTTTGTGTACACAAGTCCTGTGTAGAAAATGAGACTGATGATTTGACTCCAGACAAAGGAGACTGATGCAGCAGGACCAAGTAAGAGTTAAACTACATTTCTGAACTCAAGAAAGAAAAACAGAAGATCTTAACACAAAAAAATGACACTTGGTCACTCTTTCAACCAGAATCTTTGGATTGTTGAAGGTCCCTTTTACTCTGAAAACCTTAATGAAGTTGAAAATTAAATGATGAATCATGACTGTCCAGCAGGGGGCTCTAGTATACAGCACAAATGAACTGTTGGTCCACAGATAAAAAATATTGTTGATTTAACACAAGGGTCAGCATGGACTTAGAGACCACAGTCAAAACCTGATAAAGACCAGTTTCTGTTCATGTTTACAGGATGAAATCTGCTTTTTTTTCAAATTCTTTCCTCAGGATATTTATGGGTCTTCTGTAGGTCTGTCTAAAGAGACATTCAGAGCTGAGAACAGTTTCTGATGTTATGGCAGTCATGAGAAGGTTCTTAAAGAAGTTTCTGAAATACTCAGATAAGCCAATGACATGTTCAAAGATATTTAAATCAAGTTTCTTTAACATTGTGATGCACACTTGGATTTAAGCAGTTCACCTTGTCCTTACCTAAATAAATGAATATTTTGGGATACTGCCCTGTGATTGGCTTATTTCCTTTTTGTGAAAATGAGCTGTGAAAATTTGAAACAAATGATGTGGGCATGAGTGTATTAAAGATAAAAAACAGAGGTGTTTTACTTTCAAAAAGATTATTTTTTTGATCACCTCAGGTAAACTTTCCAGTACTTGGTCAACTGGGAGGAGGTATGATCCTAGTAAAAGCAACAATAAAGTGTGTCTAAAATGCATCTGAAATTTACTGATCATAACATAAAATGTGCTGTTTTAAAGCACACATTTTTTATTTGTGTTTATATCTACTTATATTATCCTTTCTTTTCTTTTATTTTTTTAATTAATATTGCTTTATATGGCAACATTATTTTCTATCTTCTTATTTGTATTTGTATGTATGTGTATGTATGTATATGTATATATGTATGTGTGTGTATATATATATATATATATATATATATATATATATATATATATATATATAATTCTTTTAACATTTTTTAAATATAGCCCTTTCACTCTATTTTGTTTTGTAAATAATTGCTTTGATTGTAATAAAACTGCTGATTTTTACCCTTGATCTGTTTTTTTTTTTTAACTCTGCTCACCCCTGGTTTTAAGAACCTGTAACCTTTAAGAGTCCTACAGCTCTAAAAATAATTCTACACATTGTAGAAATGGTGCATTGGTATCTTGAACTATTTTTAAAAATCTTTGAATTATTTTCTAAATAATTTTACCAACTCTTCAATCATCTTATCTACATTTATGTGCTAAAAGTGCTTTTAAGCTTACTCTACAATTCTACAATTTCATTTAGCAGACACTTTTGTCCAAGCGACGTACAACCCAAGCAAGAATTCAGACTGAGGGCAAAAACCTTAGCAAGTGCGTCAAAGTGCTTCAAGTCAATTGGCCACAGGTGCTGCCATCTAGTGCAGAAGAAGTGCCATTTTTTTAAATGCAGCTGATCACAACAAGTAATTCAAGTCACAACAAATATTTAAAGTCAGCAACATTGATCAACATTCCAAGCATTCAAAATTCAGTGCTAAATATTCATTAGGAGCTGGTCTGAGACCTTCTGATTCATTCTACCTCTGAGGACAAAGAGAAGATCAGATTAAGTGCCAAAGTGTTCCCTGAACAGATGAGTCTTCAGACATCTCTTAAAAGAAGAAAGGGACTCTGCGGATCGTTGAGTTTGGTAACTCATTCCACCAGTGGTGATTGCTCTAAGACTGCAAGGGAAGCTCAGCTTCCCCTAAAATATCCCCCCAAAAATGTGGTGATATGTACTGCTGTGTGTACATTTCATTGACTAAATATGCGCTAGAATGCCTTCATCTTTTGTTCAGAATCAGCTACTTATCACAGGTAACTGGAGCGACTTCCTTCTCATTCATCCTCGCAGCGTCTCAGCGCTACAGTCGGACGCTGAGCGTCTTCAGACTTCAACAGGAAAGCTTAGAGTGGGTTGTTCCACTGTGGAAACTGGACAGTCATTGGATAAACGCTGGGCTTTGTCCCGCCCATTGGACGCTCAGCATCTCTGGGGGTCTATGAGGCAGTGGGCTGGCCTGGACGCTGAGCCTCTGCATGATGATTGGATGATCTGTCTGAGGCCGAATCCCTTTTTGATTGACAGTGAAATGAGCCAATCAGCAATCTTGAAGTATAACCCTTTACTGCAGCATCTTCTAAGTTTTACATTCAGTTGTTCTGGACTGATCTGGAGGCTTTATCGATCTCCAGCAACTCTATCTTTCTTAAAAACGACTGGCGTTGTGTTTGAAGACTCTCTCCTGCCACTTTTCACCAATGAGCAGATGCTGATCTTCTCTCCCTTTCACTCACACTCATAGCCAGTCAATAGTCTCACGTACAGTAGCTGCTCCAGCTGCTCGCAAGCTGCACATCATGGCAGATAGTATGAATGTTGTCGACCGGATTTTGACGAAGCCATTTGATAGTCTTCCTTACAGAGATAAATTAGAGTAAAACAGCAGGGCAGATCAACTCCTAAGATAGATTTAGTGCAAAAGGTGGGGAAAAGTATCAGGTCTTTTCAGCATTCCTGGTATGACAAGGTGAGCTGGCTCACTGGAAGTGCTGTCACAAAATGTGTTGTCTGGTCAAAAGTGAGTTTTGGGGAATAAAATCCCTGGAAAAGACACCAAACAGGGTCACAGATCATTTACATAAATAAACAAAATCATGATGTAGGCCGGAAAAAAAATGAGCTTCCCCTCCTTGACTGACCAGCAGCCGCCACTGCATTCCACCATTTGGAAACAACAGAAAAGAAGAGTCTGGCTAGAGATATAGCCACGTAACACTGACATGTCACATATGTAGGACTTATATAGCGTCACACACATGACTTATCTGACTGTTGGATAAACTAAAGCATACCCAAGTGTGCGGCACACTGACTGTCATGACAACAAGGACAAACAGAGGAAAGAGGAAAATGACAACTTGAAGGCACAGAATGGAGTTAGTGCGATACTAGAATTGTCCAAAAAAGTCTAAAATCATGATTATCAGTGGTGATAAGTCATTATGTTAATAACAATATATCAGCCATACTTAGTAGCTTTACCTCCTCCTGCCAATTTATCAACAACGGTAGTATAGTAACTATAATAAGTTGGCTATGCTTTAGCAAAGTTAATTTGTATGTCAAATATTATACAGGTAGGCATTTGAAGTTCTGGGTATGGCACCTCCATGTATGACCCTGCTCACTTATTAATTAATGTATTTATTTATTTATTTGTCTCTCATGGACATACGTTCACTTAGGTGCTGTAATATTTAATAATGTACCTGTCCCAGATGCTCCGCTTTAAACATTTGAAGCAGAATGTCTAATCACAACACATGTCCAAGGAAGGGCAAAGATAGAAATATAAATAAAATAAAACTAATGAAGACAGTGCAATTATACAGCCAGAATAATTACAAACAATTAAATTATAGGTAATGTAAAGAGATGGCTGAGATGTAAAAGATATCAAAAATGCAGCAAAACTTAGTAGTGAACTGTGAAATCATAAATAAGAAAGAATAAAATAGATTAAAACAGCTTACCAGACAGAATACCTCCTAGTGTTTCTTTTGTTTTATGTGTTGTTTAGATCATTCCTGTAACAAATGATTTAAGGGTGGGATTAAAATAAAGAAACACACTTCAATGTGGTTTGTCTATTGATTCTGCTTTCATCTTTACAGTCTTTTCATGTATGTCTGAGATTTTGGTTTTAAACATCTGCAGAAACTTACCTGCCTATTCAGATCAATAATTTCATGAGGTACTATCTGCATATACCCATAGAACACAGATGAATTAACAGAAAATGTACTAATTCAATAAGATACTCACCAGGCAAGAAGAAAAAAAGGTGGTCTGATTAGGTGCTATCAAAATTTAAGGCATTTGAAGACTTTTTATGGCCTTGAATCTTAAAAGTTTAACTCCATAAGGACTTTTGGGAGCACTGTGTATATTTCACAGTCAGAGTCTCTATCCTTGGACCGTAAACACTGTTAGTAGTAGCTTTAATTCACCAATATTCTGCTACCTAAAGGTAATGGCATTAAGGAAATTTATAATGTATAATGAATGTCACAGAACCAAGCAAAAAACAAGCCTACCAGCATTTTGAACAAAATCACTCTGTTTAACCTGGGAAACCAGGAGAACCATCACAACCATTACTGAGAGAAAAAAAATATAAAAAACTGTGGTTAGCCTGTGCTCAATACTGAGAACAACATTGATAAAAAATTAAACAAAAACATGTACTTATAAATATTGATGTAGAGAGATGTGAGACCCATGATGCCTCACGGCTGACTGAAGCAGTCTAACAGAACTACAATACAAGACAATATGAGTCTCTACTTCCTCTATTTCCATATTCATTCAAGAATGTTTGACCGAATGGCTGTAAATGTCAATGTGAAACAACTTTTAGGGTTAACGTAGTTTTCTCACTCTTTCATATAAGTGTGAGTGTAAAAAGCATGCTGTGCCCAGTGATAGATGGAAAAATTCTGTTACCTCTTGTAGAGGATGCAGTTGTTTCAGAGTTGGTCTGTACCTGTCTATATTACAGTCTGAACTGATACTGAAGCAAGATCTGAATTTTGATGCAGGCTTGAAGAAATAACACACACTGGAGGCTGCAAAACATTACTCAAAAATGTACAGACATGTTTCAGTAGACAGTTGGACTTGAGTCGCTCATTTCCTGATTTGCAAATCAACTCAGATTTATAAAGTAAAAACCTGAGACCCAACTTAAATTTGAGAGAGAGAGAGAGTCAGAAAAAATGTAGCATATGTTTTTTTAAGTCTAAATGATCAGACATGTAATATTATGGATAAATGAACAGGTTTATGCTGGTTTAATCCATTTAGACTAGTCTGTAGGCTCTTTTTTGACATTGACCTTTGGAAGGTTTCCCTCCTCATTATATAAACCTGAGTGCTTTTTGGGTGGGCTAGGGAACAGAGGTGAGACTTGTCATCACATTGTGACTCGACTTACCCACAACAGAAAGAATCTTGGGACTTGCTTGAGACCTAAGCCAATTGACTTGACACTCGCATGGGGCTCTGATTGGAGGGACTTGGGCAAGTGTCTATGTTTCAGATCTCTCACCACAACGTCCTCAATTAATTTGAAGAAAGTCCAGCACAATTTAATCCCAAAGGGCTGGGGCCTGTTTATTTTATGAAAGTGAGGCCCCATCCACACGAAGACAAACCCAGGTCTAAACACACGTTTTTTGTCGAATCTGCGTATCATCCATATGAAGACGGCATTTTGGGGGTCTGTAAACGATCATTTTTGAAACCAGGTTCCAGAGTGGAAAGATTTTGATATGCCATATACGCAGCTCCATGATTACTGGCTCTACGCAAGTTTTCAGATATGCTGACGTCATAGTTTCATATCTTCATTGACACACATGCGCCACACGCAGCAATGACAGTGGCGGCGTACGTGACGCATGTGTGCTAACGAAGCTAGTGACCCTAGTATTCCTGTTGTTGCAAAATCTCCTTCTCAATCACCACCGAGTTAAACAATTATCTAGGACACATTACGGCACTTTATGATCACTTTATCACAATCTCTGTTTACAACTTTTGCAGCAAGTGCGCATTGCCCACTGTTTTTTCGTCTGTTTCCGCTTGTTTCTGTCATACCGTTACAGAGCCTCTAGAGGTTTGGCATGTGTTTTACAGCGTTTCGATGCGTATGGACTAACCTTTCCGTGGATTGTGTTTCACAATAAAACCACTGTCAACCTTTTCCTGTCTCCTCCTTGAAGCTTTTGGGTCCAACATTAAAACATTAAAACATTAAGAGGATTGTTCCTGAACACAGAATGACGAAAAGTCTTAAAGAGTCTGCCCCAAGACATTAACTAAATAAACGCATAATAAAAAGTAATTTTCTTCACCATCATACAATTCGGGATATACTGAAATCCATATTGAAAGTTAGCGAAACAACAGGCTCAGACAACAAACTTTCTAATAATCTTTTACATCTTTTTGGAAAAGGCCATATTCTTTATCTCCAATTACTTTACGTGTTCATTTTATTTGAAATATTTTTTTTTTTCAAATTTTCAGTCTTTTTCTATGTCAGCCATTGATCCATTTAGTCACTTTTGAATTGACTTGAAACAGAAAAAGAAATAGACCTTTAAGTGTTAGAATCACACCCATTAGTTTCCTTTAAGATTTTAAGTTTCACTAAGTTAGATTTGCTGAAAATATAAATGACTGTCTGTAAAATAAAGTGTTTAAGCAATTTAAGATGTTGTGTTTAGCTGAGTGTTGACGGTCCTGAGGGGCTGAGTCTGCTATATTTAGAGTTGTCTTTAAGAAAGCCCTTGCATAACAGTTTGATGGAGAGACTTTCTTCCATATCTACAATATTATATATCCAATCTATTTGTTCAGAGGAATGCATTTTTTGTAGCTTCACAATTAATAACATTAACATTCTGTTCACATGATATCATGCCTAAAGTTACACTTCAGTTGAAATACATGTAACATGTATCATTCCTGCTTATGAGTTTCACAATGTATCTACAGAACCATCCAGGGCTGCCAACCCTCTCCACCCCAGTTGCCATGTCTCTGGCTGTCCTGTTTCTCCAGATGTCTCAGTCTTGTTCACTGTTGTGATCCAGTCTTTTCCTGGATTTCACTGGTTGTGCCAGAGTGTTTCAGTTATTGTTATCATTATTATTATTATTATTAAAATTAGAAATTTACAAAGAATATGCAAAAATGGGCCTATTTCGGAGGTGGAATCACATAGACTTGGAGGAAACTGGCTCTTTCCTTGAGGAGGAGCTGGCTGGGACTTTATTCTCGTAATTTTACAACTCTACTTTCATTTATTACGACTTTATTCTCGTAATTTTAGGACTGCATTCTCGAAATATTACTACTTTATTCTCATTATGACTTTATTCTTCAAAATATTGCCACTTTATTTTCAAAATATTACTACTTTATTCTCTTATTTTATGACTTAATTCTCATAATATTACAACTTCATTCTTGTAAAATTTGAACTATATTCTCGCAATTTTACGACTTTGTTCTCATAATGTTATGACTCTATTCTCGTAAAATTCAAACTTTTTTCTCATAATTTTACAACTTTATTCTTGTAAAATTTCAACTTTATTCTCATTATTTTATGACTTAATTGTCATATTAAGGATTTATTCTCATAATCTCACAACTTTATTCTCATAATGTTATGACTTTGTTCTCAAAATATTGCAACCTTATTCTATAATAGGACAATTTTATTCTCGTAATTTTAGAACTTTAGTCTCGAAATATAACTACTAAATTTCATAATTTTACAACTTAATTCCAGTAAAACTTTTTTTTTTTGTAATTTTCCGACTTCATTCTCACAGTACTATGACTTTATTCTCAAAATATTACAGCTTTATTCTCACAAAATAAACCACCTGCATGTAAAAAGGCGTCCTGTTTCAGAAAAATACTGATTACTGTTACTGATGGTGTGAAGGCCAGTGTGACGATAATTTCAGATTAAGATTCTGTACCTTGTTTTTATCCCCAGTTTTTGAAAAAAAGAGTATATTTCAGGGAATTTGTTTTTATTAAGAGACAGACTCAGACCTGAGAACATTTTCTGATGTTTCAAATTTTATCTTGTGTTATTGTTAAAGATTAAGACTTGCACTGTCTGAAGGTTTCAGATCAAACATATAAACAGACCTAAAATTAGGTATGGTATTCTTGTACAGGGTTAAACCTGTCTATCTTGAGGCAGGATGGACCCATGTTTTCATGATGTTCACATTTATTTCTGAGCTGACCATCTGAATGTGGAGCAGAAATCCAGACACATCAGACCAGGAGACACTTTAATAATCTTCTATAGCCCAGTTGTGAAAAGAAGCGATTATCTGAGTTCCGTCTGACTTTCTATCATCTCCAACCTCCATCCGTTCTTGTCTGACCTGAGGTATCAACTAGGCATTTCCATCCTGAAAGTTGCTGCTCATTGGATTTTTTCTCTCTTTTGAATAATTTCCAAAAATCCAATAAAAAGCCATTAAAATCCAAGATCAGCAGTTTCTGAAATACTCACATCACCCAATTCAACATTCAAAGTCACTGAAATCAACTTTCTTCAACATTTTGGTGCTTGGTTGAAATTCACGAGGTGGTCTCTACCTGATCTACTGTATATGCCTACATATATGCCCATGATTGGCTGATATTCAATTTGTTATGAGCAGTGAAAATGTGAACTAAATGATGTCACAGTTAATAATGTCACTTTATATTTAAATATATCAGCAAAAAATTGTTTCACTTTCAAATACAATATTTTTTTTATGATCATCTCAGGTAAAAATCACACTTACATATTAAATAAACAAAAACAGGCCTTTCTGTGAATGACCGTATTTCAAAAGGGACAAGGTTGCTTTTGTTGTTTTCATGTCATTCAGATTTTAATGAAACAGTAGAAATGATCTGAGAGCACAAACCTCTGCCAAAGAAGTTCCAACATTATTGAGCAAACTTTTGTCAAAAATGTGAAAAACTTCCCTATCTGACAAAGATGAGGAAATGAAGAACTCCTGTATCTTCATCTGGATTAAAATCACCAAAATTCGCATTATTTTTTTCTACTGTGAGCAGCATCCCTTGAAAATATCATCACAATTTGCTGAGAACTTATTTATTTAGGACAGTTTTCAACATTTTCACCACTGTTTGCAATTTTAGCAGATTTATTTTAAAATCGAGATTCCATAGCCAACAAAATCGAGTCACTTTTTCCCTTGATTAATATTCCCTGAAATGATAATCAAAATCTGTTTGTCAATGTTTAAGTTATACTATTTACAATCTAATACATGCCAGCAAAAAAAAATGCCTAAATAAATTTATGATTATGAATTATGAATCTAGAAGCCAATGAGGGAGATGATGGAATGTCCTGAAGTTTGCATTCTCTGCACAGATTTAATAATTTTTATTGAATTTAGTGAAATAATTAAAAAAAATGTAAAAAAAGAAAAAAAAGTCAAGGGCTTTTGTACATATTTTGGACCTTCCCAGTTATTTTTCTCATGTGAACAGTCTTTGTCTTTAGATTGCAGCTCTGAGCTTCACCTTCTAGGCAGAGTATTATTTTTGTGTTGACGGGTTTTTAAATAACCCAAATTGTGTATCTTCAGTCTATTTTAGACCTGTCATGCAACCTCACAGAAGGTCATTTCTCAGCATCAGCAGACGTGATGGACAGAGTTCAGAAACCAAAGTGGTTCAACCACTGCACAGTTAATTGAAACAGGTTTTAAAATAAAATGACCTGTGCATCTCTTTTATCACATTAATAACTGTTCAGTCTTGTTCTCAGCCCCTCAGTGAGTGTAACTAACATTGAAAAGTTGAAGAACATTTGACTTTTAATCACAAAAGTTTCTTCTAAGACTGAAAATATCTTACCCCAGCAAACACCATAGCTGTAACCATGATTTCTGTGTTTTGTCTTTTTTCATTTGATGAAAGAAAATCAGGAAATGGATGAAAACAGAAAAATAATAAAAGAACAGTGATAAGGCATAAAAGATATGTGCAAAGTTAAAATAATATAGGTGTGGTTCATTCAACTTTTGCTTCAGTAATGAGGAAATACATTCAAAAGAAAAAATAAAATAAGAACACTGAAGAAGTTCTGAATATTGTTGAAGCAACGTCCTCTCACAGAAATGGTTTGACCTCCAAACAGTGATTCACAACCTTTTTCCACCAGAACTTCCCCAAGCTGCACCTGAGAAGACTTGAACCCACACAGGAGCCACTATATAATAATAAAAAAACATTTCTGTACAAAATAACATCCACTCTTAATTTACTGAAATTAAAGGAACTGTTATTTCAACATTATGGTGACTCAGATCTCAGGTTGGGAACCAAGTCGTCAAAGGAGTAAACGGGCCTGTAGTCATTTGATAATGTCACCACATCCCCTGGGCGAGTCTCATCCGAGTCTGCCTCCTGTCCTCTGTCTCTCTAACAAGTCGTTGAGTTCTGTACTGGCCTCAGCTACTTCCGTGGAGTCTGGACTGTGGTTGAAGGACCTGGATCAAGGAAGAAGGATAAGCCAGGGGCTGCTGGGGTTTCCTCTGACATACCCTCACTCTCAGGTCAGTAGTTCTTCCTTACAGCCTGTGCCTTTGAGTTGTTTTTTTTAAATGAACTGAAATATATAAAAGTCCAAGTCTTCATTAGATATCAGTGAAAAACCAATGTACTCTTTTCATTTGATAGCTATATAGCTCCAATGTTAAAATTCTTTTTGCTAAAATATTTCAACACTGAATTTACAAGAGTTACATGGATTAAAGACAACATTTAAAACTCCTTAGCTTAGAATATTTGGTTATATACATGACGATATACATCCAGATTGTTGATGTAAAATTCAGACTAACAAAACCTTGATTGGACTTTGGATTGCAGCTGTGCTTGAATCTATTTCAGCTCCCCAACCCTATGAAATGTGCAGAACCTGTAATTTTAGAAGGACTTGTGGGCCTGTTTTTATTTTAATTGGTCCTTTGAAAATTATACCATTAAAATTTCTGACCATGGCCCCATCTGTTGTCAGCCTCTCCCAGGTCTAATCAACCAGGATGATTAAAAATACCTGCATGAGTGACTAGAACCTCTGAGGCACCTGGCCTCATCAGAGGTGATGCCACCCAGCTTGAGTCATTTTGTCATTTTGCAATGACAAACATTCCCTGAAAATGCCAACAAAAACTGTTTATTACATTTGAAGACATACTGTTTACAAGCAAACAGAAATAAACAAATGCCTGCAAAAAAATCCCCCATGGCAAAAACTGGACCTCAAACCATCATCAGTTCCTTTGTTACATGTGCACAAGATTTTCAACAGGTTTATTGTCAGGTGTAAAATAAACCAAGGAACCGTTTCTGTGACAGGTGTGAGCAATACTAAGGCTGCTCAGGGCATGGTTTTTGGTCCAATCCTGTTTACCATGTGCACGGCAAACTTTATGTACAGGTCTGAGTACACTGAGCGGGACTCTGATGACCTATCTATTGCGATGAATCCACCTCCAAAAGAGGTGATTTCAAGAGGTTTAACCTCTGCTCAAAATAGACACAGTCAGAAAGGATAAATACATTATCTATGTGCACCCAGAGGAACTGATGCTGGTTTGAAGGAAGATTGAATTCAGTAAATTCAGAAAGTGAGTAAAATGTTGAAGGGGGGTTACCTATTTCACTTTTAATCTTGAGATGTCGACATATCTGGCCATGTCAGGATCGGTCGTTTGTGCATTTTCATCGACTGGAAATGACAAATTATTAAGAACCATTTAATAATGTTGACCAAGACAGATATTTTCTAGAGATGAAAGATTTTGGAGTTTAACCACCTTTCCACATGTAAATACTTCAGCTGATTTGTCACAGATACCAAAATTTTGATCAAGAGCGAAAAGCCTCCACTTCACATAAACTGACTCGTTTCTCGTGCTAACAGTCATTTTGTTGGAATAGGTGTAAAGCAACAAAAAAGTTTTATTCTTTTTAAAATTGATACTTTTCTGCTATAAAAGATAGACATTCAGTGATGGTGAGGAATAACATATTGCAGCAAACATAAGGGATAAATTGTAACATGAACATATCAGACCATTGATGACCATTAACAATGTTCATACTTGCCAAAGCTGATATGGGTCGAATGTTCTCATGCATCCCTGATATAGTTTATCTCTGAACTTTTGATTCATCACTACAGTAATGTGTTGTGTTCCTTTGGTGTTGAACACTCACCTGGGTCTGGTTTTGTTGCTGAAGTTTCAGAGTTTATTCTTGTTGCTGAAAAGCAAAGGAAAAAGAAAACAGAGAATATCAAACCTTCCAGAAAATTTTGTTATAGTCCTTTTCTAAGAGGCTTTGAGGCAGTTTGAATTGAGTCTGAGGTCCTTAAGGGACATGTTCAACCATGGTTTTGTACTGACATTGGCTTCCATGAATACATGATCTGAAACATGTGTTTATTCTGTTTAGTCTGACTTAGATTGTGAGGTTTTTTTTGCAGAACAAACTACTATAAGTCAGCTGGAAACCGTGTTGTTTCTGACCATGTTGATCCCTTTATGACCTGCCAAAACGCTCTTCTTCTTACCACTTCCATCAGAATGACACTCAATGACTTAAAGCTCAGATCATCTCAAACTGGTTTGATCAACATGACAACCATTTCACTAAACTCCAGTGGCCTCCACAGTCACCAAAACTCAAAGAGCACCTTTGGGATGTGGTCAGCGGAAATGAATGCAAAGACCTGTTTCTACAAATGCTTCAAAGAAAACTAATAATAAAGAAAATTCTCCTCA
This sequence comes from Scarus forsteni, assembly GCA_036419115.1. NCBI lineage: Eukaryota > Metazoa > Chordata > Actinopteri > Labriformes > Labridae > Scarus > Scarus forsteni. Next base: position 701,181 of record JAZDUH010000360.1, read on the forward strand.
AGTTGTTCATTGCTCTGACTACATGCCATACCTCTGTACTTCAGGTATGAGTAATATCCCAATCCAAGCAGCAGCAAAGTCAGTACAACAGAGGTCCGTATGATGACTGAAGAAGACAGATGACTTGATCCTGCAGAGACTGTCCATACAAACAATAATATGAGGAGCTTCTGATCTTCCTTAACAATAAAATGTTTAATCACAAAGTTGTTTGTGAAGCCTCACCTTGGACAGCCAACAAGCTCTCTGGAGATTCTCCATCACCCACAATCCTACACTTGTAGAGTCCTTCATCAGACTTGGAGACTTTAAAGATGGTCATGGTTCCAGCACGGCTAGCCTGTGTTAGGATGCCATCTTTATAGAAAAAAGCCACAACCGATGATTTCTTCTTGTGAATGCATCTGAGTATGACATCTTCTCCTTCAGTCACAGGGATAGCAGGACTCACCAGGATCACAGAGCTGGCTGAAGAACAAAACATTAGACTGGTTCATGAAAAATATAAAAGCACTGAAAAACAATGTGTTGTGGAATGTGGAGGAAGTGGATTTAAGGGTGATGTATCATCATTTTCTAACAAGTACAGTTTTATCTAAATTATTTTGAGAATTGTTTTAACGGAGTACACACTACTTGTTTTTCAGTCTGAGCTTTGGCTCGGATCCACACATACAACCAAAGTCAGCAAAGGCCAGATTACGCGGTGGTCCTAATGATGATCTTGCCTGATTATTCTGTGGTTTGAGGTTTTGCCAGACCTATTTTATCCTCTTGGAGGATCAGAGATGCTTTGGATTAAAATTGAAAATATCAAACATACCAATAAAAATTAAATTCAAGAAGCACAGACATTCACACAACTGTGATTTTGACAGAGGTGCTTCTTGTGTTTCTCTTGTCATCACATCAAGCCTCAAACCACCATGTAGACATAGTCAACATGGCCAAAAAGTCAAACTGAAAGTCAAACCGAGCATCAGAATTAAGGGGGAGGTTTTCAGCACCTGGAGTCCCATCTGATATATATGCTTGAAGTACTGTATATATACAAAACACTTTTAGTCCGGGGGTGTTCTCTAGTTTTACATTTTCACCAATATTCTCTTAGACAAAAACAATTCATCGATATAAGTTCAGCTCGATGATTAATCAGATACAAAAATATAAATCAAGCTGCTACTTACGAGCTCCCTCAGCATTGCAGCGATGCTGATGTCTGACAATTAGAAGCACCAGTACCCATAGCACTGGAAATAAAGTGTATCATCAGAGTAAGCTAAAATTCATATCTGTGCTGACATTATATCTGTTATCTACTGAGTACTCACATGATCCAGGGCACATGGCTGTAGCTTTCATGTCAACTTGCGAACGACTCTGAGTGCATCTAACAGACAAACATGCAAGTATTGTGGGTGATACTTCCTTTCTAAAAGAAATATTTCTGGTATGTTGAAGTGGTTCAGCCATGTACGTGACACAGAGCTTTGACAGAAACCATGCTGTTTTTTTAGGAGGTAAAAATAAACAGCAAAGCCAAAAGCAAACCTTGTTAAAGGTAAAGTTGCACACTGTTAAAGCTCAGATCTTGGCAAGTTTTTCTAATTTTCCATCAGAAATTACTCTAATCCACACATCTGACAAACCAAAAAATATCTCACTCATAAAACAAGTGTCATTATTGGAATTGATTTGCTTCTAATGATGAAAATAATCTCCCCTCTTCTGTGCCACCACCTTATCGTAAAGGAGGGGTTTACACATCCCAATGATCATAGGAGCTTTTTGTTGGGGCTTTATGTCCCTAGCAAGGGTCCTACAGCAAACATATACTAGGAGAAAGGCCAGACAAAGTGTGGCTCAAAGACCAAACGGCCATTCACCCTTTAGGTGGGGGAACAGATCCGGACTGTTGTTTGCGCCAAACCTTTCACTCCCAATCATAATGTAATCTTCAGTTCAGTCAATCAACTCACATTAAACTGTTTTATTGTAGCTGCAAATACACGTTATAGGTTTGGCGTCCAGGCTCCAGTCTCATCACTCCTTGCAGAAAGGGTTACATGAAGGCATGGAGGAGTGATGAGCAAAACATATGAACACCCCTGGTGCACATGGTGGAAGCTGGGGTGGAGGTTGGGGCGAAAGAACACGCAGCAAATCAGTGTCTGGCAGCACAGATGTTTGCCAGGTAGAGGGAGAGATGAGTAAATTTCAAGTTTAAATATACCGCCCAATTGAGAGGTAGAGAGTGTAATTGGTGGATGGATGAGAGGAGTGTGGCGTGTGACATGTGCATGTGCATAGCAGCGCAGCTCGAGTTGTCTGCCTGAACTAGCTCGCAGGCTTCGCTTCATTTCAGTCAATCCACTCACGCTTAATTGTTTTATTGTACCTGCAAACACATGTTATAGGTTTGGCATCCAGGCACCAGTCTCATCATTCCTTGCGGAAAGGGTTACATGAACGCATGGAGGAGTGATGAGCATCTACAAAACTTAACTCATTGGAGCCTGGCACTGCTGATGAGATCTACTATGTATGGCCATTCCCCCCAGCGCTTGCTGTTAGAGGAATATACTATCTAGTGAACTACTATGTGTGGGCCTTGGCACCAGCCGCCATGTGGCCATTCCCCCCAGCACCCGCTGTTAGAGGAATATACTACTTAGTGACTACTATGTATGGGCCCAGGCACCATTGGCCATGTCGCCATTCACCCCAGGAATGTACTATCTAGAAGTCCTACTTTGTGTGGCCTTGTTGTGGATTAAAATAGATCTGGTTGAGAGCAAGCAACATTACTGGGTAATACATATCTTTAAATATAAAGTGAAAATCTGGAACAGTCTTTGATGCTCAAATTCAGGCTCAAAATAGTTCTGTTTAACTGTGCATATGAATGAAAGGATCTGATTTGCACTCTTCTCTTTTCATTTTATAATAATTGCTTTTGTTTTTATATTGTATTGTGATTTTAATGCATTTTTGTGTTCTGTAACACACTGTGAATTGCCTTTGGCATGATTTGTGCTCTACAAATAAACTTGCCTTGACTTATTCAAATGTTATCCTGTACCCTGACTTTAAGAGTCACATGGATTAATGGCAACATTAAAGCCCCTGAGCTTAATATTCTTGTTTTTAAATGTAAAGACATACATCCAGATTAGTGATGTAAAATACAGACTAACAGGAAATGTGACCTGTTAAAACAGCTGTGCAGCCTGTTCAATCAATTCCCACAGTAATTTTAACAATAAAGGCCCTGTTGTGCCAAGCAGGTGTTAATGAAAAACAAAACCATGCCTTCTTTGGACCTCATCTCAGGATTGGGTTTGTGGTTGAATGTATGTCAGCTTCCCAACCCTATGATATGTGTATAACCTGTATTTTAAGAAAGACTTTTGGACCAATTTTTATTTTAATTCATCCTTTAACATTACAACATAAAAATATCCTCCCAAAGCCCCATCTGTTGTCAGCCTCTCCCAGGTCTAATGAGCCAGTGTGATTAAAAACACCTGCATGAGTGACCAAGACTGCTAAGGCACCAGAGGCCTATATCACAAAGCAGGATAAATGTCTTAGCGAGATAACTTCAGGGTTACCCTGATTTACCAATAGCACGAAGCTGGTTAATTTCTTATTGGAGTAGATAACCATGGTGATTTACACTGAACGGCTAACCTGCTCCGGAGCAGGAGAAGTTGAAGGTTGAATCTGACCCTGCGAAATGACCCTCACACGAGTCAATCAGCTTCTCCAAACCAATGGCCTGCCCTCTTCTCCTGAACGCGGTAGAAGGAGGCGCACAACTTTTCAGATGAGCATGAAGATGAGAAAGAGTGTCATAATACCGATTTGACCCACTGGATCAGTCTGATGACGCGCAATCAGAAGTACCGGTTCTCGTGGCCCGGAATCATCTACCTGTGTGATATATTGGAGCTGTTTATTCCCCGTGTGACCTGCAGGAGCGGTGCACAGACTGCCATTCTGTTATTGTCCATCACCTGCTCCATGAACTTCACTTCTATAGCACCTTACATACATTAAAATGCACCATAAAGTGCTTGACAAACAATAGGGATGTAATTCTTATGTGAACCAGCACATTATTCAATTATTCCGTCATGTCCACCTTATCATGCCTGCACTTAATTCATGTGCTTGAGGGATTTTTTTTTTTTTGCTGATTTTTAAATTGGTAATTTGGGTCAGACTTCAGATTGGTGTGTTTTTAAGATTTAATTGAGGTGACTACTTAAATCTTAAATGTAACTGATATGACATGAAACAGACCAACCTCCCAGACGCAGTTATGTTTTTTTTTGGGGGGGGGATGGGGGGGGGGGCATTTTTGGGCCTTTATTGATAGGAGAGAGACAGTGGATAGGCTTGTGAAAGGGGGTGAGAGAGTAGGGCAAGACACTCTGCAAACTGGTCACAGGCGGGATTTGAACCTGGACGAGCAGAAGCAAGTACATGGGGTGCCTGGTTGATAACCACTCCACCAAACCAGCACCCTGCAGTTATGATTTTATATTTATTTTTTTATCTGCTCCCACGACCTCCTCACGACAGAGGGATTACATCTGAGGAAATGGGGTGATAACTGTTGGACATGCAGCACACTTTCACAGTATATTGCTTCATGAGATTCACGAGTGTCAGATTGATCCAATGATGAGTAATTTGCGCATTTTCACAGTCCACCTTGCATTTTGTCTATAATTGACAGCTGCTACAGTGTTTCTTTTCTCCATTATACTGGCTTTTTCATCCTCATATTTTAACATTATCAGACGCTGCTCTTCACATGTTGAATATAAAGCTCTGTCAGTGCATTACAGACCGGCGCTTCTCAGTGTGTTCTCCGCTCATGATTGCGATTGGTCTGTTGCCTCTGGGCCCTCCCTTTATACGTGCGCGTTCACAGCCCTTGATGGGACAATCCTGGATTGAGTTAACGTGTTGATAACTTGCGTCATGCTATCGGTTATCCTTATTGCCATTGTTGCGGTTACACAATTCTGGATAGATGTGAGTTACCGGGGATAAGTTGACTGCGCTTCCTGATATAGGCCTCTGTCCTCATCAGAGGTGATACAACCCAGCTTGTGTCATTTTGTCATGACTAACATTCACTGAAAATATCATGAAAACTGTTCATTAGTTTTTGAGTTATCCTCTTCATAAGCAAACACAAAAATTAACAAAGGCCAGCAAAAACATTCCCTCTTGGCAAGAAACTGACCCCAAACCAGCATCAGTTCCTTCTGGTACATGTGCACAAGATATTTAACAGGATTACCTTCAAGTGTATAATAAACCAAGGAACTGTTTTCCTGTGACATATGGTTCTTGGTACATTCCTATTTATACTGTGCAATGCAAATTAGGGGTCTGATCTACGAAGATCTAAAAAATGAGTGCTAATTTTTGGTGTGCAAATTTGTGATTGTTTTTTTGTTTTTTTTTTGGCTTGTTGTCTGTTGTTTTTAGTGGAGAAGGTTGTCACTATTCCCTTATCTTTTATATTTTTATCCATCACTCATTTTTCTTTTTTTTTTCCAATTTAACACACTCACACTCACAGCTCCTAAACTAACTGACAGTACATGGAGAGTGTGATTCAGTCAGCTCTGAGTGGCAAACAGTAAAAGGGTCCCAAAAGAGCCCTGATCACCACATCATGGAGTGTCTTGGATGACATGCGTTGAAATAACATTAGTGCCAGACTGAATCCACACAATATCTGAGGTAATTTTTAGAAGATGCTCATAAAAATAAAAAAGTCCTTTTATACAGTGTCATGGTGGAATAAATGATGCTGGTTTGGAGCAAGATTGAATTCAGTAAATTCAGCAAGTGAGTAAAAGTTTCAGGGCAGTTACCTCTTATTTTTTATTGTTGAGTCACCGGCATATTCGGTCATGTCAGGATCAGTCCTTGGTGTATTATTATATACTGGAAATGATAAAAGGAAAATGTTGACCCATATGTGTATATATATATATATAAATATATATATATATATATATGTATATCTATATATATATATCTATATATATATATGTGTGTGTGTGTGTGTATATATATATATGTATGCATGTATATATACATATATACATATATATATATATATATATATATATATATACATATATATAGATACAGATATAAACTGACAAGTACTATGTACTTACCTGGCGCTGGGTGAGAAAGGTGAGAAAGATGTATATATATATATATATATATATATATATATATATATATATATATATATATATATATATATATATATATATATATATATATATATATATATATATATATATATATTTATATATATATATATATATATATATATATATATATGTACACACATAGTTATATACATATATCTTGTCCATTGTCTTCTTTCTCATCGGGGCACTTGGGGCAGTGACCCCCTCTCTGGAGAAGTGGCTCCAACAGATCTCTGGAGAAACATCAGACATCTCACTCCAGAAGAGTGCAGTCCTAGGAACAGCTAAGATACTGCGCAGGACCCTCAAGCTCCCAGGTCTCTGGTAGACGACCCAAGCTGAAGAGGATGAACAGCCACCCACCCCACCAGGGGAGAGGGGGGTTGGGTGAGAGAAGAGTTTATATATATATATATATATATATATATATATATATATATAAATACATAGTTAGAAATGCAGGGTATTGAAGTTTAAACCGTCTTCCAATCTGTCAATATTTCCAACCTCTGGACATTCTATGATGTTGAGGCAAAACACAAAACATTACATTGCACATTCTGCCAAAACTACAGCCAATATAAGGAATATACTGTTAATATGCCCAATATGAAAACTCTTGATATGGAACTATTAATGGCAAAAATGTTCAAGCATGCCAACATTGATATTCAATGTCCAGATTTCTCATGCATCTAATATATTTTATTTATGTACTTTTGATTCATCACAACAGTAATGTGTTGTGTTCCTTCGATGTTGAATTCTCACCTGGGCCTGGTTCTGTTGTTGAAGCTGTAGAGTTCACTCTTATTGCTGAAAAGCAAAGGAAAAAGAAGACAGAGGATATCAAACTTTCCAGAAAGCTTTGTCACTGTCCTTTTCTAAGAGGCTTTGAGGCAGTCTGAATTAAGTCTGGTCCTTGGGGATGGTTGTTTGATTTCCAAGAATGCATGAGCTCAAACATCTGTTTGTTCTGTTATGTCTGACTTAGATTGTGTGTTTTTGTTGCTGAATAAACTAATTTAATTCAAGTCTGTGAGCAACAGTACTATTTCTGACCATGTTGATCCCTTTATGACCTGCCAAAACAATCGTCTTACCACTTCCATCAGAACAACACTCCATGACTCAAATCTCAGGTCATCTCAAACTGGTTTGATCAACAAGACAACCAGTTCACTAATCTCCAGTGGCCTCCTCAGTCACCAAAACTCAAAAGAGCACCTTTGGGGTGTGGTGGAGCAGGAGATTCTCAGCATGAACCTGCAGCCGACAAATCTGCAGTAACTTTATGATGTGAACCAATATCTATGAGAGATGCTTCCAGCACTTTGAAAAATCTATGCCATGAAGAGCTGTGCCAGTTTTAAATCTGATCAGTTTATAATCAGACTAACACAGTTGATTGTCCCGAGTCAGCACAAATGAACACAAAGGTGTGCTTCTACAAATTCTTCAAAGAAAACAAAGAGTCCGTGATACCTCTACACTTCAGACATTAGAAAAGTCCCAACCCAAGAAGCAGCCCAGCCAAAACGACAGAGGTCCACAAAATGACCCCATTAGAAGACTGATGATTGATGGGAGGATTTGGTCCTGCAGAGACTGTTCATACAAACAAGAAATGGAGGAACTTCTGATCTTCCTGGTCAGTAAAATGTTGGATCATAACGTTATTTGAAAAGCCTCACCTTGGGCAGCCAACAAGCTCTCTGGAGATTCTCCATCACCCACAATCCTAATTCAGAGCCAGCTGAAGAACAAGACATTTTACTAGTTCATGAAAAATATAAAAACAGATAAAACTGTGCACTGTGGGTTTAGGAGGAAGTGGATTTCAGAGTGCTGTATCAGCATTTTCTTGTTCTTTGAGAATTGCTTAAGTGAGGTACACACTACATGGTATTCAATCTAAGCTTTGGCTCTGTTCCCCACCTACAACAAAAGTCAGCAAAGGCCAGATTACCCAGAGGTCCTAAAGATGGTCTTGCCTAACTATTCTGTGGTTTGAGGTTTGGTTTCAAGCTTTTTTATCTTCTTGGAGGAGGATCAGGGATGCTCTGGCACGAAATTGTAAATCTAAAAAATTTTCAATTAAAATTAAAAAAAGAAGAAACATTGAAATTTACAAACCTGTAACACTGATTTTAATAGAGGTGCTTGTGTTCGACCTAGCATCACACCAGTATTCACGGCTGTCCACCTCAAATGCACCATTAATGTGACACGGCCCATAAAATGTTTCCACATTAGTGTCATACATCATGTCCACACCCCGGAGTTTCCTCATCACTCTCCATTTTGTGAAATCTCCAAAGCCCACGCATGAAAAGGTGATGAAGTCAAACTAAAAAAACTGGAGTCTGTTTGGATCAACGTGCAAAAAATGTCCTTCTGAAAATAAAAATGGCTCACATCAAATTCTTGCTGGACAGCGTTCACTGTTCTACAAACACAAATAAACCCTGATAGCTACTGATAAGATTCATCTTGTCTTCTGAGAACATAAGTTTTTTATTGTTCTTTTATTAATACAAAAAAGGTATGGTTACCTTGACATGTTTCAGCGTTACTCTGCCGTCTTCTTCAGAAACTGTCATCCTGACAGCTGTGACGTGTCTTTATCAGCTGTTTCCAGGAGCAGCCGGTGGGACAGGTTGATCACGTGATCCATCCCACCGGCTACGTCCTCTGTTGCCTGGCGGGCACTCGTGGATATTATCAAACCCCTGTTAAGAAACACCTCACCCATTGTAAGAATTTGCAAAAGCTGGCAGAGGAGCAAAAAACATCACAGTACAACAGGACGAGAATCTAGATCTAATATCACTATTCACAAAAACACCAGTAGATGTCATCATTCACATTGTGAAAGAGAGACTCACCAAGGACAAAACACTCAAAAAATGCACAGATCTATCCATAACAGACTTAATCCAACTTCTCACCTTCGTAGCAAAATCCACATATTTTTAATACAAAGACACCATTTACAAACAGAAGGAAGGATTCGCCATGGGGGACCTGCTCTCAGCCATCATGAGCAACTTTTTCATGGAGGATCTGGAGGAAAAGGCCATCAACACAGCACCACAACACTGCAAGCTCGCACTGTGGAAGCGTTATGTGGATGATATTTTGGAAAAAATAAAATCTGGACACACAAGAACTAACAGATCACCTCAATACCATAGACACAACAGGGACCATCAAATTTACACAAGGAAAAAAAACAAGGAATAATTTCATTTTTGGACATAAACATTTGGATGAATTCACAGTCATCCAAAAAAGGACAATCAATGCAAGGACATCATCACAGTGCCGTACATTAGGGGAATCACGAAACCAATACAATGAGCAATAAAGAAACAGAACTTTGGAACTATCATCAAACCACACACAAAACTAAGAGAGCTACACCTCTATACACCCCAAGGACAGAATACACCCAAACAATAAATGCAATGTTATCTACAACATACCATGCAAAACATGCAATAAATCATACACTGGGGAGATGGGGAGAACCTTCAGCACAAGAAGAAAAGAACATTGGAAGGAGTGCGAGAAACACCCGGGCAGAAAAGGAAAAGGCAAATCAGGAAAACTTAAAATCAGCATTATCAGACCATTGCAAACGCGAAAACCACATAATGGACAGGGACAAATCAACTTTAATCGGATCAGAAAGCAACAAATACAAGAGGTGGATTAAGGAATCGATAGAGATCAGGAAAAGGGGCACGGACACCATCAACAGGGATGAGGGAGCCTTCATGCTCTCACACACCTGGGATTCACTTCTCCAGAGGCCGCCAGGCAATGGGGGAAGTAGCCGGTGGACAGATCACGCGATCAACCTGTCCCGCCGGCTGCTCCTGGAAACCTTTTTTGTCTCTAAAAAAGAACAGTAAAAACACTTATAATCCCTGATAGCTTTTAAATCTGCAAATAATTATTTAAAATCTTTGTAATCAGTCCATGCAGATCAACTTTAACCTATGGTTAAAAAAAAAAAATCAACCAAGCTGCTACTTACCAGCGCTCTCAGTCTTGAAGCAATTCTGATTCAAACAAACAAACAAACAGGCAACAAACATGTGCAAAAAGCACAACCTCCTTGGCTAAGAAATATATTCAGAGGGCTGGTTGGGAGCAGACTAGATGACACAAATCTAAGTTCATATGCCCATATGCCACATCGCCATTTGCTGCATCATGAAATTATGCCAAACACAGAGGCCTCCTTGAAGACATATATATATATATGTGTCTTAAAGGATATATATATATATATATATATATATACATATATATATATATATATATATATGTATATATATATATATATGTATAAATACATATATATAACTCTTCTCTCACCAACCCCCTCTCCTCTGGTGGGGTGGGTGGCTGTTCATCCTCTTCAGCTCGGGTCCTCTACCAGAGGCCTGGGAGCATGAGGTTCCTGCACAGTATCTTAGCTGTTCCTAGGACTGCACTCTTCTGGAGTAAGATGTCTGATGTTTCTCCAGGGATCTGTTGGAGCCACTTCTCCAGTGTGGGGGTTTATGCCCCAAGTGCCCCGATGACCACAGGCACCACTGTTGCCTTCACCTTCCAGGATTCCTCCAGCTCCTCTTTGAGCCCTTGGTATTTCTCCAGTTTCTCGTGTTCCTTTTTCTTGTTGTTGCTATCACTTGGGATGGCTACATCTTTCACAACGGCTTTCCTCTGCTGTTTGTCTATGATCACAATGTCCGGTTGGTCGGCCATTACCATTTTGTCAGTCTGCATCTGGAAGTACCACAGGATCTTGGCTCAGTCATTCTCCATCACTTTGGGAGGTGCTTTCCATTTTGACCTGGGGGTCTCCAGTTTGTACTCTGCACAGATGTTCCTGTACACTATACCAGCTACTTGGTTATGGCGTTCCATGTATGCTTTTCCTTGCAGCATCTTACACCCTGCTATTAGGTGCTGAACTGTTTCAGGGCCCCTATATATATATATATATATATATATATATATATATATATATATATATATATATATATATATATATCTATATGTATAATGTTTATATGTTGTGGTGTACTACGTTGGTCATTGTGAAATTTGGACTCTGACATACACAAACGATTCAGCCGCATAAGGGTCATAAATCAGACTGCAATTGTCATCTACTCTATTAGGACAAAGTGCACCTTTGTTGGCCGTTCAGCTGAGGTGACTGTCGCAATCATGAGGTAAGTTTCTTCAAAGACGATTAAATACCCGCACAAATAGATTTGCTGTTATGTTCTATTTTTATAGAAGTTTATCATTATTTCCAGACGAAATATTTGCTAATGGCAATCCAAAATACAGGAAATAGGCTGCAGTCAGTTCAGAGGTGGTGCTAATCTATCCTAGTACATCCCTGTGATCAATTAGAAACTGAAGCAGAAGGTCTTTCATAGAAGGAAAGGGGTTAAAGGCAGACAAATTAGACTTAGAGAATTTACATAGCAGATTGCTTAACACCAGTTAAATTAGTGTGCATAAAAACATGTCCAAAGAGAGAAAGAGCTCTATAACTCTCTCAAAGGTCATACATTGAACTCATGTAAACTCCACCGATTTTTAGGCCAATGAGAAAGTTAGCTAATTGCTGTTTCTGTCAACAGTTGATGGACTATTAAATTTTACAAATTGTTTTGTAAAAAGGGCAGGAAATGTGTTATATTCTAACACTGTCTTTTATTTTTTATTTTTTGGTAGTGGGCTGTGTCTTAGATGGTGGTCAGTAGCTATTTATTTTAATAATTTAATATAATTATAGTTCATAATTTGTTTTTTCATGATGTTTCCCAGGTGGAGTGGACTGACTCTGGAGCCTAATCCTCAGACCCTCAGCACACTCATCTTCCACCTCAAAGTTTTTCTTCTTCTAACACAGAGAGGAGGTAAATACACGTTGAACTGGCCAATGTTTCACGTTAATGATTGACAGGGTAAGGATCTTAGTCTGCTGTTTACTGCACTGGTTTATGATGTTCATTTACAGTCAAGTGACCCTAATTAGGGCCTCTATTCTTCATTGGAGCAGATGTCTCCTGGCAGTTTACTCTTCAAAAACTCTTGAACTTAAAGTCTAAATTTTGGCATATAGCGTAGGAGTATTTTTGCTTTCCCACTACACAAAATATACATATTTTAACAATTTAATTCCATGATTTTACGCTGGCTTTTTTGTAAATGTTCAGACCTTGTTCAATGTTCACCCCTGTTTTTTGCCCCAATATATATGCTGTATTGTATTTTCAGTCTGATTCATGATTTCTAGAAACTTTATTTCAAATCAAGTTTCTGGACAATATTAATTATGTTTACAGTATAGGCAACAGTGAGGAAATCAATGATCAAAAGCACATTTAGCATTATTCTTTATCCAGTGTTGATGTTAATCTATGTTCATTATTTAAGGGATAATCCAACTTCTACACCTAAACACAGAATTTGTGTGGTTAACCTGCTTACCAGCAACCCTGCACGTGGTGCACATTCGTGAATGAGTTGACTCTTTTGAACTGAACTTGAAAGTAAACAATGAGAACTAAACCAATTCACAGTTGTGAATGAGTCGTTTGTTTGCGAGCTATTCATGAATGCAATCTGCCTGCAAATTTGTAAAATATAAGATCCTGGGTCAGTCAGGAACGCTACAAAAAATTGCAGCTTTGGTGATCCTGTTTCCGAAATTACCATTTTGAGCCCAAATTTTCAGTTTTAGTCAGGTGAACCATAATCTAACTTTAACCTGGACTGAAGCGTGAAAACTGTGGTGCATTTTGATTCTTCTATTTTGAAGGAGTATTAGAGGGATGGAGACATGATTGAAGCTCATGCATTCCTCATTTTTTAATCCAAGAATTGATGATAAATTCAACTTAAGTTTATAGCAGGACAGGACATAAGTTTATCTGAGATGGAGAACTGTCCTCAAGAAGTACAGTTTTGGAGATGCTCTGACCCAGTTATCCCCCATCTCACTTTGTCTTTTGTCAACATTAAATTAGAATATTTGTTCCTTTTTACTAACCTGACAAGCCAGATGGACAGCTCCATATATCTGCCACAGAAATATTTCATTAGTCCATCTGGGTAGGAGCCCTTTGAATTTGTTTTCAGGGTCAGAATGTTAAAAACAACAGCTTTTGGTTTGAAAATCATTTGGTTTGTCATACTCATCACAGACCAATCCACATTGAGCAGCGATGCCTCCTATGATATAGCATACATACTGGTTATATGAGGCAGCTAACAGCTAACAACAGTTAAGGCCATTAGCCATAGTGGCTTGTGAGCCATTAGCTTAAACTACCTTTTACTATTGTCTTACATTAAATTTAACCACACAGATGTGTCACTTCACACTTATATGTGACATGAACCTGGAACTCCTACAAGTAAACATCTGAGGAGAGCAGATTTGGCCAAGTTTCAGTGAGTAGCCATGAGGGCTATAGGCAAACCGGCATGTCTGTGAAGGATTTACACGTTCTCAACTTCCTGTTGTTGTCACATGCACATTCTACTGCCTCTCTTCCCTGATTGGGCTGTTAAAAATTCAGCCCAGTGAATTCATTTGACAATGGAGGCTGGCAAGATGGATCTGGAGGATTTCAGAATCAGGCAGATCCGACTGCTCTGCAAGGCTACCTTTCTACTGCTTCATACATCAACTTGAGGGGCAAAATGTTATATGTTGCCTAATATAACCCACCCACTAACAGATTCCATGATGAGAGAATCAGTGTTCCTCACTTCACCTGACAGCGCTCATAAACTGTGGGTTTGTCTTCCTTAGGTCAGTGTGAGATGATTGGCTCTCCCAAGCCGATAATTGCAATGATTGGAGAAGACGTCATTTTGCCTTGTCACCTGGACCGCTGTACTAATGTTGTCTCCATGACTTTGGAGTGGGCCAGACTTGACCTGAATCCCAGGTTTGTCCATGTGAGACTGGATGGAGAAGAAATTCTTCTTGATCAGAATCCAGCTTTTGTTGGGAGAGCATCATCGTCTCCTGAGAAGATGCAGCATGGAGATCTGTCCCTGAAGCTCTCCAAAGTGAGGATTTTAGATGAGGGGACATACCGATGCCAAATGCCAGGGATGGGTTCCTCAGAAGTTTTGCTTTTTGTTGGTGAGTCAGCTCAGGTTTATATGTGGGACATTTCAAACTAAAAAAATGTGGTCAACAGATATGATCAGGTTCAAGTTCAATGAGCTGTTTGATTAAATCTGATGTTTGTGATGCTTGGTCTAGATCAGCATGTTTTTATACAACACCTTGTTTCCAAGAATGTTTTAATATATGGGTTAGGCTCATGAAAACTACTCCGGGTGATTATGCATGTGTCAAGTGCATTTGAATCCTTTAATAATGAGAATATATTTACATGTATATTATGCATGGAAGTTTTGAACAGTAAAGTATCTGCTATTCAAAATGCACATGCCACATGTACAGTATAATCTACCATAGACATGCAAGAAAGCTCAAAATTTGAGTTTTTGGGTCTTTGAAATAAACTGTTAAGAGTAGAAATTAGGTGACAGACCAAAACAAGTAGATATGCCTGAGTAGCTCTGATAGTGCTATTTCAAATGGGACAATAATTCTGAATATGACTCCGTAAATAAATAGTTTGTAGGCCCTGGACACGCACTTGATAGTCTGGAGTAGTTTTCACGAGCTTCACCCATATCCATGTCCTTTATCATCAGGAGCTGTGTCCCCTTCAGTCGTCCTCACAGGAGGAATCTCCAACTCTGGGCTGGATCTACACTGTGAGTCTTCAGGCTGGTACCCTGAGCCTGAGGTGCTGTGGCTGGATGGTGAAGGAAACTTCCTCTCTGCTGAATCTGCAGAAACAGCCAAAGGTCACGATTATCTCTACTCTGTCAGCAGCAAGGTGAGCTTGGAGAGGAAGAACATCAACATCAACATCACATGTAGAGTCCAACAGAAGAAGATCAACCAGACCAGAGAGACGAATGTTCAGATTCTGGGTAAGATGTTATTGTTTGTTTGTTTCTCCAGGGTGGGACTTTTACTGTAAAATTCAGCGCAGTGTTGTGATCCCATGAAGTCTGTAGTTTTCAGAGAGGTAAAGTTCAGAGAGCTTAAAAAGAAGAATCAGGGTGCTTAGGTGGTACAGAAAGTTCTTAATCTTTTATGAATGACTTGAACATTGGTCCTCCAGGCTTTTTCTATGATGCTGAGCCTTGTAAATTTTAATATGTTCATTCTTTAGTCAAGAAGATGTTGGAGAAAGTTTGATCCAAATCTCTCAAGAGAATCCTGAAGACATCAGGTCCACAAGCAGGAGATGGTAATTTAACCTGCTGGACTTTGAACTATGACCACCAAAATCAGCCAATAGATTGTTGTGGAAAGAATTACATTTGCAGGAGAAGGAAGTCCTTTTGACCGTCCTTTGGATGTAGAATTTGCTTTTATAAGGACGACCAAGAACACTGTGACCTTAAACTTTGGCCTCCAAAATCTTGTCTGGTGACCCTTGAGTCAGACCATCCATTTGTTCTGTTTGATGAGACTCCTTCAAGCTCTCTTGAGAGTGTTTACAGGTCAAATATGACCACAAGATACCCATCTTTGATTTTGATCTCGAATCAGTTTTAATTGAATGGCGTTTTTCTCAAACTTTAAGAGATTGTGGTCACAAGAATCTCCACAAACAGATACAGTATGTATGTGGACGGAAGAATGCATGACCAAAATAATGCCCCCTCCTCAGCAGTTGCAGCCATGAAGCCATGAAAACAGTCTTCTCTTATCTCTGTACTTTGTTTGTCTCTGTTCTCAGATGTCTACTCAGCTTTGTCTATCTGTGCTCCCTGTGTCGGTGTGGTCATAGCTGCCATCCTTCTAATGCTCTCTGTTGTTTTCTTTGTTCTCTGGATGATGAAATGGAGAAAAGGAAGTAAGTGAAAATGTTTATCACACATCCTAAACTGGCAGAAGACAAAATAATTTAACCCAGATGTTCCGCTGATGTCAGCACCAACTCAAGGCCACTGACATTTACCTCATTCAACCCACCACAACACATCAGTCACCAGTCCATCCCCTTAAACACATTCGTAACAAGCAGAATTAAATATTTGAATGATATAGTGGTCTCTTGGTATTACTGAGGACAGCTAGAAGGCTTTTCTCTGCTTACGTCCACTTTCCATTAACCCTACTCTACTCCCTCGGCTCGGCTCTTCCTGCTCTACCTGTCTCTACTCGCCCTGTGCTGCTTTTCCATCAGCCCGGTTCTCTACCCACCAGTGACAGGGTCACCAAAAAAGCTGAGTGGCATTGCGTTCATGTCATTTTGAGAGTGACACAACAATTGCAGGCCTTTTGTCACAAACTGAGTGAAAGAGGGAAGCAGAAGAATACTCTAGGTGCAGAGAAAAAATACCCTTGAGAAGTACAGGAGAGTTTTCGAGGCAATGCAACAGTTTGAAGCTGAGGACAAGAGTATTTGAGCTGCAAGAAAAAGATGTGTGAAGGTAGGCTAATGGTAGCTACAGCTAGCATGTTAGCTTGTCGCACTCATGACTCATTGGTGGCGACACCCTGACCAATCAGTAGATGGTCAACATATTTTAGTAGCGACTCAGCTTGCCTAGCTCAGTGACATTTTTTCCCCATCGACTTAATTATTTATGATATTTTTGCTTCCTTGTGTGGCTCCAGTATGAAGCTCTGTAGTATTTACCTGCGAAAATGCATTTTAGTCTCCAGACAATGGTGGTATCTCAGACATCCTCAGAGCTAAAGGACATCATATTAGTCACATCTCTGTTAAAGGTGTGCGACTGAACAAAGTCAGAGTTAAAATTTCTACAGGGACTCATCTTATGGCTCAGTCTAACTCAAAACTGCATTATGACCATGACTTTATGATGATCAGCCATTTCTTGATGTGTCATCCCTTACTCTTCATTCCTATGATAAACATCATCAAACATGACCTTAACCACTGAAAATGAGCAATAAAAATATTTTTTGGGGACCTGATTTTTCCCCACTGATTCATTAGCCAGGTGTTTCTCTCTACATCGCAGTTGGTGAATCTCCTGGTCTGCTGCACATGCTTTGACATCATTGCATCCCCCCCCCCCCACCATGTAAAAATGACTTTTTTTATTTTAAAGTAATAAATCCAAAGACAGGGCCAATAATTTCATTAGGTTTGTAAATCCCAGCCTGTAGCTCTTAACAGGGCTGATGAAACATCATTAATTTTTCTGTTGAAAATATATTTTGCATATTGGTATCAATACCTTGTACACATTTCAGTATCAAGACTGGTATGAAATCAGTTTGCAAATACATGTGGATACTGACAAGAACAAATCTGAGGCAGTGCATTCCAGTCAAATATAAAACATATTTTATCCTGAAGAGGCTGAAGTATGACCTTGGATCTGGTTAAAAAAAAACCCTACGGTTGTCTGTTGAGTGCAAGACATTAGGGCCAGTATAAATCCTGCTCTAAACAGCTCATGTCCTCTGTCTGCACCTAAAGTTGTGGTCCTCTTTCACTCCTGTTAGCCTGCAGGATGTGAAGGCCTTAGTGGGCAAGATGAAACCATCATCCAGCCCAGCTGACATTGTACCTACGTCTCTGTTTGTGAAGGTTTTTGATGTAATTGGTCACTGGGTTGTAAAACTGATAAATCTTTCCCTTGATTCTGGCTTGGTCCCCAGCTACTTCAAACATGCTGTGGTGGATCCTGTTCTTAAAAAGCCAAATCTCGATCCTGTGGAGCCAAGAAATTATAGGCCCATATCTAAACTTCCCTTTGCTTCTAAGATCTTGGAGAAAGTAGTGGCTGAACAGCTCACTTCATTCTTGGAAGAAAATGACTTTCATGATAAATTTCAGTCAGGATTTCGAAAAATGCACTCCACTGAAACTGCCCTGTTGAGGGTTTCCAGTGATGTAATGATGGCTGCGGACTCTGGTCGCTACACAGTTTTGGTGTTATTGGATTTAACATCTGCATTCGACACTATAGACCACGATACATTGATTGATCGACTTAAATCAGAGATAGGTTTTTCCGGGGCTGTCCTCCAATGGTTTTCATCATATATAAAAGGGAGGACTTTTAATGTTGAGGTCAACAACATAATGTCCAGTATGTCCAGTTTGTCTTGTGGAGTGGCCCAAGGTTCTGTTTTGGGGCCTGTTTTGTTTTTGTTATACCTGATGCCCCTTGGTTGACTTATTCGTGGTTTTGGAAATGTGTCCTATCACTTTTATGCTGATGATGTTCAATTGTACTGCTCTTTCAATGACTCAGAGTTTCATTATTTATCTGTGTTACTGGA
This sequence comes from Scarus forsteni, assembly GCA_036419115.1. Classification (NCBI taxonomy): domain Eukaryota; kingdom Metazoa; phylum Chordata; class Actinopteri; order Labriformes; family Labridae; genus Scarus; species Scarus forsteni. The sequence continues at coordinate 719,850 of JAZDUH010000360.1, forward strand.
TTGTGTGTCCTGCATTAAAAACTGGCTCTCCTCAAATTACCTTCAGATAAATTCTGACAAAACAGAAACTCTGATCATTGCTCCTGATAAAAAGTTTCCCCTGATCAAAAACCACCTTGGTGCTCTGGGCTCGTCTGTGAAAACCAGCCTCAGAAACCTTGGGGTTGTGTTTGATCAGGCCATGTCTTTGGAGGGTCACACCCGTCAGCTGACCAAGAACTGTTTTTATCATTTGAGAAATATCTCTAAAGTGAGGAGGTTGCTGCCGAAATCAGATCTCGAAATGGTCATCCATGCATTCATCTCGAGTCGCATTGATTATTGCAACTCTGTGTTCACTTGTTTAAATAAAACAACTCTAAACAGACTTCAGGTTGTGCAGAACTCTGCTGCCAGACTTCTGACAGGTGCAGCTAGAACAGCCCACATCACCCCTGTTTTGTCAGCGCTTCATTAGCTTCCAGTCAAATTTCGTATTGACTTTAAAATCTTGGTCCTGACTTCACGTGCGTTGCATGGTCAAGCTCCTCAATATATTGCTGACTTGTTGTGTCCGTATTCTTCAGGACGCTCCCTTCGGTCTTCAGGCCAGAACCTCCTGATGGTCCCTAAAACTCGTTGTAAAACTCGTGGTGACCTGTCCTTCCAGGCTGTAGCACCCAGACTCTGGAATGAGCTGCCTCTGTCCCTTCGTGTTGTTGACTCTGTGGACTCTTTTAAAAGGCACTTGAAAGCATTGTTATTTAGGAAAGCTTTTGGATGATGTTTGTTTTTGGTTTTTGGTATTTTATTTTTTCAGCCCTTTTTAAGTTTGTTTTATTGCACCTATCCATGTACAGCACTTTGTGATTTTTATCTGTGAAAAGCGCTCTACAAATAAATTTTACTTACTTACTTACTTACTTTTGAGATTTGTTGAAGGCAAAATAGGGAAAAATACTACATTAATACATCATGTTAAAACTCCATTTTAACAACGTGATTTCTCTTTTTTGATCACAGATAAGAATCAATCTGATGAAGAGAGTGAAAAAGAAGATGAAATGGTACCTTTTCAAGAGGTGCTGACAAAGGAAGAAGATGAGAAATCTTCTACAAAGACAATGACAAAAAAGGAAGGGAAGAGACTTGTTAGAGAGATGACGAAGGAGGAAGAAGAGGAAGAAATAAAAACAATGTTAGAAATGCTTTTGTTTTTAGAAGAACAGAGACAAGAACTGGAAAACAGAAGAGATGAGGAAAAACAACAGCTGGATGGAGTGGAAACCGATTTAAGGGATAATTCCAGGCTGTATAAGGTAAATGAAGAGTCTTGGTTCAAGAGTGGTAAACTGGAGTCACTTAAAGAGATCAAATACGAGCTAGATAAACGAAAGATGGTATTAAACAATTCTCTAGAGAGCACTGAAAAAGCACTAAAGAGGACATCAGAAATGATTTCAAAGGTCAAGGTGCAGAAACCAAATTTAAAACGAGACTGATACCTTGAAACCAGACAAAGAGACAGAGATATAGCAGAACCAATGAGAGCAAAAGGACCTCTTTCACAATACATGTAATTTTGCCCACAGCCCAATTTTTTGTTTATTGTGTGGTATTTGTAGTACACCCAGAGACTCCCAAGAATATATCTTTAGAAAATCCAAAAGTCATCCAGGGCCTGTACTATGACCTATTTTATGATCATTGCCATAGGTGTAAGCCAGGGTGCACACTTTACCCCAAAACTTACTCAAACACAAATAATAAATCATCAAATTGGGTCAAATCACCTTCACTGAAGTCTGGTGCATCTTTTGAAATCAAATGTAAAGCTAAGTATTACAATTGAAAGAAGTTATTGAATTTTAACTGGAAAAAAAACGTTTTTTATGATTTTTTCAACAAATTCAATTCTTTAGAGATGTGTCTGACCAACTTACAGTTGTTGTACAACTACAATACTTACAAATTATTTGGCCACATATATATTCTCAAAGTGGGAAAAAAATCATCATATTCTGAGACCGGTGAAGTTGTTCAATTAACAGGTTGGGTTACTGTGGTAGAATCAGGATACTGTTCCATATCTTGTATATCAGGGAACCTTTAAAGATTTGTTCAGAATTCATCCTTTAAGTATGATTTCTTTTAGAATTTGAATGCTAGATTCAAAACAAACATTTCACATGAAATGATATTCATTTTAATATTGAACAGCCACAAAGGGCCTGTATATTATGCCTTTGTGATGAGATAATAATGAGCCATTGATACAAGTAAAAACCGATGCAGTTTTGGATTGTTGTAATCAGATCGTATATATCTACAATGACAGCAATACATAAACATTACTTCTGTCAATTTCTGTTTCTAGTACTTATATATACATGTAATCTGTTTCATGGCCTTCGTGTCTTTTTGCATAGCAACGGCTTGGACAATTTTAATTTGTAGACTGGAACTATAGTGAGGGAAAGGGGATCTGAGAAATCCATAAGATGTATGATTGGCTGGTTATTTCATAGAATGGAGTCTTTGAATTTGCTTGTGTATGGTTGGAGGGGTTTCTGATTTTGAAAATGTTTATAATATCCCAAATAATAGATTACAGATGCAACATGTGCACACATGCCAGAGGTTCTCTTTCCAGCAGGACAGAGACAATGATATGCCTTCACAGGATCATCTGATGCATTCTTGTCAAATTGAATCCAAACATTGTATTTTATTTGAGATCTGTGACGAGAATGAATCTGTCCCCTAATGAGATCAGCGTCATGCTGGTAAACCCAAATCTCATAGTCACCATCATTTTTTTGATGCTCAGCAATGTAGCCAGGGGACTGTTTGATTTGGTATGTACCGCATGTTATGGTCTCAAGGTATTCCAGATCCACATGAGGGAACGAGATATGAGATGCTTCAAGCTTCTGCCATTTACTATGAGCTCTACGTGATATATTTGGGTCTTCTGCAACTCGTTTTGCCGAAACATTGTCTTTTTTAAAAGTGAAAGCACATGCTGAGCCATCTTAGTATCTCGTTCCTCTCGATCTGGATCTGAAACATATATTGGTTCTCTGAAGGCATTGAGACATGCAGTTACTATGCGCACTAATTTGCCAATGACCTCAACGAAATAATTTGAGGTAAGTTGTTCCTTAAACAACATCCACTTCTTTAAACTCCCGTGGTAGGACTCTACTATCCATCTTGTTTTGGTACAGCAACGATCACTATTGGCTGTTGAGCAATCCAATTGGGATTTACCAGTTGGTAAAAATGACAGCATTCTAGCATCATACCCCAACTTAGCAAGAAGATCTAAGGCATCCCTGAAACCGCGATCTACAGTCATATTGTTATTTGCTTCTAACCAAGATTTCAATATTTCAATTTTTTCCATGATGAGCTGAGTTATTGTAGCATCATTTACGTTACCATGGTAGGGGCCAATAGTGTCTAAAACATATCCATCAGGCAGTACAACTGGCATGAATTTTAGGTAATTTTGTTTTTTCTGTCCTCCGTAAGATGCCCTTTGAAACTGATGATCACTGCATTTGTTGAGGTAGATATATGTACCATCTAAGATAAGAGTGACCTGGTCACCATAAAAAGCTTTAGTAAAGACAGTGTTGTGAGTTATTGCATCGTGGCGTGAAATATGATTTGTGCCAAGGTATTTCGGAACAACTATTGTGTTCAAAATATCTGCAATTGTATGAAAATATCTTGACAGTGTAGCTTGGGAAAGATTAGTAAGCATGGTCATTTGATTCCATGAAAGGTTTGTTTTCAGTTTTGCCCAAAAGTAAAGAAGCAAATCTATTGCTCTGGAACTATCACTTGAACCTGAAACAAGATCAGATTCACACATGTCATACATGTGCTTAAATTGCACCAATGTCCAGCCAGTCCATGCATGGCAGTCAGAATCTGACAAGGTTTCAAACTTCAGTTTGGGTGATGTCTCATGTTTGGATACTTCATGTACAATTTCAAGCAAATCATCAATAACAACTGGAGAAATAGATTCATTCAGTTTACTTTCCAGAGGAATACGACTGTGCATATTTATCTTTGTGTCAGAGTGTAGAAAACTCCCGATGAGGTGTTCAGAACAAACACGAGCATCAGGTGTGCACCAAAGTGAACATTCAATGATAAGAGAGTGACGAACAGACTTAGGAATGTTTATACAGTTGTCATTGTACTCTAAACACAAAGAACACTTACGATGTGAAGAGGAAGCATACTTCAAATCTTTGATTTGGATAAGAGGTATAACAGATCGGTTAGTTCCAGGATTAGTGGGGCTATCCTCAATCTCAAATGAATCACAGATGCCTGTGGATTCATTGTCACTGTGAGTGTCTTCTTTTGAGTCAGGGTGTGGCCTTTTTCTAAGATATCTCATGTAGAATTTTAGACACAGCTTACTTCCACTCTCAACATTCAATCCTTCTTTACTAAGCACCTGCTTTAACCAGTTGTTACTGGGAGAATCTAGACTCCTTCCATATTTTAAGTTCTTCCCTTTATCTTTGAACCTGGTTTTGCAATTGGGTATAATACAAACCCCGTCCATTTTAACTTCAGACATTATGAAAATAAATTATCTGGAGGATTTAAATATATATTGGTATTCTCAGGGAAACAAACCTGGAAAATACACTAACAACATAAAGGTATAGTTATAGGTATGGATACCACTTAGTATTGTACTAGATGCACAATTTTTTCATAAAATGTACATGTGTGCACACTAATTTGTGGTAACAGAAGACACTGTATATGAACAGCTATACTTAAAAAGAAATCTGCTGAATATAACACTTGCAGCAGAATATATGTTGTTTATACTCAAATGAAAAATTGATACTAGCTAGCTAGGGACATATGTTGCTTGGACAACAATTCTTTACAGAATGGCAGAACTGACTAAACTCGTCTTGACCACAAGCGTGAAGGTCAACAACAGCATATTGCCTCACCTTGATCGTACTACTCTATCATACAAGGAGATGCACCACTATCTCATTTATTCATTTGAAATATATAGCATGTATTGCAGTGTTGATTAGCATTGCGTTGGATATTTTAAAAAAGAGGAATTACAGGCCCTGCATACCTTTTCTGTTTTAAATGAAAAACATTTTGAAAAAAAATATAATTCAATTGAATGTACAATATTAAATTGAAGTTAACATTCATTTGCTGCAAATTGCATGAAATAAAACATTACCCTTGATATAATACAAGACATGGAACAGTATCCTGATTCTTCCACAGTAACCCAACCTGTTAACTGAACAACTTTACCGGTCTCAGAATTTGATGATTTTTTTTCCCACTTTGAGAATATATATGTGGCCAAATAATTTGTAAGCATTTTAGGTGTACAGCAACTGTAAGTTGGTCAGACACATCTCTAAAGAATTGAATTTGTTGAAAAAATCATAAAAAACGTTTTTTTTCCAGTTAAAATTCAATAACTTCTTTCATTTGTAATACTTAGCTTTACATTTGATTTCAAAAGATGCACCAGACTTCAGTGAAGGTGATTTGACCCAATTTGATGATTTATTATTTGTGTTTGAGTAAGTTTTGGGGTATAGTGTGCACCCTGGCTCACACCTATGGCAATGATCATAAAATAGGTCATAGTACTGGCCCTGGATGACTTTTGGATTTTCTAAAGGTATATTCTTGGGAGTCTCTGGGTGTACTACAAATACCACACAATAAACAAAAAATTGGGCTGTGGGCAAAATTACATGTATTGTGAAAGAGGTCCTTTGGGAAAGGAAGGAAAGGAAAACAAAAATAGATATGGTCTGAATGACAGACGGTCCAATTAATGAGACTTTGTCCAATTTTTAACCAGAATGTTTGGATTTATTGAAGACCCATCTAAAGACCAAACTCATAAACTTGCACCTTATTACTAAAGGTCTATCACATAATATACAAGAGTGTGTGTTTGTTTCTTTAATATTTAAGTCTGATTTTGCCTTAGATGATCATAAAAATAAGAATATTTTGTTTGATGGTGAAACACTTGTTTTTTTATATCTTTAAATTAGGGCTGTCACTTTAGTGCATTAATTAGATTAATTAATTACAACGCAAATTAATGCACTAAAAAAATTAATCGCGATTAATCATAGCACACAAACATTTTGATATTGGCCGGCTGGAGGACCCGTACATGGCAGTGGCACATGTCACTTCACACATGCGTCTCTAGTCAAACCAAACAAAGCCCAGGTGACAACAAGAATGGCATATTTGAAACTCTGCTTTATTTTATTTCTGAATTTATTTATCTAAATTTGTACTGAATTCTTTAATAATGCACCAGGCCTAATTGGTTTGCTTGATGTCCTCGACCTTTTTCTTTTTTTGAATTTGATTTATGAAACACACTTAAAGTGTAATTTGAGATGCCTGATTGAGCTTAGAATTTTCTGGACAAGTTGCCCTGACTTTGGTTTTATTCAATTACCAATAAAAATGTAGATTTACAATCTTCTCTTTTTAGTGTTTTCATTTGATTAGTCATCCACTACAATTTTATAATATCCTAGAATTCAAATTCTTTAGGTGGGGACTTTAAGCAGATATGAGATTAAAATGTGATTAATTAGATTAATTAATTACAAATCCTGTAATTAATTAGATTAATTTTTTTAATCGCCTGACAGCACTACTTTAAATATAAAGTGATATTATATACGCTCATGCCCACATTTTTTGTTTCACATTTTACTTTTCATCATAACAAACAGGAAATGTAACACCATCATGCCATTAGCAATTACATGTTGTTTCATGACAGTCCAGCAGGTGGCTTTACTAAACAGAAAAATAAACTTTGTTGCCCTTTTGATGTTCTGCCGGCTCCTTTTTTAACTGGACAAGATCAACTTCAACCTGAGTCAAAAGCTTAAATGACTACGGATTAAAATCCAAGTAGATCAACAGTTCCTGAAATACTCCAATCAGTCTGATGCACACAGCAGGTCATCTTACAAAACTGAAAATTTTAAGATGCTGCCCTGTGATTAGTTGATTTCCTGTTTGTAATAATGAAAAGTAAAATGTGAAACAAACAATGTGGGCATGAGTGTATATAATATCACTTTATATATAAAGATATAAAAAACAAGTGTTTTACCGCCAAACACAATATTCTTATTTTTATGATCATCTAAGGCAAAATCAGACTTAAATATTAAAGAAACAAACACACTCTTCTATATTATGTGATAGACCTTTAGTAAAAATGTGCAAGTTTATGAGTTATTTTTATATCATTTTCCTAATTTTGATGAAATAATCAACAGATTTAAATGAAACAGCAGAAATGTAACTAATCCATTAAAAAATCCTGGATTCACACGACGATGGTCAAATATCCTCCTCTTGGTGAAGTGACAGACATTCCCTGAAAATGCTGTCAATATCAGTTTATGATGATTGAAGTTTTCACATTCACAAGCTTACAAATGCCAGGAAAAACATAACCTCTTGATAAATTTATAATTATGATTTATGATTATGAATCTAGAGATTAAAGAGGAGGATGACATAATGTCCTGGTTCCTGTGTTTTCTGTGTTAATTTCATAATGTTTAGTGAATTTAGTAAAATAAGAATGAAAATCAAGAGATCATTTGTACATATTCTGGGCCTTCCTGTTTATTATTATTTTGTGAACAGCTACAGTGTTTGGCCTTTAGATGGCAGCTCTGTGCTTTATCTTCTGAGAAATGTTGTATTTGTGTGTTGGAACTTTTTTAGAATTGTAATAAAATTTATTTTTTTATCATAAACGACTGCAATTGTGTGTTTCTCTGAAGTCTGTTTTAGACCCGTGATGCAGACTCACCTCAAACATCCTCACAGGGAACCAAGAATGTCATTTCTCAGCATTTGCAGACGTGGTGGACAGAGTTCAGAAACTAAAGTGGTCCAACCACTGCACCAATTTTAAAATAAAATCAGCTGTGAATCTCTTTTAGATCTACATTAATAACTGATGACGGAGACCACATGTTAATAAAGTTCATTCTTGTTCTCAGTCCCTCAGTGAGTGAAACCATCTTTGAAAAGTTGAAGAAAATATGACTTTTTATCACGAGCATTTCTTTAGAGACTGAAATAATTTACCCGAGCAAGCACAATACCATGATTTCTTTTTTTTTGTACTATTTATTTGATAAAAGAGAAACCAGGAAAAAGACAAATAAACACAAATAATATATAAACACTGTTGGAAGCAAAAAAATATGTTCTAAGTTTTAAATAACACAAGTGTGATTCATTCAACTTGTGCTTCAGTATTGAGGAAGTATATTCAAATGAAAAAAAAAGATTAAGTTCTGAATACTGTTGAAACCACGCCCTTCACAGAAATGGTTTGACCTCCAGTGATTCACAACAAGCTCCCCAAGCTGGACCTGAGAAGACCTGAACCCACACAGGAGCCACTAATTAAAAATTACATTTCTGTGCAAAATAATATCCACTCTTAATGTACAGTACATAACATGCTTGCCCATCAGTTTAAGACAGTATGACCTGAGTGTTACTTCAACAGTCTTACAGCTGATAGTCCTGCTCCCTCTCAGACCCTCTGGTACTCTCCTATGATGGCCTGGACCTCAGGATGGGAAACAAGTCTTTAAAGGAGTAAATCGGCCTGAGAGTCTCATGGACAAGTCTCATCCGAGTCAGCCTCCTGTCCTCTGCCTCTCTAACAAATCGGTGGGTTCTGCAGTGGGCTCCTTTATTTCCATGGAATCTGGGCTTTGGTTGAAGGACCTGCATCAGGTAGGAAGAATAAGTAAGGGCTTCTCAGATTTTCTCTGTCACACCCCCACTCTAATGCCAAAGCTTCAATTGCGTTACTTTCTTGCCAAAACCTTTACAACCAGGTACAACTCGAAAGGATAGTGCATTCATGGAAAAGGAAACACAGCTAAATGTGAGGGTAGCATCCCATAGAAATGTCTCAAAATCCTTGTCTCCTGGAAGGAAGCCTGCTGTTCCCCATTAAAGTGAGGGTGAGCCAGTCTTTTTGGGTTGCTGTCCCACTTCACTGTCTGTCTCTGACTTCACCAGTCTTGTAGAACTTGGTCTTAAGTTTGGAAATGGTAACAGGGCTGACACCAAATAGTCCTGCACTTCAACAAATTTTGGCTTATTTCTTTTGTGCCAGTCCAGATGTTAATCTCCACAAATGCACAATCTGTATAAGTTGTAACTCCCTGTAAAGTTGACAAATCAGGCTTTCAAAATTATAAATACAATACCATCTAATTTATAATGGAAGAAAAACCAACCAAATTTACATTTCAAAACTTTCTTTGAGAAAAAGAAAATGATTGAGGCATAAGTGGAAAAAAAACAGTAAGCCAGGAATACGTTAGCATTAACCATAAATGTAAAATTTCTATTTATATTTTAAAACAAAACACAAATCAAGCAAACAGATTCAGATGAACCACCCTTTGCCTTTAACCAGCATCAGCTTCTTTAGGCAGTTACACAAAGGTAAGATCATGGTTAGCTCTCTGATTAACCCATGATACCAAAGAAATAATTTTACCAATTATTTAAATTATATTTTTTGAGCAGGACCACTGAGATCATGCAATGTTGATCATATCTTCAATGTAAGAATAATAAGGAGTCCTGTAAGTGATCAGCCTGTCCCCACAGAGCCCTGATTTCAACACATGGAGTGTCTGGATTGCATGAAGGACAAAAGGATCTAAACCAGAAACATCCACACAAGATCTGAGGCCAGCTCTTTGAAATGTGATGTCAGAAACAGTGTCTAAGTGTCTTAGAGGTGATGTTGGTTTGGAGGCATTATTGAAGACAGAAAAATCTCAAGTGAGAGCAAAGTCTGTGGAGTTACCTCTTTATTGTTTGCATTTTCAGACATTGGCATAGATGGCCATGTTTGGATCAATCTCAACTGTATTTGCATAGACTGGAAATAAATAACAACAATGGCAACAGATTATTTTACACAAATGATCCAGATTGTACTTTTATATATGAGTATATGGTGAAATAACATACAGGACGTGATGGTGTTGGACACTCACCTGAGTTTAATTCAAAAGTTGATGTTTCAGAGGGAACTCTTGGAGCTATAGGCAAATAAAAGAGAAAAAGACGATTTTTAAACCTTCTTGGAAATTTTAAACTAATGCTGTAGAACAACAAATCTGTGACACAGTCAGGGCTCATTTCATTTATTCAGGAAACTTTAGCTGTACATGCTGGTACATTTTAGATAGAGACATCATCACCACACACAAAACACATTTAACACAAAGACATCTATCCATGCGTTTTGATTGGTTGCCTACTCGTTCATGTGGAAACTGCAATAATAATCATACACTCACTGACAACTTTATTAACAGACACCTAGCTATTTTGGACCCCCTACCACCCTCCTATCAAGAAGTCTTTTTCAACTTAAGTTTTACAAATGTTTAATATTGTTGTAGTCAACAACAAGAAATGTTACTTTGTGATGGTTTCGCTGCAAAGTCCATCACCGTTAATGTCAGTAACATGAATAAACAGTGTTATTGTCTCTTTGTTACCTCTCTTTTTCTTCCTTTTTCCATGCACCCCCCTCTCAAGATTATCTGGACGACCTGTAAAACAGAGGAATACAATCATAGTTCAAGGCAGAGCGTTTAAACACAATGAGTTAGAGTGAACTAGATATGCCCCTGTGCAGAAACCTCCAAAAACATTTTAAACATTGCTGAGTTATAGTCAGATATGTGAAAAACTTCCTTATCTTGCTCTATTAAAATCCTTCAAAAATTCCTGGATCCACCTCCAGATCACCACCAATTTTAAAATCACTTTACTCATGTGTCATGGCATTCTCTAAAATGTCATGGAATCCAATAGAGAACTTTTTGAGTTACTAGAAAAATGGAAAAACGCAGTGAAATGGCAATAACAATCTTGAAGATTTGATGCTGGTTTGGAGGAAGATTGAATTCAGTAAAATCAGTAAGTGGGAAAAGTCTCAGGGGAGTTACCTCTTATGTTTTTCTCTGTTGGAACGCCAGTATAGATGGTCATGTCAGGATCAGTCCTTCCTGCATTTTCATAGACTGGAAGTGAAAACAAATCAGTAGGAACAGTTATTCTCATAAATCCTTGATAAAGTTTATTTCTGTCCTTTTGATTAATCAGTACAGTGTTGTTTTGTTTTTTAATGTTGAACACTCACTTGTGTCTGGTTCTCTTGCAAAAGTTTTTGCAATAACTCTTTTAGCTGAAGAACAAAGACAAAAGAATACAGAGGATATCAAAACCTTCCAGCGAGTTTTTTTTATTTTAATTCCCTCAGAGGCAGTCTGCATTGAATCTGGTGTCATTGTCTGAGCTGTAGTGAAGTCGTAGATGTGTTTGTGCTGTTTATTCTGACTTGTATTTTGTGTTTTAAAGGGTCAAAAACACATGAAGGTACATATATTAACCGACTATGACCAACACAGAAATGATCAGAATTTTGGTGTGTCCCGGAGTCAATGTTGAGAAAAATGTGTGGGTGGAGTATGATACTTCTGTTGTGTTACTGAAGGAAAGCATAGGGTCAACTCTTGCTGCCATTTACATGCAAGTTTGATAAAACTTTTGTAATTTTAAAGAATGCTTGAAATTTTTCAAAGTTTCCAATGAACATCAGTGTAGCCCAGTTGACGTTAATTTAGTTCTGAGTTTGCTTAATGCAGCTTGACATTTCCTTCTACACTGGCAAAAATTAGTCAAAAGAGTGTGAATGCAACTCTAGTATAAAATAAGTTTCTGCCCACTAGCAGTGGGGCTAACTGTCCTTAGGTAACTTTGGGGCAAAAGCATAATCATATAGGCATTTTAGGATGCTGGAAAAAGGATTAATCAATTGGCATGGTGATATTACAAATGGTGGAGTATTTTAAACACATTTTCTTTCATGCTATGATAAAAACTGGACTTATGTGGTTTTGTTGTTTGATTTGACAGAGCTGTTAATTACCAAAATGGCTTTTTTTTGTTAAAAATATCTTTCATTAAAAAAAAAATTACCCTTGCGTTTCCGATGGTGAAAAAATCCTGTCAGTGAAAGCAGGAAAGCCACAAACAAAACAGAGAAGAAAACTGACACAAAGCTGGTGAGGTTAGTAGATCCAGGGCTGTGTGCAGGAGGAAGAGAAGAAGGACCAGCAATTTCTCCACCACCATTGGATGATGGAAAGTCAAGTCTTGTTGGAGTACTCTGTGATGCTATTTTAATAGAAAAGAGAGAAAGAAAAATACTTATAAGGAAACATACCTTATATAAAAGATGTGAAATATGTTAAAACAGCATCACAGAAGGAATTATGTTTATTTAGTGATGTAACAAAGTTATAACAACATGAATCTTTTCTCCCAAAATAATGTGATTTAGACCAACTACAACTGAAATTGTACCCAGAGCACAAGCCCAGCCTAAGGAAAATTCAACATATTTAAACAAGTTATTGCTAAAAATGTAGAGCCATAAGCTTCCTGATATTACTATAGTGGCAGTTTAAGACTAACTTTCCAAAAATGTATTATGTGGCATTTGTGAAATCTGCAGTTTAGCAAAATTCCCAAGAGTCTACTTTGCATATTGTTACCCAAAATGCAAAGCACCCACAAGTCAGGGCTCAAAATGGCAAACAGCCAGCCTTAGCAATGTTAGCATTAGCATTGATTCTGCTAAATGTATATAAAAATTGAATCTATCTTTTGAGTTGTCACATGGATGTTAATTATTTTTCATTAGTGTGTTCAGTGGTGAAAATCATGAAAAACCAAATAAGTCCTTTGACTTGTTTTAGTCAGCCAATGGATGTCAACATAGCAGACCTAACTATTAGCTCATCTACTGATCACTTTTCTTTTAAAAACCAGAAAGAGAAATTTGGAAAAGTTTGGGGTTTGGATATTGATAATCATAAGGTACATATACACTACTGTCAAAAGTTTAGGGTCACTTAGAAATGTCCTTATTTTTGAAAGAAAAGAAAAAACCCTAACCCATAACATTGAACTAATCAGAAATACACTATATACATTGTTAATGTGGTATATGACTATTCTAGCTGCAAATGTCTGGTTTTTAATGCAGTATCCACATAGGTGTATAGAGGCCCATTCCCAGCAACCATCACTCCAGTGTTCTAATGGTACATTGTGCTTTCTAATTGCGTTAAAAGGCTAATGTATGATTAGAAAACCCTTGTGCAACTATGCTGGCACAGTTGAAAACAGTTTAGCTGGTTAGAGAAGCTATAAAACTAACCTTCCTTTGAGCTAGTTGAGTATCTGGAGCATCACATTGGAGGGTTCGAAAAACTCTCAAAATGGCCAGAAAAAGGGAATTTTCACGTGAAACTCAACAGTTTATTCTTGTTCTTAGAAATGAAGGCTATTCCATGTGAGAAATTGCCAAGAAACCGAGTACTACTAATAAACTGTGTACTACTCCCTTCAGAGAACAGCACAAACAGGCTCTAACCAGAGTAGAAAGAGAAGTGGGAGGCCCCGCTGCACAACTGAGCAAGAAGACAAGTACATTAGAGCCTCTAGTTTGAGAAACAGACGCCTCACAGGTCCTCAACTGGCAGCTTCATGAAATAGTACCCGCAAACGCCAGTGTCAACGTCCTCAGTGAAGAGCCGACTCCGGGATGCAAAGAAAAAGCCAAATCTGAGACTGGCCAATAAAAGGAAAAGATTAATATGGGCAAAAGCAAACAGACATTAGACAGAGAAAGATTAAAAAAAAGTGTTATGGACAGATGTATTGAAGTTAGAGGTGTTTGGATCAAACAGAAGAACATTTGTGAGATGAAGAACAACTGAAAAGATACTGAAAGAGTGCCTGATGCCATCTGTCAAGCATGGTGGAGGTAATGTGATGGTATGGGGTTGCTTTGGTGCTGGTAAAGTGGGAGATTTGTACAAGGTAAAAGGGATTTTGAATAAGGACGGCTATCACTCCATTTTACAATGCCATGCCATACCCTGTGAGCAGCGCTTGATTGGAGCCAGTTTCATCCTACAACAGGACATTGACCCAAAGCACAGCTCCAAATTATGCAAGAACTATTTAGGGACGAAGCAGGCAGCTGGTATTCTATCTGTAATGGAGTGGCCCGTGCAGTCACCAGATCTCAACCCCATTGAGCTGTTGAGGGAGCAGCTTGACCGTATGGTACGCAAGAAGTGCCCATCAAGCCAATCCAACTTGTGGGAGGGGCTTCTGGAAGCATGGGGTGAAATTTCTCCAGATTACCTCAACAAATAAACAGCTAGAATGCCAAAGGTCTGCAATGCTGTAACTGCTGCAAATGGAGCATTCTTTGACAATAGCAAAGTTTGTGTCGATGTCTTGACTATATTTTATATTCATTTTGCAACTCATTTGATAAATAAAAGTGTGACTTTTCATGGAAAACACAAAATTGTCTGGGTGACCCCAAACTTTTGAACGGGATATATATATATATATTTATATATATATATAAACATATATATATATGTATATATATATATATATATATATATATATATATATATATATATATATATATATATATATATATATGTATATATATTGCCAGTCATAATATATAGTACCATATAGAGTAGGCAGGATGTAGTATGTACTACACAGCACTATGTTCTTCATCCACCATTTTTGAGGGACCATACATGAGAAGTAAGATGTGACAGCAGCTATTATGTCCTCTCTTTCACTCTCTGTGCCACTCATTAGTTTATTTATCCTCTTGGTACAGAGTTTGTTTTGTCACAGTATCAGGAGCAAAAAGCCAGAATGAAGCATTGCTGCACTACATGGCTGAGATACAGAGGTGAAAAAGTAGTGGCAAATTCATTTTCTAAAATGTTAACCCACTAATTTACTTTTCCAAGCATGTTTTTGGTCTGTCAGAGGAATCTGAGCTCCTGCACAGGGAGAACATGTTGAATCTGCAGAGAAAGGCACTCCTCCTGAGAGAACAGGACTAACCCCTGATCCAACACGTAATCCAACACATGTAAATGCTTTTCTTTTGCACTTCTGTTGATAAACTTTAAAACAGCCCTGTCATATGGTTAGAGATAAACACCACGGCAATGCCTCACCTCTGACAGACAGCCAGCTCTCAGAAGATTCTCCAGCTCCTGAGATCATGCACTTGTAGAGTCCTTCACTGGACTGAGAGACATCGTAGAGGGTCATCGTGCCTTTGTATTCAGTCTCTTTGAGAAGTCCATCTTTGAAAAAGTCGGCCGCTGAGTCGATAGTTGATTGCCTTTTTTTACAGCTCAGAGTGACTGTCTGTCCTTCCACAACAGGTAAAGCAGGACTGTCCAGGATCACATCGCCTGCTGAAGAAAGGAGGGACAAAGTTATGATGGGCATCCATGGGTGCTACACAAGCAAAGATTGGCTTAAAGCATTGGTCAACACAAAAACAACTGGGTCCTACTGGGAGAGAGACCCTGCCCAAACTGAATATGCAGAGTTGAATATCCTCCTCCAAAAATTTCAGGCCATGATGAGGGACTTTTTAAGGTACAAGTGTTCAAATGCTTGACACCAATATCCAATTAGAGATGTAATGTCAGATGTAAAAAGCTCAATGTAAGTCGTCATACTGTTTGAGTTAATAGTTAGACATTACTTATTATGTTCAAGGCCAAAAACTGAGTTTTACCAGAAAACCTACAAAGTCTATTTGTGTTAACTTCAGATAATGAAGATCACAAAAGAAGACTTGATTCAAAGCATCAAGCTGCTCAGATTACTTTAAAACAAATATGTTTTAAGTTGTTGGGTGTTTCAGTTGTTTAAAATGTTGTACAGATAATTCAAAAAATGTAAAAATTCATCAGAAATGATCAATACGCACACGAAACTTAAACTGGATGGTAATGATCAATTGTTTTGAGCTTGTAAATTTGTACTTGTAGGTTTTTTTAATAATTGTTTAACTTTTTTGTACTTGTTTTTATTGTTTTTGTTGTTGTTCTAATCAAACTATCAGTTTAAGCTCCTGAAAATTAACTGAATGTGATGTGAGACCAAAAATTTACTTTTCAATTGTTTATTCAGTGGGCAGACAGATATATGGTTTGTTCTTGCAGCTGCTTTTCAATCATGGAGGTGTTGATTTGAAAATGCATTGTACACTTATGTACAAATTGTGTTGTCTACTAATATGGAAGGAACAAATAAACTAAGACATCAGTAGTTTAATGGGTGTATTGTTGTTTTGTCTCATTGGTGTCTGGCATGTTTGATAAAAAATAATGGAATTCCACTTAGTGAAAATATTCAAGACTGATTTCTTTCAAGACAACAAATAATCAAGATGATTGAAATAACCTTCACTTACCAGTGACAGTGATAGTGAGTGTGTTGCTCTTCTTTCCCTCGTTGTCCTCACACCAGTATGCTCCACTGTGGCGTACAAATGCAGGATGAATGTCCAAGGAGCTCTGAGAGTTCTCCCATGTTGCAGTCATTGTCTCACTCGCTCCCATCACTCTCCAGTCAGCTGAGTCTGAAAGCCCCGCACACCTCAAATGAATTGGTTCATACTCAAAGAACTGCAGTTTGTTTGGATCAATATGTAGAACAGAAACATCTGCAACAAGAAGAGAGAGAAAATCTTATTAAGGATATTTATCAGTACTGATAATGTTAGTGTTTGCTGTAACTCAGTGAATTTTGCATTTTGCCAGATGGACTGGATGAGATTTTCACACTATTGTCCAAGAACTGTGTCCTTACAGATTAACAAAGCATTTCTGAATCTGATTTTCATCATGGACTTTCAGCAGACAAATCTGCAGCAAACGTGATGCTGTTATGGAACTGTGGACCAACATCTCTGAGGACTGTTGAATCTAAGTGGGTCCAACCTGCTTTTAACTACCTAAATAAAAATGTATTATTACCTCAAGCAACTGTCTATTGACCGTTTGTTTTCTTTGAAGTTACAGTGTGATTGAACTTTACTGCCTGAACAAACAGTTCTCCAATTAAGTTTAATTAAACATCACAGATTTCATCACAGCTGTCCTTATCAAACCCTGTTCAGGTGTGAGTAGATAAAAAAAAAACACTCACCGGCCTGCAGAGGATGACAGAAGTTGTTCATCATCAGTGCCAACACCACTAAACAGACAAAACAAGAGAGCACACCATGACAGCAGCATAAATATAAAAAATAATAAAAACCCCTGAAAATTCAGATTAATGTCACGTAATGTCCACTATTGCTGTCTAAGTAAGGATCTGAGTAGGAACAGAAGAACACGCTACTCACAGAGTTTAGAGCAGAGGTCAGTGCTCTTCATGTTGTCTTGAAGCTCTCTGACCGAAGAACTAAAGATAACTAAATGTCTGAAACAAGCTGAGTTGTAGGACCTCCTCTTCCTGTACACTCCATGCTGCTGCAGCTTTATATCAAAATAGCACCATTCACCAAATTAACCTTTAGAACCACACACAAGCTCATGTTAGACCTTTAGTAGATGAAGGCGTGTAGTTTGTCATCTGTCAGCATGAGACACATGGCACCTTGGGGCGTTAGTCTATATTTGCAGTCTAGATGAAGCTCAGGTTAATGTGGAGTTTTAAGCCCACTTAGTTAAGGAACCCAAATTTTGCCAAGATAAGATCGCAACACCATCACACCACCAGCTTCAACAGTTTGATCCAGAGCAGAATTAATCCATGCTTTCATCATGTTCACACCAAACCCTGAGTCGACCCTCTGAATGTGGAGCAGAAATCCATACATATCAGACTAGGAGACCCTTTAAAATCTTAAATTGTCCAATTTTGGTGAATCTGTCTGTGGAATTTGCAGCCCTGATTTCCTGTTCCTCACAGACAGGAGTGACACCTAGTTCGGTCCTCTCAACTGTAGCCCATCCACTGTAGCCCATCTGCTTCTCAATTTGACATGTTCAGCAGTTGTCCTCTGCATATTAATCTATCTATCTCTATGGAACATTTCCAGCACCTTGTTATATCCAAATATTACCAATTATACTCAAACAACAACAAAAAAGAAACTAAAATTTAAAGCACATAAAATATTTCAAAAAGTAAGTTAGACCTAAAAAAAAATTTAAACACAGGTAAAACTGGATTCAACATTGTTCTGGCAAGATGTACTAAAGGAAGTGGCCAGTGGGAGCACAATTGTGCCTCAGTCCAAAAGTCAAAAAGGTTGCTATAACTTAATTGTGCCACCAGATGTTGCTGTTGTTTTTTTTTTTTTTTTTTTCAAAATTGACTGCCAAAGCTTTAACTTTTGTTTTAGCACACTTAAAAATAAGCCTCAAAGCTGCACGAGGCTTCATTAACTCAAAAGTCTATTAGAGGTGAGTCTGGCCATAAGGCCTGATACTGCTCACCTGATGCTTTTCTACCACCCTGAAGTAAAAGCTGGCCAAATTACAACAAACAAGGAGTTCAAATTAAAGTTGTTTTAAATTATCTATCAAATAATTAACTAAATGATAAACACACCCAGGTTAAAACATATCCAAACACAAATGAGTTGATTTTGAAATAATATCAAAACTTATCATCACTTATCCTCATTCAGATCCTTTTATAGATTGCTAATGATGTTAATATTGCTGAAAGGCTCATGCTCTTTCATTTATTTTCATTTTCATTTCACTTATTGTCATTCAGATATGTTTATATATTGTTAATAATTGTTAATATTGTTAATACTGCTGAAAGTCTAAGGCTTTTTCATTTATTTTCTTTTCATTTCACTTATTCTCATCAGATCTTTTATATATTGTTAATATTGTTTATATTGCTGGAAGGCTCATGCTCTTTCATTTATTTTCATTGAGTTGTATTTATGCTATTTTGTATTTTAGTCTTATTACTTATATTCTCATTTGTAAATCTTTCTTTTCTCTTGTATCCTGCTGCTGCTGTAAATCTGGAATTTCCCCCTGTGGGACTAATAAAGGTGTATCTTATCTTATCTTATCTTATCTAAAAGCATGACTGAGTCAACATGAACACCCCTCCATCTCAGCCAAACATGGTACCTTCCAATTGACACTGCCTTTTATAAACCAATGGCAGCTTGTCACTCTGTTTGGCAGTTGCTGGATACAAACAGGGGATGGTAATATGGTAGGGCTAAAACAAGTATGAACAATGTTGTATCTAGTGATGGGCGCTCGAGGCTTTGTTGACGCTCCAACACCTGATTTGAAAAAATGCTTCATTTCTTGAGGCTTTAATGATACAATGCTCTAGTAGGTCATCTAGTGGTCAATAAAATGAAGTGCAATAGAAATGATGTTGAAGTCATTGTTTCATAAAATCCTTTTTGAAAAAGGAAAATAAAGACAATGTGTTTGTCACGTCTAATTGAAGTTCACAGTAGCTCCATACTTAAGTCTTGACATTAGTCATTAGTCATTAGACATTAGTCATATTACACCCTAAAACAAATCTAAATATCGCATAGCTTAAAAGATTTTGATGATGATTTTGAGGCCAGATATCTAATATTATTTTTTAAATTAAATTTGTAATTACTTTGTCATAATTAGACAGGAATCTAACCCACAAATGCCAGTCATGAGTCCACTTTAGCACTGGTTTACCACAAATCACTTTTGTGTGATATGATTCTGTTTAAAATATGATTCTTATGTTATGATGCTTCACCCTGCAATAACTGTTTTGCTTTACTCCGAGTCGTCTATCATGTTATGTTGGATCTTATGTACTGAATGCAACTCTCTCAAACTGACCCTCTACTGGGTTCTCACTTTCCATTAACCCCAAAGGCTGAGCTCTAAGCTGAAACAGCCAAAGAAAGTACGCTTTCGAAAATTAATGAACAGTAAAGTGGTTCATACATCATAAACCATGTAATTCTTTCAAACCAAAACAGCTTGTCTTCGATACTGGTACAGGCAATTTATTTTACACATGACTGGTGCAAATACACATTATATCACAGATTTTGACAATGTATGTTTTGGGGCTAAGTGAAAAGGGGTCATGACTGCATGGGTGAAGATGGTGTGCTGAAAACAGGACAAGAGGGTGCTTGAAAACTGAGGATCTGTGTGCTTGTGGAACTTAGGAAATTTTATTTAAGAACAACAACATTTCAACAGTCTTGGGATTTAATCTGTTTCTCTTTTTAGAAACAATTTCTCCGGCCTTAGAGAATATTCTTTCACATGGTACCGATGAGGCTGGGGTGCAAAGGGAATGTTTTGCCTGGTCATATAGTTTGGGGAACACATTTTTGTGCATGGCCCAGTACTTCAGTGGATCTTCACTTCTTCTGAGTGGTGGCTCAGCCAGGTATCTATTAACTTCAACAATTGCGTCTGCAGTGGCACTTTGCGTTTGCCTGGCTCGGTTTGCGTCATCGTCTAGCAATCTCCACAGGTCAACTCCTGAAAAATTATTTTAGATTATCATCTCCAGAAATGTCATTATTCATTTCATACTGACAAAAGAATAACAATTAAATACCTGTGGAGACTGTTGCTTGTGGTGGAGGATGAGGCTGTGGTGTTGCTGGTGGAGGTGGATGAGGGTGAGGCTGAGGAGGAGCTGGTGGTGGCAGCTGCTACCTTTGCCTGGCAGTTTTGATATTAATGACTTTTGTATACTTGCTTACTAGATGGTCCTTGGCAGCAGCTGAATCTTGTATCCAGAAGTGTTGAGGAGTTTTCTTTTTCTTTATCTTGAAGTCTGTCCCCCAAGCATCTTAATAAATTTTGTGCAAGGCCTAAAGCCATTGGTGTTGTCACTTGTGCTGATATTTGATTGATGCAGTGTTGCAACACTCTGTATAGCGGGATGACCTTTGAGCCACTGACTCGCTTCTCCTCTGACAGCTCCTGAGAAGCCACTTGGAATGCAGACAGCAGCTGGACAACAACAACTACTAAATAAACCAACTACATAGTAATGGTGCACATAAAGCATTTCTCTGGTTCTCTGGCTATTACACACCTTGAAGCATTCTTCAATTTTCTCATGGGCCTGGTTTGTCAGGGGGAGTCACCTCTGTGTTGAGGGATGCCAGAGCTGCTGCCACTGCATCTCTTTCCTGATAAATGCGTTGCATCATGTCAAATGTGCTATTCCAACTTATCTCCACTTCTAAAAGAAGTTTCTTTAGAGTTCGGCCCAGTTGCTCTTGCACTTGGGTGAGACTTTGTTTAGCTGTTGTGCTTGTCCGGAAGTGGGTGACAATCCTCCTGGTAGCTGCTCTGATGTCCCCCAGGCCAGGAGTAGCTTCCATTGCATTTCTTATGATGAGGTTGAGGCCGTGAGCAATGCATTTTGAATGCCTTAAATAAAGTGTGTTGGCTGTGGCATTCATATTGCTGGCTGCATCTGTGACAATGCAAGGAATTTTATGGGCAAGTCCCCACTCTGCCATCAGTGAAGTAAATTCAGTGGGACCTTGGAAAGGTCTGGGCCCCCAGAAGAAGAGTGGCCAACTCATCATTTTTGTTGATATAGTGGCAAGTTACAGCCAAATATGCCTCCATGTTTACTGAGGTCCACATATCAGCTGTAAGATTCACAGTCTCATCTTCCTTGAGCTCAGCTTTGGTCTTCTCCCTCTCCTCCTCATACATGGCAACCACAATGTCCTTAACAGCCTTTCTTGTTGAAAGTGGATATGTGGGGTCCAACTTTGCCACAAGCTCTTGAAATCCAACATCCTCCACCACAGAGAATGGCTGGGAATCTTTGATAATGAAATTGACCAGGGCATTATCAAGATCCTGCTTTCTATTGCCTGAAAAATATCCGTATACAATACCAGAATTTAGCTTACATAAACATGCTTAGCATCATAGACAAATAAAGGGTAAAAAAAACATTCTGACATTATTTATCCTACATAACTGCAATGGCCTACCTGGGTTGATGGCAACAGCTGACTGCTGCCAATTCTCAGGTGCCGGATCAACAGTGCCTCCATCATGCTTGGCCCTCAAGTGCCTAAGATAAAATAAGATAATTAAGATAAGATCAAACATTATTGATTCCAAGGTGGGGAAATTTCGGTGTTACCAGAGCTCAGATGACAAGAGGAGAAACAGAAATTTACAGGGGATAGTAACAAGAAGACTACTAACATTAAAGATTGTGTTGTTTGTGTATGACAGCCTGGACCTGTAAAATATTAATCAGCCAGATTGTGTCATTTTGTAACTTTGCTGTTGGTTATGGTTTTATTGAATGGCCAAAGTCAAACAAAGCGAAAGACACAGCAGTAGAGTAGCAGTTCCCATGTGGTGTGAGGTAAAATGGCTGTTGTTTTTTTTTGTAGGGAATCCAATATAGGCCTAAAGCAGATTGAATCAAAGTAACACACGTGCATACCTTATTATCCGGCAACAATTGGAAGTGGTCCCATGCACGGGACCTTTTTCAGGTTGGTTCCCGCTGCAGCTCCATCTATCAAGATATATATAAATATATATCTAGCTAGATGGCCTATCTATCTCTCCCTTTTTCTCTATATAAATATAGAATATATGAATCTCCCACTCTCTCTATATAGCTATAATATAACTATGTCTGCCTTATGTATATTTATATATCGATATATACAGTATCTATAGATCTCTATCTCTATTTAGTTTCTATATAAATTTATCTTATCTATCTATCTATCTATCTATCTATCTATCTATCTATCTATCTATCTATCTATCTATCTATCTATCTATCTATCTATCTATGTGGAGATAACTTCCTACTTCCTACTTCCTTCTATCAGTCCATCTATCTCTCTATCTCAATTTATTAACAGCAACAACAGCACAAAACCAACTTACTCTGCACATTTTCTTGGAAATGAGCGCCTATTTATAGGATATCCTATCCCTGAACCCGATCCATTTCACCAAACGATTCACATGACAAACCAAGCCAATCAGGTGCTTTGTTTGACGTCGGAGCCACAGCAGTGGTTCGATACACTCAACTGTTTCATACGTCACTCAACATTTGGATGTCATTTATCATGTGACCGATACACACTCTGGCACAGTGCTTCGATACGTTTGCTTCATGAGCTATGGCGCTTGTATCGGAGCCTCGGGTATCAGCAGACCATCACAAATGGCAGCCTGTCAGCCCGTTTGGCAGTTGCTGGATACAAACAGGGGATGTTAATATGGTAGGGCTGAAACAAGTACGAACAATTTTGTATCAAAAGGATCCAGTTTGAAGAACATTTGCCCTGATGTTTTGTATAATACTATGACTATTTCCTTTTAATTAGAGCTGGTCATTTTTCTTTGTAATGAGACATTTAAGGTTGGTCATGGGCCTTCACAGAGCTCTGGGGACAAGCTAATCATGCTAGGCCAATATATCAGGACTAAATAGCTGCCTTGTATTAATAGGAGGCTAGTTTATATCTAAATACATCTTCAAGGATGTGCAGAGTCATTGCCTTGATATAACTCTGGAGTATTGTTAATACAGTAATACTTTGCCTACTTTATTGGCTTAGTTTCAAATGCTAATCATTTAATGAAAAATGTGTTTTCCTAATTATGTTGTATTTAACTTTAAATTAACTTTAGAGACTTCAGGTGTGTGATTTGGCAGGCTTATTATCAGTACCTGCAGATAAAGGCTTCTGAACTGGAATATCAGTTTGAGAGGTATGAAAACTAATGCCAGCAATTACATCTGGGCCCGTATTCCTAAAGATTCTTAGTGCAAAGAGTTGCTCATAGTGGCCAAATTCTGTGAAAATTCTTAGAATCTTGGTGTTTTTTTTTAGAATTTCTCTTAAAATTAAGAGTAGATCCTAGTAAAGATAAAAGCTATTCCAAAAGAATCCTAGCTCCTAAGAGTGCTCCTAAGGTGAGATCTATTAGGAGCAGGGAAGAGGACTTTTAAGCAGCTCAGGAGTTCCCTAAGCAAGGACAAAATGGCAGAGGGAAGAGGCAGGACAGATATTCTTGACAACACATACCACCGCTTCTCACTTGTGCGCACAACCAATGGAAAGGAGGCATTTATCTGTTGTGCTATAGTGTTCCAGGCTTGCTTCTTGGCTTGCACTGTGACACTGGGGCTGAATTTACCCCTCAAAACACTTTTATGCTCATTGATTAACTGAGTCAAAAGCAAACACTGTTCCTCGGTCCAGTTGGGTTTTCTAGTTCTTTTTTTCTCCATTGTTGTTCACTAGTTTGTAGCAGATGTAAAAGCCAGACAAGCCCACTTCTTATACACCTGTCAGCAATCAAGGACATTGATGAAAGCTGTGCTGCGTTACACTCTTAATACCAAATTAAGTTGAGATGTTGATAGTTGAAAGTACAAAAGCAGGGAATTAATAAGAGCAAATTAATATAACCATCACTATGTGAATATGTGGGCATTCAGTGGGATTATTTTATAGTACAGTTTACTATTCATTAACATGTATTTTCTTTTATGTGATATGTTATTTACAATTACAAAGTCTTCATAAGATTAGATTCCATGATTTAGGCCCTCCTCACACGAGGACGGCCCCGTATTGTCTTGGCGTCGGCATCAAAACATGGATCGCTGTTTACACATCGTGTTGTAGATAGGCTTGTGTATTTACTTGAGAACGCAAAATCCACGCCGGGACGTACCTGTGGGTTCCCAC
Source organism: Scarus forsteni (assembly GCA_036419115.1). Lineage (NCBI taxonomy): Eukaryota > Metazoa > Chordata > Actinopteri > Labriformes > Labridae > Scarus > Scarus forsteni. The sequence goes on from JAZDUH010000360.1 coordinate 744,613, forward strand.
GCATGCTCCTAACCCATATAGCATGCTGGGTAATGTGGTTCTTGGGTTACTACACTCGTAACATCACAGTTGTGCTCCGAGGTGGATTCAACGTCAACAAGTGCTCATGCACGCGTAACATGCTTCATCTCTGTATGAGCACTTGTTGCTGTTGTTGCCGTAGCTGGTGTTGTTGGTGTTCTGTGAGCAAATGTTGGTGTAAAAGTCGTAGCAATATTTATAGCTGCTGCCACCATAGTTGTTGTTGGTGTGTGTGTGACAGCGTGAGTTGGGGGGCGGGGAGGAGGAGGGGTGCTATGAGGTCATCGTCTTTTCCGGACTTATCTGTTTATACCAACTACGGCATGAAGACGAATATGCAGATATCCACTTGCAAACCCGTTTTCAAAAAAGATGCGGAGTCATGGACAAATACGCGTCTCCGTGTGTCAATATCACCAGATCGATAGTTTATTTTACCGGAGTCTTACAAATTCGTACTCGTGTGAAGCCCACCTAAGTTTATCAGTTATCACCAAAAGTAAGTTTTTTATCCAGCTTTTAGGATCAACCAATCACAGCTTTGGAAATGATGACTCATACCTAGCAACGGGGTCAACCACACCTCCTCACTAAGATAGGAGTTTCTGTCCATTCCTTGCTCAGAGTTCTCTGAGAGTGTTCTGGAATCACTCCTAAGCTAAGACTCCTTGCTGGGAATTTTTAGGCTAAGTTAGGAGCTCTCTGAGAGGATTCTCAGAATCTTTAGGAATACGGGCCCTGATATTTAGCCCATATATCAAAAGTTATACTGACAGAATGCATTAACTCACCATTTTATGTCACCATATTAGTAAATAAATGTAATGAAATATCTGTAAAAATGTTAGGAGATGTTGCATAAGTAGATTATCTTGGTCCTTTGAATAGTCCTTGAACAATTTGCATTGTATTCTATATAAATGAGAACCTGATAAAAACATCAAAAACCACTACAACAACAACAACAAGGAAAGGGATCATGGTTTCCTGGAATTAGCAATACAGCTTAACGCTCTCTTGTGCTTACTGAGTTTATTAATCAACTTTTGTACATGATGTTTTTTTTATCAGGTAATCTATCTATCTATCTATCTATCTATCTATCTATCTATCTATCTATCTATCTATGCTCCATTTCCCAAGAATTGACCTTTTGACCTTATTATTCAATTTATGCGCACCAAGAACAATGTTTAACAAGTAAAATGAGGTACAAAAAGTTATAATATAACTATATATATTATTTAAATCTAATGTACGATTCTGTATAGTCTTTTAAATATTGACATTTAGCAATAATAGCTTGGGATTTTGCTTACTGACATGTTGACAATTTCATAACTGCCAAAACCAACAGATGACTTTTTCAGCCATTATCCATCGATAAACATATGCCTTAATTCCAATCCTTAATTTAATATTCCATTATGCTTCTAGCCATACGACCTTTGAACAAGTATTATAAATAAATGAATGCATAAAATATGGTATTGTTTAACTCATAACACATCATTCATAAAATCAACAGAATTATTCGGCCTTGGTGTTGTCTACAGCTGTGTATAGTTTTTCAACTGTAAAAAGTTATCATTTTCAAAGTTTACTACTAACCCAAACCTCATCCTTTTTTTTAAGTGGAACAACATTTGAGTCTATTTAATACAGATTAAAACTTCAATGGACCTTCGAATAATCAGAGGGATTTCTCTTTTAATTCAGTTGTGATGTCTGTTGATAATTAACACTCAAAGTGAACTTTTGAACTCAGGACAACAGCACTGCACTGTTAATCTTTGGTTCACTTACTTGGGAAATCAGCGGTGGTTTTATTAGCAACTCACAAAAAAACAACACATCAGATTATTTTCAGACAATATGAATTATTTTGATAGTGATGTATGCTATAATCAGAAATTTAAAACATGCTGTATTTATACATATAAAATAGCTGTTCAGAAATACTTTCAAAACTACTTAACCCTGAAATGTTCATATCAAGTTTTAATTTTATTGTGGGTTTTAACCTACAATAGAAAATTCCAGTATGTTTACCAAAAAACACTTTATCATAAAAAGAAACAAAATTATTTTCTAAAATGTACATTTCAATGACTATTGCATCATAATTTCTGTTAAGCCCTGGGATGGGTCAATGATTGGCAGAAACAATGATTTTGATGCATTGACCGTTTTCTGCAGAGTCAAATTGAAAAAATTCCTCACACATTTGATCCAAGAGACCAAATTGATCCTCTTCCTGAAAAAGTGCTTGATTTTTTTTCTGGCTTTTCTTTTTAATTTTAATTGAGCCTGGAACTTTCATATGAAGCTTTATTCTACTATGAGGTTGTAAACCCTTTAAATACCAGAATGTTAACAGAGAACTACTATTTTATTATCGTAAAAATAATCAATGTTTTCTAAAACAGACATTTCAATGACAGTTTGGTCATATTGTTTGTTAGGCCCTGAGTTGAGTCACTGATTAGCAGAAACAATTACTTTGATGCATTGTTCATTTGTCTGCAGTCAGATTAAAAAAAACAAAAAACAAAACATACATTTGGCCAAATTGGTCCCCTTCCCATAAAGTGCTATAAAAATATTAGTATTAGTTTCCAGTTATAATGACTCAGCCTTTTAAAACTACTTGAGCCTGAAATACTCATATGGAGTTTTAACTATCTTATGGGAATTTAACACTTTAACCCTTGCCAGTATGTTAAAGAGTGGGTCAGCAGACTCGAGGTGTACTGGATAGATGGAGGAGAGGGTTGCCATGGAGGGGTGTTGCCCAGGGGAGTGCTGTTCCACTTGGCCTTGGTGGGGTCAAACTTGGGGACCTGGTTCTTGGGGGTGACCAAGGGGCATTGGGCTGAGGTTGATGGGGCAGAGGGTCTGAAAGCCTGGGGGTTTGGGTGGAGGACATAAGAGTTAGGAGCACCAACAGCCAGGAGGGGAGATGTGAGAGAGAATTCCAGGCTGTATAAGGTAAATGAAGAGTCTTGGTTCAGTAGCGGTAAACTGGAGTCACTTAAAGAGGTCAAATGTGAACTAGATAAACGAAAGATGGTATTAAACAATTCTCTAGAGAGCACTGAAAAAGCACTAAAGAGGACATCAGAAATGATTTCAAAGCTCAAGGTGTGGAAACCAAATTTTAAATGAGACTGATGACTTCAAACCAGACAAAGAGACAGAGATACAGCAGAACCAATGACAGTAAAGTTTTGGAAAGGAAGGAAAAGAAAACGTATGGACTGAATGACGGACCGTCCACTAAATGAGACTTTATCCAATTTTCAACCAGAATGTTTGGATTTATTGAAGACCCATTTTACTGTAACACCTTCATCATCTACACCTGAAAATTTTAACATGCTGCCCTGTGATTGGTTGATTTCTTATTTGTTATAATGAACGGTAAAATGTGAAACAAACAATGTGGGTATGAGTGTCTATATTACTTTATATTTATACATAAAAAACAAGTGTTTCACTGTCAAACACAAAATTCTAATTTATATGATCATCTAAGGCAAAATCAGCCTTAAATATTAAATAAACAAACACACACTCTTCTATATTATGTGATAGAACTTAAGTAAAAAGGTGCAAGTTTATGAGTTATTTTTATATCATTTTCCTAATTTTCATGAAATAATCAACAGATTTAAATGAAACAGCAGAAATGCACGCTAACTAATCCTTTAAAAAATCCTGGATTCACACCACGATGGTCAAATATCCTCCTCTTGGTGCAATGACAGACATTCCCTGAAAATGCTGTCAATATCAGTTTATGATGATTGAAGTTATCACATTCACAAGCACACAAATGCCAGCAAAACATAACTTCTTGATAAATTTATAATTATGATTTATGATTATGAATCTAGAGATTAAAGAGGAGGATGACAGAATTTCCTGGTTCCTGTGTTTTCTGAGTTAATTTCACAATGTTTAGTACATTTTGCAAAACAAGAATTAAAATCAAGGGATAATTTGTACTTATTTTGGGCCTTCCTGTTTATTATTATTATTTTGTGTACAGTTACAGTGTTTGGCCTTTAGATGGCAGCTCTGCGCTTCATCTTCTGAGAACAGTTGTATTTGTGTGCTGGAACTTTTTTAGAATTGTAATAACATTTATTTTTTATCATAAATGACTGCAATTGTGTGTTTCTCTGAAGTCTGTTTTAGACCCGTGATGCAAACTCACCTCAAACATCCTCACAGGGAACCAAGAACATCATTGATGAGCATTTGCAGAAGTGATGGACGGGGTTCAGAAACTCAAGTGGTTCAACCGCTGCACCATTAATTGAAACAGGTTTTAAAATAAAATCAGCTGTGAATCTCTTTTAGATCTACATTAATAACTGATGACGGAGACCACATGTTAATAAAAGCTCATTCTTGTTCTCAGTCCCTCAGTGGGTGAAACCATCTTTGAAAAGCTGAAGAAAAATATGACTCTTTATCGCGAGCATTTCTTTAGAGAAAAAAATAATTTACCCAAGCAAGCACAATACCATGATTTCTTTTTTTTGTACTTTTTTATTTGATAAAAGAGAAACCAGGAAAAAGACAACGAAACACAAATAATATATAAACACTGTTGGAGGCAAAATAATATGTTCTAAGTTTAAATAACAGGTGTGATTCATTCAACTTGTGCTTCAGTATTGAGGAAATATATTCAAATGAAAAAATAAAATAAGAGCACTGATTAAGTTCTGAATACTGTTGAAGCCACGCCCTTCACAGAAATGGTTTGACCTCCAGTGATTCACAACAAGCTCCCCAAACTGGACTTGAGAAGACCTGAACCCACACAGGAGCCACTAAATAAAAATTACATTAATGTGCAAAATAACATCCACTCAATTACTAAACATGCTTGCCCATCAGTTTAAGACAGTCTTAGAGCTGATAGTCCTGCTCCCTCTCCAAGACCCTCTGGTACTCTGCTATGGTGGCCTGGACCTCAGGGTGGTAACCAAGTCTTCAAAGGAGTAAATGGGCCTGAGAGTCTCATGGACAAGTCTCATCCGAGTCAGCCTCCTGTCCTCTGCCTCTCTGACAAATCGGTCGGTTCTGACTGGACTGGACTCCTTAATTTCCATGGAGTCTGGACTTTGGTTGAAGGACCTGCATCAGGTAGGAAGAATAAGTCAGGGCTTCTCTGATTTTCTCTGTCCCCCCTGATAGCCCTGATTTCAACAAATGGAGTGTCTGAATTACATGAAGGACAGAAAGATCTAAACCAGAAACATACACACAATATCTGAGGCCAGCTCTCTGAGATGTGATGTCAGAAACAGTGTCTAAGTGTCTTAGAGGTGATGCTGGTTTGGAGGCATTATTGAAGACAGAAAAATCTCAGGTGAGAGCAAAGTCTGTGGAGTTACCTCTTTATTGTTTGCATTTTGAGACATTGGCATAGATGGCCATGTTTGGGTCAGTCTCAATTGAATTTGTATAGACTGGAAATAAACAACAACAATGGCAACAGATTATTATACACAAATGATCCAGATTGTACTTTTATATATGAGTATATGGTGAAATAACATACAGGACGTGATGGTGTTGGACACTCACCTGAGTTTAATACAAAAGTTGACGTTTCAGAGGGAACTCTTGGAGCTAAAGGCAAATAAAAGAGAAAAGGGTTATTTTAAAAATGTCTTGGAAGTTTCAAACTGATGCTGTAGAACAATAAATCTGTGAAACATTAATGATTGCTTAATAATAATACTCAGGAAACTTAAGCTTTACCTGCTGGTACATTTTAGATAGAGGCATCATCACTACAAACAAAACACATTCAAGAGACATCTTTCCATGTGTTTGGACTGGTTGCATACTCTTAATAATCATTTACACTCACTGACTACTTTATTAACAAACACCTAGCTATTTTGGACACCCTACAACCTTCCTATCAAGAAGTCTTGTTCAACTTTAGTTTTACAAATTTTACAAATGTTTAATGTTGTTGTAGTCAACAACAAGAAATGTTACTTTGTGATGGTTGAGCTGCAACGTCCATCACCGTTAATGCCAGTGACATGAATAAAATGGTGTTAATGTCTGTATATTACCTCTCTTTTTCTTCCTTTTCCCATGCACCCCCCTCTCAAGATTATCTGGAGAACCTGTAAAGCAGAGGAATACAGTCATAGTTCAAGGCAGAGCGTTTAAACACAATGAGTTAGAGTTAACTAGATATGCCCCGGTGCAAAAACCTCCAAAAACATTTTAAACATTGCTGAGTTGTCAGATAAGTGAAAAACTTCCTTATCTTGTTCTAAAAATCCTTCAAAAATTTATGGATCCACCTCCAGATCACCACCAATTTTAAAATCACTTTACTCATTTGTCATGACATTCCCAAAAAGTAATGAAAATCAATGGAGAACTTTTTTACTTAATAGCAAAATGTGAAAAATGCAATAAAGAGATTTGAAGATTTGATGCTGGTTTGGAGGAAGATTGAATTCAGTAAAATCAGTAAGTGGGAAAAGTCTGAGGGGAGTTACCTCTTATGTTTTCCTCTGTTGGGACACCAGTATGGATGGTCATGTCAGGATCAGTCCTACCTGTATTTTCATAGACTGGAAGTGAAAACAAACCAGTAGGAACAGTTATTCTCATACATCCTTGATCAAGTTTATTTCTGTCCTTTTGATAAGGACATTGATGTTTTGTGTTTTTCAAGGTTGAACACTCACTTGGGTCTGGTTCTCCAGCAAAGGTTTCAGCAATAACTCTTTTAACTGAAGAGCAAAGAAAAAAGAAGACAGAGGATATCAAAACCTTTTTATTCTGACTTGTATTTTGTGTTTTTACGGGCCAAAATCACATGAAGGAACATATACTGACTGACTATGACCAAAACGGAAATTACAAGAATTTTGGTGTGTCCCTGAGTCAAAGTTGAGAAAAATGTGCGGGTGTGGAGTATGATGCTTCTGTTTTGCTACTTAAGGGAAGTATAGGGTCAACTTGTAATTTTAAAGAATGCTTGAGATTTTTTCAAAGTTTCCAATGAACATCAGCGTAGCCCAGCTGGTGTTGATTTAGTTCTGAGTTTGCTTAATGCAGCTTGACATTTCCTTCTACACCAGCAAAAAATAGAGAGTGTGAATGCAACTCTAGTGTAAAATAAGTTTCTTCCCACTAGCAGTGGGGCTAACTGTCTTTAGGAAACTTTGGAGAAAAAGTGGAATCATATAGGCATTTTATATTATTATATTTGGTGATATCACAAATGGTGGAGTATTTTTAATCACATTTTCTTTCATGCTATAATAAAAACTGGACTTATCTGGTTTTGTTGCTTGATTTGACAGAGCTGTTAATTACTCAAATGGCTTTTTTTTGTTAAAAATATCTTTCATTAAAAAAATAATTACCCTTGCGTTTCCGATGGTGAAGAAATCCTGCCAGTGAAAGCAAGAAACCCACAAACAAAACAGAGAAGAAAACTGACAAAAAGCTGGTGAGGTTAGTAGATCCAGGGCTGTGTGCAGGAGGAAGAGAAGAAGGACCAACAGTTTTCCCACCACCATTGGATGATGGAAAGTCAAGTTTTGTCGGAGTACTCTGTGGTGCTATTTTAATAGAAAAGAGAGAAAGAAAAATATATATAAGGAAACATACCTTATCTAAAAGATGTAAAATATATTAAAACAGCACCACAAAAGGAATTATGTTTATTTAGTGATGTAACAAAGTTATAACAACATGAATCTTTTCTCCCAAAATAATGTGATTTAGACCAACTACAACTGAAAGTGTACCCAGAACACAAGCCCAGCCTAAGGAAAATTCAACATTAATTAAACAAGTTATTGCTAAAAATGTAGAGCCACAAGCTTCCTGTTATTACTATAGTGGCAGTATAAGACTAAATTTCCAAAAATGTATTATGTTACATTTGTGAAATCTGCAGTTTAGCAAAATTACCAAGAGTCTACTTTGCATACTGTTACCCAAAATGCAAAGCACCAACAAGTCAGGGCTCAAAATGGCAATCAGCCAGCCATAGCAATGTTAGCATTAGCATTGATTCTGCTAAATTTATTTAAGAAGAAATTAAATCAATCTTGTTGTTACATGGATGTTAGGTATTTTTTCATGTGTGTGTTCAGTGGTAAACAGCATGAAAAATCAAATAAATCCTTTGTTTGACTTGTTTTAGTCAGCCAATGGAAGGCAACATAACAAAGCTAACTATTAGCTCTGCTATATATATATATATATATTAAGCCAGAATGAGACATGGCTGCACTACATGGCTGAGATACAGAGGTGAAAAAGTAGTGGCAAATTCATTTTCTAAAATGTTAGCCCACTAATTAATTATTTCAAGCATGTTTTTGGTCTGTCAGAGGAATCTGAGCTCCTGCACAGGGAGAACATGTTAAATCTGCAGAGAATGACACTCCTCCTGTGAGAACAGGACTAACCACAGATCCACCACGCAGTCCACATGTAAATGTTTTTCTTTTCCACAACTGTTGATAAACTTAAAAACAGCCCTGGTTAGAGATATACACCACAGCAGTGTCTCACCTCTGACAGACAGCCTGCTCTCAGCAGATTCTCCAGCTCCTGAGATCACACACTTGTAGAGTCCTTCGCTGGACCGAGACACATCGTAGAGGGTCATCTTGCCTTTGTAGTTAGTATCTTTGAAATTTCCATTTTTGAAAAAGTCAGCTGTTGAGACGATAGTTGATTGCCTTTTTTTACAGCTCAGAGTGACCGTCTGTCCTTCCACAACAGGTAAAGCAGGACTATCCAGGATCACATCACCTGCTGAAGAAAGGAGGGACAAAGTAATGATGGGCATCCATGGGTGTTACACAAGCAAAGATTGGCTTAAAGCATTGGTCAACACAAAAACAACTGGGTCCTACTGGGAGACAGACCCTGCCCAAACTGAATATGCAGAGTCACATATCCTCCTCCTAAAATTTCAGGCCATGATGAGGAATTTTTTAAGGTACAAGTGTTCAAATGCTTGACACCAATATCCAATCAGCCAGTCAGATGTAAAAAGCTCAGTTTAAATCAACATGCAAACATGGTCAAGATGACCTGCTAGGGAAGAAAGATGATTTAAATGAATTACTATACTATTTGAGTTAATAGCTAGACATTACTTACTATGTTCAAGTCCAAAAACTGAGTTTTACCAGAAAACCTACAAAATCTATTTGTGTTAACTTCAGATAATGAAGATCATAGAAGAAGTACTACTTTAAAACAAATATGTTTTAAGTTGTTGGTGTTTAAGTTGTTTAAAATGTTGTACAGATAATTTAACAAATGTGAAAATGCATCTGAAATTATCAATACGCACTCGAAACTTAACCCTCGTGCTGTCTTTGTTTGGACTAACGTTGCTGGCCTTCCCGGGTCATATAGACCCGAACATGTTTGACTGATATAAAGAATGTAGCATAAAATTATCACCAAATTCTATGTTTCATCTTGTTAGTCAACTTCACTCCTACTTATTAAAATAAATTTTACACTTATTTTTGGAATATATAATATTTGGAACTTGAACTCGAACTTGAACATCTTCATCACATATGCTGGAAATCTTTTCTCAAAAATTGGACAGAAAAAAGGTTTTATCTGTGGTGATACTAACATTGACTTACTGAACCCAAATAAGCAGAAACTCAATGAGGAGTTCTTAAACTGCTTGTACAGTCTAGGATTTGAACCACTTATCACTCACCCGACCAGAATCACAAAACACAGTGCTACAATAATTGACGACATTTTTTCTAACGTGCTTGAGGATAACTTAATAAGTGGGCTGTTTGTGAATGACATAAGCGATCATCTACCAATTTTTGTGGTTCATGACCAGACCTGTGAGGGGAAAGAGAGGCAGAATAAATGTATGAACATAAGAATCAAATCTGAGGCTAACATAAACAGACTGAAAAATTCTCTAAGAGAAGAAAATTGGGAAAAAGTGCTCATGGCTACAGATGTGAATAGTGCTTACAGCAGTTTCTTAAAAATATTCACAAAAATGTTTGATAAACATTGCCCTGTGAGAGTGTTGAAGCTTAAAACACAAAGCAGAGAGAATAGACCTTGGATGACAAAAACACTGATAAATGCATGCAGAAAGAAAAACACACTGTACAGACAGTTTCTCAAGAACAGAACGGCTGACTCTGAACTTAAATACAAGCTGTACAAGAACAAATTAACCTTGAGAGAAAGAAAGAAAGACTATTACGAAGAGCAAATACAAAAAAATGTGAATCACACCAAGGAACTATGGAATATAATTAACGATGTAATCAAAAACAAAAAACCTGTCAAAAGCTACCCACTTAACCTTGCAGAGAATGCAGATAACACAGTGAATAAGTGAAACAAATTCTTTGCAGAGGTAGAGCCAAATCTTGCCAAACAGATCCCAGAGAATGACCTGACCTGGAAGCACTTTGATAGGGAGGGGAATAGTAACCAAAACACTATGTTTTTGACTCCAGCAGACGACAGAGAAATAAAAGAACTGATTAATAACAGCACAGGAAAAACATCAAAAGACGCCCATGACATTGACATGAAACTAATCAAAATGGTACAAGATGAGATTGCATCACCTTTGACACATATATGCAATCTATCGTTTCAGACAGGAAAATTCCCAGATGAAATGAAAATCGCAAAAATAATCCCCTTGTATAAACAAGGTAACAAGGAGGACTTCAATAACTATAGGCCAATAGCAATACTACCACAATTTTCCAAGATACTAGAAAAACTGTTCAGCAGCAGACTAGATAAATTCATTGATAAACACAATCTGCTATATGACGGTCAATATGGATTCAGAAAAAATCATTCCACAACATTAGCGATAATGGAAGCTGTAGAAATAATTACTGATACGATCGAACAAAAAAAAATTAGTATTGGAATATTTATTGATCTAAAGAAAGCATTCGATACAATAGATCACAACATACTTTGTTATAAACTTGGAAAGCTGGGCGTAAGGGGAAAAGCGCTAAATTGGATCAGGAGCTACCTGAATGGGAGATACCAATACGTCCAAGTAGCAGAAAAAAAATCAAGGCGCATCAACACTATTTGCGGGGTCCCACAGAATCCGTATTAGCTCTTTATATAAATGATGTATGTAAAGTATCAGAAAAAATTAAATTCATACTATTTGCAGATGACACAAGCCTTTTCTCCTCGGGGGACAACCTGAAGGAGCTGATCACAATGACAAACGAAGAGCTAAACAAGCTACAAACATGGTTCAATATAAACAGATTATCTCTGAACCTAGACAAGACAAAATTTATGTTATTCGGCAACAAAAATAAAGACTGTGAGGCCAATGTAAATATAAACGGAACCAAGATACAAAGGGTTAATGAATTCAAATTTCTAGGAGTAATCATTGATGAGAAGCTAAACTGGAAACCTCATATATCCTATACAGAAAAAAAAAATTGCCAAGAGTGTATCAATACTGTGGAAAGCAGAAAAAGTACTACATCAGAAATCACTTCTCACAGTTTACTGGGCACTGGTGGTGCCTCACATACAATATTGCTGTGAAATATGGGGAAACAGCTACAAAACAAATATTAAAGGTATATTAACACTCCAGAAAAAAGCAGTGAGAATTATTCACCACGCAAGCTTTAGAGCACACACAAATCAGCTGTTCATCACAGCAAAGATCCTAAAACTATATGACCTAATAAAATACAAGACTGTACAGATATTATACAAGGCTGCACATGGTCAGCTGCCGAGGAACCTACAAACAAGGTTCACAAAACGAGAGGCAAAGCACAACCTCAGAGGGTCTATGATTCTCAACAAGAAAACAGTAAGAACAACATTGAAAGGGATGACAATCACAGTTAATGGAGTAAATCAATGGAACAGCCTCCAGGAAGAAACCAGGTGCAGCGGTACCATAAAAGAATTTCAAAAGAGAATACTGAGAAGATACTTTGACGGATATAAAAATGAAAACATCTAGGGGTGATGACACAAAACATGAACAGAGCTGAAGGATGTTGATGGTTGATGAAACAAAACATGTGGGTTGTTTGGTCTATAAGACAGCAGGAAAGACGAAATGTACCAAAACAATGATAGTGAATGAACTGATGATGGAAGTTAAGTGAGGCCGTGAGACAGTGCAGGAGCACTCCTGGGTGAAGAGGAGAGTGACGAGGAGTCACGCGTCTAACAAATCTGAAAAGTGAAGAAAGAAATGCAACGCGGGCACACCATTCCAACATCACCATCTCCAACATCACAACCCCAACATCACAAACCGGGACTAACAACAACAACAATAACAACAAAAAAGGCTTACGTGGAACGAAGGATTATGGAATATGTCGAATACGGACACTAAAAGGGAGTCAAGAATTATGTCAGACCTCTGTAAATGAATAAAAATGTATAACAACTTGTTAATATGTGGAAAAGAGGAGACTAAATACTAAATATTGAAAAAATGGGGACGGGACTAGATAAGCTCTGCTTCTCCCGTCTACCCTTTCGGACACGAACATTTGATCAACTATTGACAATGTGTGATGCTGTATAACTGTGTTGACGTGACCGAAATAAATAAATAAATCAAATATATGATGTCATTGACCTCATTTGCATAAAATTTTACCTATTTTTTAAATAAAATAATAAATAATTATGAATTATGAATTCTGAGTTTGAATATAAAGTGATGGATTTTTACATAGTTGTACATGTCAAAGTTTGGTGAAAAATTTTTTTTTACTCTTTCAAATTTTTTATTGTCAGCAAATACTAACTTGCCGGCCTTCCGGGGTCATATATACCCGAACTTGTTTGACTGATATAAAGCATGTAGCATAAAATTATCACCAAATTCTATGTTTCATCTTGTTAGTCAACTTCACTCCTACTTATTAAAATAAATTTTACACTTATTTTTGGAATATATGATGTCTGTAACGTTGTCAGTGAGGACCCAGAAGCAAGTAGGTGAAGTTAGGAATGAACAGTCTTTATTCAACAGCACAACCAGAAACAATTCTGCGAACCCGCGACCAGGTGATCTGCGGCCGGGCGCTCTCCCAACTGAGCTAACCCGGAGCTTCTTGGACGACGGGGCACACAGTCTTTTAAAGGGGTGTAGCTGCGTCTTGAGCGGGGCTTCAACCCGCGACAGCAAACACAGAGGTGACGACTCACACAGTCTTTTAACGGAGTGTAGCTGCGTCTTGAGCGGGGCTTCAACCCGCGACAGCAAACAAAGAGGTGACAACTCACACGGTCCTTTAACGGAGTGAAGCTGCGTCTTGAGCGGGGCTTCAACCCGCGACAGCAAACAAAGAGGTGACCACTCACACGGCCCTTTAACGGAGTGAAGCTGCGTCTTGAGCGGGGCTTCAACCCGCGACAGCAAACAAAGAGGTGACCACTCACACGGCCCTTTAACGGAGTGAAGCTGCGTCTTGAGCGGGGCTTCAACCCGCGACAGCAAACAAAGAGGTGACCACTCACACGGCCCTTTAACGGAGTGAAGCTGCGTCTTGAGCGGGGCTTCAACCCGCGACAGCAAACAAAGAGGTGACCACTACAGAGAGCCACACAGACGAGACCATAACAGGCTGTGGCTTGAGCGAGAGACGAACCTGTGACCACTTGATCCGTAGCCGGACGCCTTACCGACTAAGCCACCCAGGAGAAGCACAGGCAGAAGCTCACTCAATCCTTTAATGCAGGCTTGACTCACACACTGACGATTGGAGGCGTTCGGGAACACTCGGTGATGTGGTTCAGGCGAGCTCTCGTAGTCGAGGACAGGCGGGGAGTCAGACACCAGGCGAATGGCACAACGTAGATCAGACAGGGCTCGGCAACAGGGGACTGCAGCAGGATCGAAAGCCGGGGATTCAGACAGGCAGGTGAATGCAGGACAGAAGCTAGTCGATACCTTGGAGTCAGGCCGAGGGTCAGGCGTATGAGGCAGAGTCTGGGACGAAACTAGTTGGCAACGGGTGATCAATCCGGGAAACAAGTCTGGACCTTTCAGCATGAATGCGACGACAGTCTGACAATGACTGAATGCGGAGCTGGGGCTTAAGTAGCTGGCTTGATTGCCAGAGACGAGGTGCAGGTGTGAGCGGCGACACAGGTGAGGTGAGTCTGGACTGATTAGAGTGGAGCAGGTGAGTGACAGGCTGCGGATGAGGCTGAGGCAGAAGCTGAGATTGTGACAGATGTCATTGACCTCATTTGCATAAAATTTACCTATTTTTTGAGTAAAAATAATAAATAATTAAAAATTTATGAATTCTGAGTTTGAATATAAAGTGATGGATTTTTACATAGTAGTACATATCAAAGTTTGGTGAAAAAAAATTTTTTTTACTCTTTCAAATTTTTGGATGGCAGCAAATACTCACGTCGCCAGCCTTCCCAGGTCATATATACCCGAACTTGTTAGACTGATATAAAGAATGTAGCATAAAATTATCACCAAATTTTTTGTTTCATCTTGTTAGTCAACTTCACACCTACTTATTAAAATATATATATATATATATATATATATATATATATATATATATATATATATTTTTTTTTTTTTTTTTTTTTTTTTTTGTGCCTTTATTGATAGGAGAGAGACAGTGGATAGGCTTGTGAAAGGAGGTGAGAGAGTAGGGGTAGATACTCTGCAAACTGGTCACAGGAGGGATTCGAACCTGGACCAGCAGAAGCAAGTACATGGGGTGCCTGGTTGCAAACCACTCTGCCAAACCACCACCCCATTAAAATAAATTTAACACTTATTTTTGGAATATATGATGTCATTGACCTCATTTGCATAAAATTTTACCTATTTTTTTGAGTAAAAAGAATAAATAATTATGAATTATGAATTCTGAGTGTGAATATAAAGTGATGGATTTTTACATAGTTGTACATGTCAAAGTTTGGTGAAAAATTTTTTTTTTACTCTTTCAAATTTTTGAATGGCAGCAAATTCTAACATTCCCGGCCATTCGCGGGCCATATAGGCCCGATGCTTGTTTGACTGATATGAAGCATGTAGTATAAAATTATCACCAATTTCTATGTTTCACCGTGTAATTCCATTCCACTCCAACTTATTACAACAAATGTTACTCTTATTTTGGAATACAAAACCTCATGGACCTAAAAAAAACTCCACAAAAATATGAAAATAACAGAGAGAAGAGTTTCAGTTTCAAATCTAATCAAAATTTATTTAGAAAGACCAACTCACAACCCAGAACAAAACAAGAACAGAACTGTAAGAGTGTGTGTGGCAGCTGTGGGTGTATATACGGTGTGTGTGAGTGGGTGTGCATGTGCATGTGTGTTCGTGTGTGTGTGTGTTGACAGTCATTGGTTGACCTGAGATGGCCAGGGGTCTCATTTATAAAAGAGTGCGTGGAATCCTTACTAAAAGTGTACGTGTGCCAAGAACCCGGAAATGGCGTGTGCACAAAAAAATTCAGATTTATAAAACTGTTGGCACGTACACCTGCACACAATTTTCCATTTATAAATCAGAATCCACCTGGAGAAGTGCACACATGGAAAAGATGCAATTTCCGCCCCTCGCACGCCCATAATTAACCATAAATGGTCAATGCAAAGCACCTCATGAATATTTGGGTATATAAATAAGCCTTTCGCTCATACACTTTGGGTGTGACAATGGCGACTGAAAAGAAAACCAAAAAAAGGAATTTCTTGGAGACGGAGATTGAAGTCCTCACTGATGAGGTGGATGACCAGAAAGGTATTTTATTCGGGTCTCACAGCACAGGAATCTCCAACAAAGGAAAGGGCAGCGAGTGGCTGTCCGTCGCTGCTGCTTTTAATGCAGCAAGTGCAACAGAGAGGACAGTGTCGGAGATCAAGTAAACTTTGTGACCCACAAACAGAGGACTTTGTGAATGAAGTGATGGATAAAATGGACATGTCGGTTGTTTGCTGCAGCAGTGGATCACAAACTTTACAAAAATCAGAGAATTACACCACGTCACTGCTTCATGCATATATTGTGCCAAAACACCCACCTTCTTCATTACGCATTACGCAAGTATATCTACAATGTAATCTGCAAGTATATCTGCAAACGGGACCCACACTGACTTCTTTACATACTTTCTGAGAGCATGCGTCAGTCAGCAGTCTCCCTACCTCAGTATTATTATCAATCAAAGTTTTGATCGACCAACAAAAAAATTAAATTTTTGGCCACATTTTTTTCCCTGGGAAACTTCGTCTGTTCTATTTATGAGGATACATAGTCTGAATGATTATGTCAGAGATGCCCTGATTTAATCCCCACATTTTGATTATTTACAGAACAAATATGTGCAGCTGATGAAGATGTGCTGATGGAGGAGAATTGTGTGAAGCCACCGCCGTGTCTCTCTGTGTCTTGACGCAGGCAACTTTATTACAACTAAAAACTGCACTTGGTAATAAATGCGCAAAATTTACAGATATTAATGAAAACTGGTGGCTCTGAGGTTTCTGTGTTAGTCTAATTTTTAACTCTACATTAATGAAAACATTAGTGTTCGGTCCTGTGAGGTCCGTCCGGATAATGAAGGCGAGACAGCACTGAAGAAATGTGTATGTTGCTGACCATTTTTGTTTTTTTTTGGTATATTTTCATAATGAAAGTGACTTATAGGAAACGGCCAATTACACATATTATTTATAGCCCAAATAAAACAGTTTGAATCATTATGATGACGTGGATCTGTCAGTAAAGTTTGATATTTAGTGAAATAAAATGTTGGAGAGACATCAACATGTATCTGGAGGCTTCAGTTCACCACTTCACCGTCTGTGTCACCAGTTTCCCATTCCTCCAAAATGTAAGTCCGCCTGGTTCAGAGTTTGCTTACCGGTGCGCACATTTTACCGTCAGGTTTGTTTTTATAGATCACAAACTATGTGGGAAAAGGCGTACGCCAGTTTCAGGCCCTGTTGTCTGCGTACGCAAGCTTTATAAATCAGACCCCAGGTCTTTGTGTGTATGTCAGACAGATGTCATTAGTGGGCAAGGAAGGTCTGTGTATGTGTGCGTGTGTGTATGTGACAGGGGTTGTATGGGGGGAAGTTTGGGGGGCGGTTGGAGGTGTGTGTGGGTGAGTGAGATTTTGGGTTGAGATGTATTGATTGTGCTCGAAAGCTCAATGTTTTCACTTTTTATCCTATAGCACCACCTAGTCTGTGTGTGTGGGGTGTGTGTGTGTAGACAAGTGAGGGTGTGGGTTTGGATGTGTTCATTGTGCTACAAAGCACATTAGTGTGATTTTTTTTAACCAGTAGCACCAACTAGTGGCTGGGTCAGACAGATATCATTAGTGGGTGAGGAAGGTCTGTGTGTGTGTGTGTGTGTGTGTGTGTGTGTGTATGTGGCAGGGGTTGTGTGGGGGGAAGTTTGGGGTGCAGTTGGAGGTGTGTGTGGGTGAGTGAGATTTTAGATTGAGAAGTGTTGATTGTGCTAGAAAGCACAATGATCTCACATCTTATCCTATAGCACCACCTAGTCTGTGTGTGTGGGGTGTGTGTGTGTCGGGTGGGAGAGGGTGTGGGGGGGTGGTTTGGTTTAGGTGTGTGTAGACAAGTGAGAGCGTGGGTTTGGATGTGTTGATTGTGCTACAAAGCACATTAGTGTGATTTTTTTTAACCAGTAGCGCCAACTAGTTTTCCGGGTCATATAGACCCGTGAAGGCCGGCAACATTACAAGATTAAATAAAATACCCATAATGCAATGCAAGTAGTGAAAATCAATTTAATTTGAAAAAGACAATAGTTATACACGAAATATGTAATTTTCAGACAATTACATGGAAGAAAACCATATTTTTATAGCGTTTATTTGTGGTGTTCGGGTCATATAGACCCGAAGACCTCATAAGGGTTAAACTGGACGTAATGATCAATTGTTTTGACCTTGTAAATTTGTACTTGTATGTTGTTTTTTTAACTATTTAACTTTTTTTGTACTTGTTTTGATTCTTTTTGTTGTTGTTATAATCAAACTATCAGTGTAAGCTTCTGAAAAATTAACTGAATGTGATGTAAGACACAACATTTCAATTTTTAATTTTTTACACAGTGGGCAGACAGATATATGGTTTGTTCTTGCAGCTCCTTTTCAGTCATGGAGGTGTTGATTTGAAAATGTAATGTGCACTTATGTACAAATTGTGTTGTCCACTAATATGGAAGGAACAAATAAACTAAGACATAAGTAGTTTAATGGGTGTATTGTTGTTTTGTCTCATTGGTGTCTGGCATGTTTGAAAAAAAAGGAATTTCCACTTGAAATAATCTTTACTTACCAGTGACAGTGATAGTGAGTGTGTTGCTCTTCTTTCCCTCATTGTCCTCACACCAGTATGCTCCACTGTGTCGTACAAATGCAGGATGAATGTCCAAGGAGCTCTGAGAGTTCTCCCATGTTGCAGCCATTGTCTCACTCGCTCCCATCACTCTCCAGTCAGCTGAGTCTGAAAGCCCCGCACACCTCAAATGAATGGTGTCATACTCAAAGAACTGCAGTTTGTTTGGATCAATATGTAGAACAGAAGCATCTACAACAAGAAGAGGGAGAAAATCTTAGTGAGGATATTTAGCAGTGCTGATAATGTTAGTGTTTGCTGTAACTCAGTAAATCTTGAATTTTGCCAGATGGGCTTTATGAGACACTATTGTCCAAGGGCTATGTCCTTACAGATTAACAAAGCATTTCAGAATCTGATTTTCATCATGGATGTTCAGCAGTCAAATCTGCAGCAAATGTGATGCTGTAATGGAGCTGTGGACAAAATATCTCGGAGGACTGTTGAATCTAAGTGGGCCAACCTGCTTTTAGCAACCTAAAAATGTATTATTATCTTATGCAGCTTTCTTATGACCATATATGATTGTTTTCTTGGAAGTTACAGTGTGATTGATCTTTACTGCCTTAACAAAAAGTTCTCCAATTAAGTTCATTTAAACGTCACAGATTTCATCACAGCTGTCCTTATCAAACCCTGTTAAGGTGTGAGTAGATAAAAAAAAAAAACCTTAACACTCACCGGCCTGCGAAGGATGACAGAAGTTGTTAATCATCAGTGCAAACACCACTAACAGACAAAACAAGAGAGCACACTATAACAGTGGCATAAATATAAAACATCATAAAAAACCCTGACAATTCAGATTAATGTCACGTAATGTCCACTATTGCTGTCTAAGTAAGCATTTGAGTGGGAAAACAGAAGAACAGTTACTCACAGAGTTTAGAGCAGAGGTCAGCGCTCTTCATGTTGTCTTTAAGCTCTCTGACTGAAGAACTAAAGATAACTTAACGTCTGAAACAAGCTAAGTTATAGGACCTCCTCTTCCTGTACACTCCATGCTGCTGCAGCTTTATTTCAAAAGAACACCCCTGACCAAATGAACTTTGAGACATGGCGTGTGAACCACAACAAGCTCATGTTAGGCCTTTAGTATGTTGAAGGCGTGTAGTGGGTCGTCCGTCACCATGAGGCACATGGCACCTTGGGACATGTTAGTCTATATTTGCAGTCTAGATGAAGCTCAGATTAATGTGGGGTTTTAAGCCCACTTAGTTAAGGGGCCCAAATTTTGCTAAGACAAGATCGCGACACGATCACACCACCAGCTTCACCAGCTTGATCCAGAGCAGAATGAATGAATCCATGCTTTAATGATGTTCACACCAAACCCTGAGTCTACCCTCTGAATGTGGAGCAGAAATCCAGACAAATCAGACTAGAGTCCCTTTAAAATCTTAAATTGTCCAATTTTGTTGAATCTGTGGGTTTTGCGGCCCTGATTTCGTGTTCCTAACTGACAGGAGTGGCACCGAGTGTGGTCCTCTGAGCTGTAGCCCTTCTTCTTCTTCTTAATTTGACATGATCAGCAATTGTCCTCTGCATACCAAAATCTCTATGGAACATTTCCAGCACCTTGTTTTATCCAAATACTAACACTTATATTCAAAAAACAACAAAATAGAAACTAAAATTTAAACCAAAGTAAAACACATAAAATATTTCAAAAAGTTAGACCTAAAAAAACTTTAAACACAGGTAAAACTAGGTTCAACACACACCTCATTCTCGCGAGGTGTATTTAATAAAGTGGCCAGTGAGAGCAGAATTGTGCCTCAGTCTAAAAGTCCAAAGGTTGCTATAACTTTACTGTGCCACAAGATGTCGCTGTTTTATTTTTTTATTTTTTATTTTTTCAAAAATGACTGCCAAAGCTTTAACTTTTGTTTTAGCACACTTAAAAATAAGCCTGAAAGCTGCACAAGGCTTCATTAACCCAGAAGTCTATTAGATATGAGTCTGGCCATCAGGCCTGATACTGCTCACCTGAGGCTTTTCTACCACCCTGAAGTTAAAGCTGGCCAAATTACAACAAACAAGGAGTTCAAATTAAAATTGTTTTAAATTATCTATCAAATAATTAACTAAATGATAAACACACCCAGGTTAAAACATATCCAAACACAGATGAGTTGATTTTGAAATAATATCAAAAGCATGACTGAACCAACATGAACACCCCTCCATCTCAGCCAAACATGGTACCTTCCAATTGACACTGCCTTTTATAAACCAATGGCAGCTTGTCACTCTGCTTGGCAGTTGCTGGATACAAACAGGGGATGGTAATATGGTAGGGCTGAAACAAGTATGAACAATGTTGTATCTAGTGATGGGGGCTCGAGGCTTTGTTGACGCTCCAACACCTGATTTGAAAAAATGCTTCATTGCTCGAGGCTTCAATGATACAATGCTCTAGTAGGTCATCTAGTGGTCAATAAAATGAAGTGCAATTGAAATGATGTTGAAGTCATTGTTTCATGAGTCATTTGGGATTTGAGTCACTAATGCGTTTTTGTTCGCGTACACTGCATGGATGTATGGTTTCACGCTCACTCATACAATAAAATACTTTTTGAAAAAGGAAAATAAAGACAATGTGTTTGTCACGTCTAATTGAAGTTCACAGTAGCTCCATACTTAAAGGGACTGTGAGGAGAGTCTTTTACCGGCAACGTAAAAGACTCTGCTACCCATGAGCACGTGCAGCGACTGTCGTAATGCTGCGTTCCAGTAACCTCGGAACTGGGAGTGACATCATCTCAGAGTTATCAGCATTCCAGTTGAAGTCAGAAAAAAGCATGCCGATCTACCAGGCTATTGTTAGCTGTTGTTAGCACGCCCTGCGTTGTTGTTCAAAAATATCACGTGAAGAATGTGATTATCACTATGGCAGCATTTTTGTAAATATAAGTCTAACAATACGATGTATACAGCTGATCCAGAGCAACACACCCCAGTCAGAAGTGCAAATAAATTGATTATTACAGGAGCTAAATAGCTGTTCACACTGGGGGCATCCATCTTTGATTGTCAACCAAAGGTGGTGAGGTTTCACCGAGTTCCCAGGAGGAAATTCTGAGTTTGAGGGACGTTCCAGTTGCTGTTTCCTACTTGGAGCTCAAGTTCCTACTTCTGGCTTAAACTGGAACGCACCACCAATGTTTACAATCCATAGCGCATGTATGTTTTTAGGCTAATGGATGCAATAAGGACCTTCCTCAGAACTCTGCATTGCTTTACAACTTCGTTTTTTCAACAACTTACAGGATGCAAAGCGACGAGGTAATGTATCTCTTTCTAGTTACTTAGCGGTAGTTTTTGATGTGTGACAACAAGCATTTTTTGGAAAACTTGTTATCATAGTTGTAGCCGGCTATTTATCGCTACTTACAGCCCGGTGCTCCAAGACGTGTAATATAAATAATAAAATAATAAAAAAAATTTGCTCTAGTTTTAATTGTCTTGTTCCGGAAGTTGATTATCCATGCCAGTCAAGCCCTGTCCAACCTGACCGCGAACGGAAAGCTAAGGAATAGCATCTATAGATAACCTCTTTATTTGACTAAAGTAAGCTGAGAATCAACCGCGGCTTCTCACTGTCGCGCCAAAACTCACAGGACCCAGAAGAGTAGGACTGAGAACTTTACTGGATTCTAATGGCTGTGTGTGTGGACTGTAAGGGATTAAACTCACGATTGGAAGAGAAGCTCTGTCGCCTACAAAACAACCTCCGTGAGAAGGATCAGCTACTGGAGGGCTTCATCTCCATCGCTGCAGCCAAGTCCA
Organism: Scarus forsteni; assembly: GCA_036419115.1. Classification (NCBI taxonomy): domain Eukaryota; kingdom Metazoa; phylum Chordata; class Actinopteri; order Labriformes; family Labridae; genus Scarus; species Scarus forsteni. Next base: position 766,906 of record JAZDUH010000360.1, read on the forward strand.
AACATATTTCCCTGATGCAGGCCCCCTAACAGCCCAGCCATGGGCCCTGTAGTCGGAGGATCAGCCGAGTCCCCCGCGCCGCAAGTGAGCCGAGAGATGGCAGGCTGTCACTCCACTTCCCCTACCACGGACCGGGACAGCCAGGGTCTGAGAGCGCTGGGTGACCGCGATGCTGTCCTGGAAGTGGGGATCCCAGCCCACCCTGGCCACACTTCCAACCCAAAGCTTCGGGTAAAGCCAGCCTGGTCTGAGGTGGCGCAGCGCGGTCGGAGGACTAACCAGTCCGAGAGAGCTCCTTCACCACCACGGCTCTCACTCTCCAACCGCTTCTCGGCCCTGAGGGAAGAGGTCCAAGTCCGCGACGCTGATCCTGCCCCACCTGCTCCACCCTACCTGATGGGACCACTTCCAGCATCTGCGGTTCCCTGCTCCTCTGCGTCGGCTCCCCGCCACGCTGCATCGAAGGGCTCCCTCCAGCACTGCATTGGCGGCTCCCTCCAGCACTGCGACGGCGGCTCCCTCCAGCCCTGCGTCGGCTCTGGGGATGCCCAGCCCTGACCAGGCTAGGTGGCCTGCCTCGACCGGGTTGCTGCGCCGCCGGCTGTTGAAGGACACCGTCTCCAGGCGCTCGGGGGGGCTTCCCGGGCAGCCAACACCCTGTCTCCGCCTAGTCTATCTGCGCTGGCCCACCACCATCAACATCAGCCCTCCCCAACACAGGTGGAGCGCCTGGCATCTGGAGGCTTTAGCGCCCGCACACCATCTCCTCATCCTCTTCTCCCCCCAACCACATTAATCATTGGTGACTCCATAACCAGGTACATCAGGTTTTTTAATGCCATAACTCACTGTTTTCCCGGTGCCACTGTTCCCAATATTCTGGACAAACTGCTCCATTTACTCCCCTCCCTCCCCTCATCTGTCACTAAGATTGTGGTGCACGTCGGGTCTAATGACACTTCGAGGAAGCAGTCGGAAATCACAAAGAGCGATTTTAACCTGCTTTTCAACATTTTAAAGGACACTGGAAAGAGTTTTTATCTCTGGCCCAATCCCCACACTCGGCCGAGGAGCAGAACGTTTTAGCAGAATCCTTAGTCTCCATACATGGCTCCAGTTCACCTGCCCCGCCCACAACTTCTGTTTTATTGACAATTTCAATCTTTTCTGGGACCGAGCACCGTTTTTTACACATGAGGGCATCCATCCCAACAGGCGGGGTAGCCAAATGCTTTCCCACAATATCCAGTAGATGATCCACTCCTCACCTGTTTGACAGTCTGCATTCAGCAGCCCATCTTCACACTCACAGCCCACTCCCCTCCCCCTCCACACAATAACCAGTCATCACAAAGCACCCCCATAATCCCCGCCCACTCACCTGCAGACCCTCTCTTTCCTCTGCCCCCCCCCACTTCAGTTTCATCAGTGAATCCATGATTCCAGTCCACATCTCCTCCTCACTTCCTCACCACCCCCCTGTAAGAACTTGCACCCCCTCCAATCTAATCCATATCCCCCTGCTTGCTCGGCTACCCCGCCCTGCTTTTAACAGTAAAACTGAAAACTTTGGACTTCTAAACGTCAGATCAATTAACAATAAATCATTTTTATGTCATGATTTTATTTCACAGAGCAACCTGGACTTTTTTATTTTAACAGAAACTTGGCACACTCGGGACAATCTCACCTCTCTCATCGAAGCCACCCCCCCTAATTTTACTCACCTTAATCAACCCCGGCTGTCAGGTGGGGGAGGGGGGTGGCTGTTATATACAAGAAAGATTTTAAATGCACCCCAATCACTTTCAGCCCTTTTAGTTGTTCTAAACACCTTGCTTTTATTATCACACTAAAAGATCCTGTTTTAATTTTAGTTATCTACAGACCCCCCAGATACAACACTGCTTTTATTCATGAGTTTTCAGAGTTTTTATCCCATTGTATTTGTAAATTTGACAAAATTCTTATTTTAGGTGATTTTAATGTACACATCTGTTGCCCCTCACATACCATGATTGCTGATTTTATTGAAACTCTGGACTCTTTTAATTTAACCCAGGCAATACAGAAGATCTGTCATGGCCGACAGCATCAAGGGTTGAGTGACACGCCGTGCCAATCTCCCGGTTATGTCGTTAAATCTTGTCTGAGAAGTGACTATCATAACCTCAACAATAGCTGACTTGTCTGTCATTTAGCTAAAAGAGGATTTGAAAGTCCACTTTGCCACACTGGCTGAAATAGCGCTATGCCAAACAGAAAGCCTGCGACCAAACACACCCGGGCTCAGCCGAGCTCAAGTGAAACTGAAGATACTACAACGTGTGACATCAGTGAGTCTCTAATATCCATAAAACGCCAACTCAAGAAGCTTGATTTAATCGAGCAATTGACAACTGAGATAAACGAATTGAAGCACTGGAATTGTGGAATTCAACAACTCCCTGATCACGGAGCTAAAGGCTAACAATGCGTCACTCAGGACTGAAATCGACAACCTCAAATGTTTGACAGCTGAACTTCAGAAGGACAAAATCAGTATGGCTAAAACCATTCTTGATTTGCAATGCCGAAGTATGAGGGATAATGTCATCATACACGGGATTCCAGAAGTAAACGATGAAACTCACCAGAAATCTGAAGAACTTCTTAAGTCGTTCCTAGTGGACGAGCTAGAAATGAAGCCGGGGGAAGCCGGAGCTATTCGCTTCGCCTGAGTCCACCGCCTCGGGAGGCCCAAAACCGACCAACCTAGGAAGCCCCGTCCCATTGTGGCTAAAGTCATCGACTCAAAGATGAAGTCCGCTGTCATGTCCAGGGAGAAAGAACTTGAAGGAACCATCTTCTCCGTCAGTGATCAATTTCCACCAGAGATCATGAGCAGATGGAGGCTGCTCTACCCGATCATGGCGGAGGCGAGGAAAAATAAAAAGAACGCTCGTCTACTTATTGATAAACTTTACATCGATGGCAAGCTGTATAAAAATCCCCAACTGACATACTGGTTGAGCGGAGGCGATTAAAACACTATCTCTGAGGAGCTGCGGCAGCATGCTGTCTTCCCAGTCACGTAAACAGGGACGCGGGATGAAGACGTCACCAAGCTTCTCCGTTGCCATAGCAACAGCTGCACCTGGAATACGGTGAATGACTTCTTTTCCATATCCTCTTTCCTTTGCTCTCCCTCCTTCTTTATCAATATTGTCATTTCGCTCGGGAATTGGCCTACATCCTGGTGTGACGAGGCCAATATATCTGTGTTCTCTGGCCACTGGGCTGCAAACTATTTTCTGTGTCTGCTCTGTGATGATGTGGGTAATGTCACCAGAGCGTCTCTGTATGAATGAGGGTTTATGCCCATGTGCGTGTGTCTGTCTGTCTGTTTTCAGTGTGCATGTCTACGTATTTTTGTATGTATCTTTAAGTACGTGCTTTAGTTGTATGATCCCTGCAACCATCCTCGATTATAGTGTTCAGTAACAGTACTGGTGAAGAAGAAATGGACACAGTTTATTGACTACAAGACAAATACAAGCTGTAAACAGCTTACTCCTGAACAATTAAACCCCTTGCAAATAACAAAAGATACTCTATTCTGCATTTAAACATCAGGAGCTTGAGTAAACATCACGATGATCTAGTTACTCTGCTCGCCAATACCGGCTGTAACTTTGATGTGATTGGTTGTACTGAAACTTGGCTGAATGATGGGTCATATACAGACATCTTGAACATTGACGGCTACAAACTGTTTACCAAGAACAGATGTGGAAGATCTGGTGGTGGCGTGTGTTTATATATCTCCACCACAAGCCATGTAAATGTTTGTGATGACATTGTCATAGCGGATAATCACTCCGACTCACTCTTTGTTGAGATCAGCGTCAAGAATAGAAAAAACCTTGTCATAGGGGTAATATATCGCCCCCCAGATGCTGACCTTGAAACCTTTATGACCAAACTAGAGGAAACTTTGTTCCTAATAGAAAACAGGAAAAAGAGCTGCATCCTCCTTGGAGACTTTAGCATTGATCTCTCTTGGAACGATGCAGCTAAATTAAACTTCATAAATACATTACACCCCTCTTCCTTCTTCCCCACAATTAACACCTACACCAGAGTCACTTCCTCTACTAAATCCATAATAGATAATTTCATCACAAACATTCACAATTCTACAATGGTATCAGGAGTTGTGCTCTCCGAGATCTCTGATCATTTTCCAATTGTACTATTCCTTGACCTGGTTGCTAGGCCTTCTCTCACACGTCGTCAAATCAAAAGGAAAATATTTAATGACATAACCATATGACGTTTAGGGGAGGACTTGCAATCCAGGTTGTGGGATGGAATCTATAGCTGTACTGATGCTGATTTTGCATTTGACACTCTCACCAAAGAAATTACAGATTCCATCCAGAGGACTATTCCTGTGAAGACTGTCAGATACAGAACAATCACCCAAAGTCCATGGCTCTCTAAGGGCATAATGAAATCTATCCAGCAGAAAAAGAAACTATAGTGAAGCTTCACTGTAACCCTATAACAGCCATTTTTGGAGTAGCCATGTCTGAGGAAGGCCTATCATGTTCACACAAAAGGGCAGTTGCATTTGCCACTCTGGTGGCAAGGCGATGCATTCTTAACAATTGGAAAGCTAAACACCCCCCTTCTGTTAGTCAATGGTTACAAGAAATGGTTTACTTCATAAATATGGAAAAAGTTAGACATAGCATGCAGGGGGCATCTGACAAATTTGATGACATCTGGGCTTCTTTTGTGCAATATATGGTGGACCTTCCAAACAGCTCTTTACCTTGATGATTGCAATGACAACGAAAATATATATATATATTGAAATGACTGTACTCGGTGGGTTTGGTGGATGTGCACCTGGTGTTAGTCAGACAGCTTATGGGGTGCATTGACATCCTATCTTCTAGATTGCAACAAAGTTAAGCCAGGTGCATGCCCTCAATATCCAATTTACCTATGTATTTATTTCGGCTGGTGTGCATGGGTATGTGTGTGAGTGTGGATGAGTATGTTTGTTGATATTTTTATTGTAATTTGTGTGGGAAGTTAGGTGTATCAATTCTGGTGTGGGAACCCAAAAGGGAATGGGGGTGGGGGTTGTTGTGGTGGGGGGTGTGGGGGAGGGGTTACTGTTATTGATGACTGTCCAACCCTGTGCTTTGAATGTTATATATGAAAATTTATAATAAAGAGATTGACTAAAAGAAAAAAAAAGAAAAAGAAACTATATAAACGATACATAAAAATCAAAATACTAGTAATAAAAATGAGTATACCAATTATAGAATAAACTTACACATATCATCATGGTATTGTTATGAGCATGAATAGTTCAAACTCAGCCGGAACTGATGAAATCTCAAGTAAAATCCTAAAAAACATTATCACTGAAATTGTTGGACCTTTGACTTTCTGTATTAACCTGTCTTTAGCCTCTGGAGTAGTGCCACAAGCGGCAAAAATAGCAAGAGTCACACCAGTATTCAAAACTGGTGATAAGAATGACTTGAATAACTACCGGCCCATTTCCATTGTGCCTACTCTTTCCAAAGGCTTAGAAAGAGTGGTGTATAATAGACTTACTAAGTATCTTGACAAGCTAAACATCATAGTCCCATCCCAGTATGGCTTCAGGAAAAATAATACCACCTCAATGGCAATGCTTGACCTAACTGAAAGAATCAATGATTCAATTGAGAAAGGCAACTATGGTGTTGGTATTTTTCTGGACCTCTCTAAAGCATTTGATACCATTAAGCTTGACATCTTGATTCATGAATTACATCACTATGGGATAAGAGGCCTAGCTTTAGACTGGTTTATCAGTTATTTGTCCGGAAGATACCAATATGTTAGTATAAATAACCAAAAATCATCTAATAAAACCATCAATCATGGGGTTCCACAAGGTTCCATCTTAGGACCACTCCTCTTTATTCTTTATTCTGTATATAAATGACTTTGTTAATTCCTCATGTATATCACACAAAATATTATTTGCTGATGACACAAGTTTGTTTCTGTCTCACAAGAATCCTGATGAACTAGAAAAAATCATAAATGGTGAGCTTGGGGAGATAGATAAGTGGTTCAAGTGGAATAAACTCTCGTTAAATATTAAAAAAACTAACTATATTGTCTTCCGCTCCACTAAGAAAACTGACATCAAGCAAATCTCTCTTAAAATAAATGGTCAAAACATTCAAAGAATCAGCTCAATAAAATTTTTGGGGGTTATAATTGATGAATTTCTCAACTTTAAATGCCATATTGAATACCTTACAAAAAAATGATCAAAATACGTTGCTTTGTTTTTTAAGATAAGGCATTTTCTTCCGTTCTCAGCACTTCTCACCCTTTATAAAACTTTATTCCAGCCTCATCTCCATTACTGTAATATCATATGATGTGACACATTCCCAACTCATCTCAAAAAACTTGAGGTTCTCCAAAACAAGGTCATGCGTGCCATATCATGGTCTGAGTTCAATTCCCCCACCAGAATGCTCTTCAAACAGCACAATCTCCTGCAGTTAACTGAGTTCAACTATTTTCAGAATGTCTGTGTCATGTATCAAACTGTACATAAAATGAACCTTAAGCTTTGTGAGCTCATTCCTATCTTCCTGCCCTTGCATACCCGTGCCACCAGGAACAAAAATTTAATCACTGGGAAAAAAAGGAAACTAAAATGCACCAGCTTTAGTATTACATGCCGAGGACCACAGATATGGAACGAGCTTGACAACGCACTGAAAATGTCACAATCCATCTCCATCTTCAAGAAAAGACTGAAATCACAACTTCTGACAATGTACCATTAATCTGCTAATTGTACCACTATAACCCGATGTATTCACTAATCTGGGATCTGTATGTTGATGTTTTTGCTGTATCTTGTTTGTAGACAACTGGGCCCCCTGCTACAAGCTATAAATAGCTTCTTTGGAGCTAGCTTCACACATCCAGCTTTTGAAAAGTATGAAGTATGCATATATATGTACATATATTCATATACAGGTATATCTGTAAGGCACTTGTATTGGGATAATAGGTGTGTGTGAATAAACTAAACTAGAAACAGGAACTTAACTACTCGAAAGGACATTATCTTGATTTAGTTTTATATACTGGACTTAGTTCTAGAGAGTTTTTAACAAAGGATATCTGTGTGTCAGATCATAAACTGGTTTTATTCTCTGTGGTTTTATCACAGCCCTCTTTTATTGATAGAACTCCTGTTTATTGAAGGGTTTTTAATTCAACGTCTGCTAGCAAGGAGCATTTTAACTATGCATCTTTAACTGCCTTCAACTCAGATTTTAGTCCAGATTTTAACACAGAAGAGCTTGTCTCTCTTTTTAACCATACATGTAGAACCATTTTGGACTCTGTAGCCCCCTTGAAACTAAAAAGCTCAAACAAAGAGCCCCAGCCCTGGCTTACAGAGTCCACAAATGAATTAAAGAAAATTTGTAGAACAAATGAAAGAAAATGGAAAAAAACTGGTCTGGTGGTTTTTCATGGCATCTGGAAAGACTCCATGAAAAACTACTAGAGGGCAGTTAAAGATGCAAGGCCAGCATTTTATTCTAACTTGATTTTAGCCAATCATTCTAACCCCAGAGTTTTATTTAACGTTTTAGATTCCCTTACTAACCCTTCCCCCTCCCATTTTATTGATGCTTCTCAAGCTACTTGTGAGAAGTTTTTAACTCATTTTATCAACAAGGTAATGGACATCAGGCATCAAATCACTCCCCCAGATCACCCCATACATGCCAGTAGGGATATTATTTGTTATTTTAGCAGTTTTGAGCCGGTGTCCTTATCCCTTTTATCAGATATTTTAGCCCATATGAAACCAGCTACGTGCAGTCTTGATTTTATCCTCACCAGATTTCTCAAAGAGGTTTTTAACACAGTTGGGCCCGACATTTTATCCATTATTAATAGTTCCCTGTCAGAGGGAGTAGTTCCTTCTGCTTTTAAACATGCTGTGGTCCAACCCCTTTTAAAGAAACCAAACCTTGACCCCACTGATTTTAACAATTTTAGACCAATTTCAAAACTCCCATTTTTATCCAAACTTTTAGAGAAGGTGGTCTCTACACAGCTTTTACGTTTTATGTCTGAAAACAACCTCTTTGAGAGATTTCAGTCTGGTTTTAGAGCAGGTCACAGCACTGAGACGGCCCTCCTCAGAGTGACTAATGACCTTCTTTTAGCAGCAGACAGAGGGGAGGGCTCAATTTTAATCCCTTTAGATCTCAGTGCAGCTTTTGACACAGTTGATCACACCATTTTAATCGATCGTCTTAGAAACTGGGTGGGTATCAGAGGCACTGCACTTAGCTGGTTTCAGTCTTATCTTTTAGAGCGAACCTGTGCAGTCACCATAGGCAACCACAGCTCCTCTACTGCTGCCGTTGCCTGTGGTGTACCGCAGGGTTCGGTTTTAGGTCCGATTTTATTTTCTATTGACATGCTGCCCCTTGGCCAAATAATTCAGCGCCACCAAGTCTCCTTTCACTGCTACGCAGACGACACACAGATATACCTTCCCCTGAGACCTGAGGACCCACAGAGGGCTAGCTGCTGTCATGGACTGTCTCAGGGACATCAACAGTTGGATGGCAGAAAACTTTCTTCAATTAAAGAACACAAAATCTGAAATTATCCTATTTAACATTAACTGCTCCCCCTCCTACAGTCCAGCCTTGGCCCTCTATCACTAAACAACAAACAATCAGCCAGAAATTTAGGAGTCATTCTTGACTCAGACCTCACCTTCCCATCCCACATCAATAAAACCATCCAGTCCTGTTTCTTCCACCTGTGTTCCATTGCTAAAATCAAACATATCCTCACCCCTCAAGACCTCATTAAAGTAATTCATGCCTTCATTTTTTCCAGACTGGACTACTGCAACTCCCTCCTCCCTGGTATAAATAAAAAAATCTCTTTCTCGCCTCCAAATGGTCCAGAATGCAGCAGCAAGGCTTTTAACAGGTTTTAGCAGACAACATCACATCACTCCAGTTTTAGCCTCCCGCCACTGGCTTCCTGTCAGTTTCAGAATTGATTTTAAGATTTTATTGATTACGTTTAAATCACTCATGGGCTTGGCCCCTAGCTATATTTCAGAGCTTTTAGCTCCTTATCAGCCAGCCTGCAGCCTTAGATCCTCTGGCGAGGGCCTCCTGGTCGTTCCAAAGTCGAGGCTCAAAACTAAAGGTGATCGAGCTTTTTCCATCAGAACTCCTCGACTTTGGAACGACCTGCCAGAGGAGATAAGGCGTGCGGAGTCTGTTGCTTCTTTTAAGTCACTTTTAAAAACATATTTTTACAGAATAGCTTTTAGGTGATGTCGTCTTTTTCGTCGTCCTTTGAGTCTTTTATTTTCCTTGCTTCTGCATGTTTTAATCTTTTCTTTATCTGTGTTTTAGTCTTTTTATCCATTTATTTATTTTTAGGTATTGCTCATTATTTTTGCTTCTTCATCTTTTATTGACTTCATATTTGTTATCTTAACTGACTGGTGTTTTTATTTACTTTTATTCAGATTTTTTTTTATCTTTGCCTCATCTTTGGTAATTCTTTTAATCTTTTTATTGAAGACTTTAAGCTAATTGTGTTACTGTTCTGTCTCTTTTATTATCTATATTCTACTGTTTTATTATTGTCTTTTATTATAATTTTTATTCATTGATTAATACATTTTATTAAATTTATTTATTTATTTTAGCTTACTTTGGTCTTCACGGTCTCATTTTAGCAGCAGTGTTCCTGTATTGTCTGGGTTCCTATGACATATGGAGGGGGCCTTTGATTCATGGGGCTGAAGTCACTGGACATGGACCAGTCCATGTTAGTTAACACCATCAGGGTTCAGTTGCACTTGTGTGTTGCTGTGCCCTGGTGTGTTGTGTCTCCAGCCCTGTGGGGTCGGGGCCTCCTCTGCGTCCATGTTTAGTGACTGGGCCTGGTCTTTTGTGCCCACTTCGGGGGTTTATATTTGTTTTTGTGTTATGATCTCACTCAATTTCATTTTGCCTTTTGTGTTTGTCTGAGGTTTCACCAAGTTGACACGCATGCGTGGCGTTTCGAGCCTACCTGTCGGAGCTCTCTCACACAAACTTTTTAAAAACTGCCTTTTTTCTGTCTTCTATGTGATTTTATCATTTTAACATTTTACTCCCGCTTCTATCAAACGCATCTGGCAAGACAATAAAAGGATTTTTAACATCAGACTCCGTTTTATTGCTTTTATACCGTTTTTAACCATCGACCATACCGGCTTGTTTTTAGCCTGGTAGGCCAGCTGGGCCTGGCAGAGCAGCACTATGCCACCACTCACCTCACCACCTGGTCCCTGCGATGGCTGTCTTCGGCTGAGCCAGAAGGTTGCAGACCTGGAAAGCAGAGTCTCCCTTCTTCATCAAATCGAGGAAGACGAGCGCTTCATTGACTCCATGTTGGCGCAGGGCTCCAGCACCGCGCCGCCAGCTGCTTCCTCTGGGGGAGACCTGGATGACACCGTGCCGTGGGCTAACACCGCTCACCTTCCTACCGAGGACCAGTGGGCACGGCTGGGAGCCAAACCCAGAGCTCTCCGGTGCTCCACTCCGGGCCAGGCGGCTTCCTGGAGGACGGTTAATCACCGTGGTAAATCCATAAAACTGTCACCGCCCTGTCCTCCTCCAGCAGCGCAGGATCTTCACCTGTCCAACAGGTTTAACATCCTCGACGAAGACGAGTTTCCGCCACTGGACATAAACGAGCCACATCCTGCTGAAAAAAAGGTGCACGCTCCCCCGCCAGTGATTCACCGCAGCACCGCTGGTGAGCCGGGCTCCTTGGTGGCTCGTCCCTGCGCTCTGCGTAAACCGGCGGCGCTTGCATTCACCCCACGCTCACATCCACCAGCACCGGGTTCTTCTGGCCACCGGACCTCGGTATCAAGAATGTCCCCGCCGGGCCGTGGGTTGGCTATGCGACCTGGCGCAGCGGCTGCCCCCAGCGAAGGACCGCAGCATCCCCGATGTCCCCCACCACCTCCACCGGACAGCACCCGGATCTCACATGGCTTAGCTACAACGACCGTGATCCTCGGAGACTCCATCATCCGGCGACCACGGCTATCAAAAACTCTGTGCTTCCCTGGTGCCACAGTAAATGACATCACTGCAAAAATCCCGGGTATCCTGAAGACACACCCCTCAGCAACAACGCTCGTGATTCATGTCGGCACAAATGATGTGAGGAAACAGGAGTCAGAGATCCTAAAAAAGGATTTTATCCTGCTTCTTCAGCGTCCCTCCCGGAGCAACGTGAGGTCCTTCATCTCGGGTCCTGTGCCGACTCTCGGCCGCGGGGTCGGGCACTTCTCCAGGTTCCTCAGCCTCCACACCTGGCTCTCCACCGTCTGTGGTAATTATGGCGTTGCTTTTATTGACAATTTTAATCTCTTATGGGAGCGCAAGGACGCTTTTAACCAGGACGGTATTCATTTAAATCCCCAGGGGGCATGGCTGCTCTCCTCAAACATTTCCTTCTCTCTCCACAAGGACAGTCAATATGCACCTGGACAGCCCGGATCACAACCACCTACGTCATCTTCTTCACGTCCCTGACTACAGAGCACACTCAACCCAGGTACTCTCATCACCACTACTCACACTCGGTCAACTAGCTCGCCCTGTAGTTTGGCTCCCCCTGCAGTTTCAGTCCCTGTCATAATCAGCAAGAGACACAATAACAAGCCACCCCGGGGATCAGAACGACACCGAACACTTTCAAATATTCCATTGAAGCGGCATGATGAGCGCACGTTCGGCACGGACATTAAAATGGCTGTGCTGAACGTGCGCTCTCTGTCTAATAAATCTTTTATCATACACGACATTGTTTTAGACAATAACTTGGACTGTATTCTCCTTACAGAGACATGGCTCGGTACCGATGCACCCTTTGTTCTCACAGAGGCCTCCCCACCAGATTTTAACTTTTTATTTTCTTCTAGGGAGTGCAGAAGGGGGGGTGGGACTGCATCGATTTTTAGTAATAACATGGTTTTAAAAGAGGTTTCTTTTAACAGTTATACATCTTTTGAGCATCATGCCTTTGTTTTAAGCAGCCCACCAATCCTAAGCATGACGGTCTACAGACCACCCCGTTACTCCTCAGTTTTTATCAGTGAATTTTCAGATCTGCTCTCACTCATTCATTCAACTTATAATAGGATTTTAATTACCGGCGATTTTAACCTGCACCTGGACGTGGCTACAAATTCAATGTCTAAAGATTTTTTAAACATTTTAAACTGCCTTGATTTTAAACAGCATGTAATGCAGCGGACCCACCTTAGGGGGAGCACCCTTGACCTCGTTATAACCCATGGCCTGTCCGTGGGTGCTCTCTCTGTCGTGGATCTAGCTGTGTCTGACCATTTCTGTGTGTTTTTTAACATCGCCAGTTTTAACCAGCAGGTGGCCCCTGTGAGAACGGTGAGGAGACGCTACCTAATTCCTGAAGTGGCTGACAATTTTATTCAGATTTTAGAGAGCACTCCTGCAGCTATTTTACCAGCTCCCTGTGATTTTATTGTCAATGATTTTAACAACAAAATTAAATCAACCTAGGACTCAGTTGCTCCACTTTTAACCAAAAAAATGAAAACAAAACCTACACCACCATGGAGAACTGGAGACATCAGGGAGCTGAAGAGAAGCTGCAGGAGTGCAGAGAGAAGATGAAGAAAATCCAAGTTAACAGTTCACTATCAAATCTTCCGTGACAACCTCAAATCATACAATAGTGCTGTCAAACATGCAAGAACAACCCATTTCCAAAATCTCATCACCAATCATAAAAACAACCCAAAATTCCTCTTCTCCACAATTGATCTTTTGACAAATAATAATTTTAACAGATCCTCCGGTCCAAGTGACATTTTATGTGAGGACTTTGCAGACCACTTCAGGAGTAAAATCAACAACATCAGGTTGAATCTTTTACCTCGACAGATTTTAACTAACGACTCACCTGGGTCGTTGATTTTACCCGAGGAAACACTGGAGAGTTTTGCCCTGGTTGACGCAAGGACGCTTGGTCGAGTTTTCTCCCAGGTAAAGCCCACAACCTGCCTTTTAGAGCAATTCCCACACCGTTTTTTTAAATCATTTTATGGCTTCTTTGAGGAACAGCTGCTGTACATTGTGAATTGCTCTCTTCAGACGGGTGTTTTTCCCACTTCCTTTAAAACAGCGTGGTGAAGCCCCTTCTGAAGAAGAGCAATTTAGACCCCAATGTCTTAAGCAATTACCGGCCTGTATCCAACTTACTGTTTTTAAGTAAAGTTTTAGAAAAACTTGTTTTTAACCAAGTAAATTATTTTTTAACTCAGAACAACATTTTAGAGAAGCATCAGTCTGGTTTTAGGATGAATCACAGTACAGAGACGGCTCTGTTAAAGATTTTAAATGATATCAGGTGCAATTTAGATAAACATAAACTCACAGTTTTAGTGCTACTGGATCTGACTGCCGCCTTCGATACAGTAGACCATCACATTTTATTAAATAGACTGAAGCACCTGGTTGGCCTCTCTGGTGCTGTTTTGAAATGGTTCGACTCTTACCTGACTGATCGAAGCTTCTTTGTAAGTTTGGATACATGTTCCTCAGGAACCCATGAGATAAAGTGTGGGGTCCCCCAGGGGTCAATTTTAGGTCCAACTCTTTTTAATCTTCACATGCTTCCCCTGGGGGATGTCATCAGGAGGTACGGCATCAGCTTTCATAGTTATGCTGATGATACCCAGCTGTACATTGCCGTGTCTCCTGATGACACAGGGCCTATTGATGCCCTTTTTAGCTGCATTTTAGATATAAAGTCATGGATGGCAGCAAATTTCCTACAGCTCAACCAGGACAAAACAGAAGTTTTAGTCATTGACCCTGAAGGCCAGAGAGAGAAACTTTTACCAAAACTCCAAGATCTTAAACCAACAAATTCTGTAAAAAATCTGGGCGTGATTTTTGACTCTGAGCTTTCTTTTATTCCACACATTAAGAACATAACCAAGATTGGTTTTTATCATCTCAAAAATATAGCCAGAGTCCGGCCGTTTCTCTCTCAGGCCAGCACGGAGGTGTTAATGCATGCTTTTATCTCTTCTCGTTTAGATTATTGTAATGCCCTGCTCTCTGGTCTTCCCAAAAAGACAATTTTCAACCTACAGTTATTAAAAAATTCAGCCGCACGAGTGCTGACGAGGACCAGAGGGCGGGAACATATTACTCCAGTTTTAAAATCGCTGCATTGGCTCCCCATGCATTTCAGGATCAATTTTAAGGTTCTTTTACTGGTTTATAAATGTTTTTACGGCCTCGGGCCTTCTTATTTATCTGACCTGTTTTCACCGTATCAGCCCTCGCGGACCCTGAGGTCCTCCGGCACTGGCCTTTTAACCATACCAAAAGTTAGAACTAAGACACACGGGGAGGCGGCTTTTAGTTATTATGGCCCCCGATTGTGGAACAGCCTGCCAGAGAATCTCAGGGCTGCAGAGTCTGTTGATACTTTTAAAAAGAGGCTTAAAACCCACCTTTTTAATCAAGCTTTTAATTGATTTAATCAACTTATTTATTCCTTTATTATTTATTATTTTATTGTATTACTGTATATCTTATTTATTCTTTTAGTCAAAATACTTACCATATTTAATTCTTAGCTTTTTATGTTATTTCACTTATCCATTTTATGTTGTTTTATCTCTATTCTTATATTGTTATTAGTGTTTTAGTTTGATGGTTTTTAGCTCCAGTGTTTCCTCAGGGGGGCTCTCCACACTGGGGGCTGCTCCTGGTCCACTTGTGGGGCTGCTGCCGGGGGACGGCTCCGCCTGCATAGCCATAGGTAACTGCACCGTGGTGTGGGACCTCGTCTCTGTGCGGGGCGGGGAAGTCCCTGGCTGCGCTCCTTGTGGGCCGGGAGCCCTCCTCAGTGTTGATGGCCCCCAAAGGTAGCTTATTCCTTACCTCAGTCCTCGGTGCACAGCCATGTCTCTCTTTCTCTCTTCTTTCTACAGCTAGTATGAATGTGTGTGGGCGCAGGTGTGTGTGTGTGTGTGTGTGTGTGTGTGTGTGCGTGTGTGTAGGTGTGTGTGTGTGTGTGTGTGTATGTTGATGTCTGCAAGTGTGTGTCTGGATATGTCTCTGTATTGGGGGGGGGGGGTTGTCTCTGTTCTTATACTGTTTTTAGCCTCTGTGAGGCACTTTGTGTTGCTCTAAGTATGAAAAGTGCCTTATAAATAAAGTTTGATTGATTGATTGAAATGTTCTTGATTTTGATTAACCTTCTTCGATTGTTCTTTTTTCCTTTGATGTCAAACTCTTGTGCTTTGTTGTTCTATGTTCCTGCTGTCAAAGCACTTTGTAAACCAATGTTTTTAAAAGTGCTTTATAAATAAAGTTTATTATTATTATTATTATTATTATTATTATTATTATTATATTATATTTTTATACTATAAAACTCATCTTAAAGGGAAACTCCAGTTTTTTGACAGCTGGACCTTATTTTAAGGTGTGTGCATGCTCATATACTCACTCAGACAAACATCGTGCCGCTCGGAGTCCTTCAGAAGTTATTTAGATCCAACCGATTTAGCCGCACTTAGCGGGGGCCAAGGCAATGGAGCTTCAGCGCGGGACATAATCTCTGCAAAATCGCTCATCTCTACCACAGCCCGGTTTGTCATTGCAGAGAAATCCTCCAGAGTAGTCAGAAATATATTTCTGGATACATCCATACGCTTGTCAGCCGGTTTCAAGTCCCACTCTGAGCAGCAAACACACTCCTCTTCTGTTGCTATAGGCGAACACTGTCCACAAGCGCACCACCAGTTCGCATTGAGTCGAGGACGTGCTCCTGTTTGTTGTTCTCGAGCCAGCTTTTCGTCTTTCTCCCTCTGCATTCTTCTTTCATGGAGCTCCTCGTCCGTGTACTCAGACTCAAACCGGTCGTCGTAGTCTGACTCTTCGGCATCAGATAAAGATTCTGCCATGTTGCCACGGCAATGGAGCTTCAGCGCGGAACATAATCTCTGCAAAATCGCTCATTTCGGCTCTATTTTTTTTCATCCATCGCCAGTGTTATCATAAAGTCAGCTCGTCTCCCATCTTCAGGTGGGTCAGCTGACCTGGTAAACAAACTTTTGATGACGTCATAGCCGCGCGACACAAAGGTACAGCTGACCTACTTTTAGCCGGCATTGCTGAGCCAGGAATATATGTCTGACTACTCTGGAGGATTTCTCTGCAATGACAAACCGGGCTGTGGTAGAGACGAGCGATTTTGCAGAGATTATGTCCCGCGCTGAAGCTCCATTGAAGTTGGATTTAGCCGCTAAGTGCGGCTAAATCGGTTGGATCTAAATAACTTCTGAAGGACTCCGAGCTGCACGATGTTTGTCTGAGTAGTATATGAGCATGCACAAACCTAAAAATAAGGTCCTGGTGTCAAAAAAACGGAGTTTCCCTTTGAAGTGTGTATTTTGATCAGGCATATCTAAAAGTGAGACTTTTTTGTAATTATTTAGAAACTCCTCACAGTCTCTTTAAGTCTGACATTAGTCATGTTACACCCTAAAACAAATCTAAATATCACATAGCTTAAAAGATTTTGATGATGATTTTGAGGCCAGATGTCTAAAATTATTTTTTAAATTAAATTTGTAATTTGTCATAATTAGACAGGAATCTAACCCACAAATGCCAGTCATGAGTCCACTATAGTACCATTTAACCACAAATCAATTTTGTGTGACATGATTCTGTATGATATATAATTCTCATGTTATGATGCTTAGCCCTACAATAACTGTTTTACTTTACTCCGAGTAGTCTATCATGTTATGTTGGATCTTCAGTACTGAATGCAACCCTGTCAAACCGAACCTCAGCCGGGTTCTCAGTTTCGATTAACTTCAAAGGCTGAGCTCTAAGCTGAAACAGCCAAAGAAAGCAGTGAGATGCTTTCCATACTTAATGAAACAGTAAAGTGGTTCATACATCATAAACCACGTAATTCTTTCAAACCAAAACAGTTTGTCTTCGATACTGGTACTGGCAATTTTTTTTACACATGACTGGTGCAAATACAAATTATATCATGGATTTTGACAATGTATGTTTTGAGGTTAAGTGGAAAGGGGTCATGACTGGGTGAAGATGGTGTGCTTCAAAACAGGACAAGAGGGTGCTTGAAAACTGAGGATCTGTGTGCTTGTGGAACTTAGGAAATTTTATTTAAGAACAACGACATTTCAACAGTCTTGAGATTTAATCTGTTTCTCTTTTTAGAAACAATTTCTCCAGCCTTAGAGAATATTCTTTCACATGGTCCCGATGAGGCTTGGGTGCAATGGAAATGTTTTGCCAGGTCATATAGTTTGGGGAACACATTTTTGTGCATGGCCAAGTACTTCAGTGGATCTTCACTTCTTCTGAGTGGTGGCTCAGCCAGATATCTATTAACTTCAACAATTGCGTCTGCAGTGGCACTTTGTGTTTGCCTGGCTCGGTTTGCGTCATCGTCTAGCAATCTCCACAGGTCAACTCCTGAAAAATTATTTCAGATGATCATCTCCAGAAATGTCACTACTCATTTCGTACTGATAAAAGAATAACAATTAAATACCTGTGGAGACTGCTGCTTGTGGTGGAGGATGAGGCTGTGGTGGTGCTGGAGGTGGCTGAGGGTCAGGTTGAGGAGCTGATGGTGGCAGCTGCTGCCTTTGCCTGGCAGTTTTGATATTAATGACTTTTGTACACTCGCTTACTAGACGGTCCTTGGCAGCAGCTGCAATTCTTGGATTGAAAAGCCCAAATGTTTTGAATTTTGGATCCAGAAGTGTTGAGATTGCTAGGGAGCTTTCTTTTTCTTTATCTTGAAGTCTGTCCCCCAAGCATCTTAATGAATTTTGTGCAAGGCCTAAAGCCATTGGTGTTGTCACTTGTGCTGATATTTGATTGATGCTGTGTCGCAACACTCTATAGCGGGATGACCTTTGAGCCACTGACTCGCTTCTCCTCTGACAGCTCCTAAGTAGCCACTTAGAATGCAGACAGCAGCTGAAATGACAGGACAACAGCAACAATTAAATAAACCAACTACATAGGAATGGTGCACATAAAGCATTTCTCTGGTTCTCTGGCTATTACACTCCTTGAGGCATTCTTCAATTTTCTCGTGGGCCTGGTTTGTCAGGGGAGTCACCTCTGTGTTTAGGGATGCCAGAGCTGCTGCCACTGCATCTCTTTCCTGATAAATGCGTTGCATCATTTCAAATGTGCTATTCCACCTCATCTCCACTTCTAAAAGAAGTTTCTTTAGAGTTCGGCCCAGTTGCTCTTGCACTTGGGCGAGCCTTTGTTTTGCTGTTGTGCTTGTCCAGAAGTGGGTGACAATCCTCTTGGTAGCTGCTCTGATGTTCTTCAGGCCAGGAGTAGCTTCCATTGAATTTTTCAAGACAAGGTTCAGGCAGTGGGCAATGCATTTTGAATGCCTTAAATAAAGTGTGTTGGCTGCAGCATTCATATTGCTGGCTGCATCTGTGACAATGCAACGAATTTTATGGGCAAGTCCCCACTCTGCCATCAGTGAAGTAATTTCAGTGGCAATATTGGCTGCTGTGTGGGACCTTGGAAAGGTCTGGGCCCCCAGAAGAAGAGTGGCCAACTCATCATTTTTGTTGATATAGTGGCAAGTTACAGCCAAATATGCCTCCATGTTTACTGAGGTCCACATATCAGCTGTGAGACTCACAGTCTCATCTTCCTTGAGCTCAGCTTTGGCCTTCTCCCTCTCCTCTTCATACATGGCAACCACCATGTCCTTAACAGCCTTGCTTGTTGGAAGTGCATATGTGGGGTCCAACTTTGCCACAAGCCCTTGAAATCCAACATCCTCCACCACAGAGAATGGCTGGAAATCCTTGATAATGAAATTGACCAGGGCATTATCAAGATCCCGCTTTCTTTGGCCTGAAAAATATCTATATACAATACCAGAATTTATCTTACATAAACATGCTTAGCATTGTAGGCCAATAAAGAAAAAAACATCTTGACATTAGTTATCCTATATAACTGCAATGGCCTACCTGGGTTGATGGCAACAGTTGGCTGCTGCCGGTTCTCTGGTGCCGGATCAGCAGTGTTTCCATCATGCTTGGCCCTCAAGTACCTAAGATAAAATAAGATAATTAAGATAAGATCAAACATTATTGATTCCAAGGTGGGGAAATTTCTGTGTTACCAGAGCTCAGTTGACAAAAGGAGAAACAGAAATTCACAGGGGATAGTAACAAGAAGACTACTAACATTACAGGCATACCTCAGCATTGAAGAAGTGTAGTTTGTGTGTGACAGCCTCATCACACAGCATACACTGGACCTGTAAAATATTAATCAGCCAGTTTGATTGTGTCATTTTGTAACCTTGGTGTTCGTTATGGATAATATTGAATGGCCAAAGTCAAACAAACCAAATGACACAGCAGTAGAGTAGCAGTTCCCATGTGGTGTGAGGTAAAATGGCCGTTGTTTTTTTTGTAGGGAATCCAGTATAGGCCTCAAGCAGATTGAATCAAGGTAACACACGTACATACCTTATTATCCGATAACAATTGGAAGTGGTCCCATGCACGGAACCTTTTTCGGGTTGGTTCCCGCTGCGGCTCCATCTATCTATATATATAGATATATATCGAGCTAGATGGCCTATCTATCTCTCCCTCTCTCTTTATATAAATTTAGAATATATCTATCTCCTGCTCTCTCTATATAGCTATAATATAACTATATCTGCCTTATCTATATCTATCTCTCTCTCTCTCTCTCTCTCTCTATATATATATATGTATATATATATATATATATATATATTCGTATCTATATATTCTATCAATCTATCTTATCTTTATCTCTATCTTATCTTTATATCTATCTTATTTATACATTCTATCTATCTATCTATCTATCTATCTATCTATCTATCTATCTATCTATCTATCTATCTATCTATCTATCTATCTATGTGGAATATAACTACCTACAATCTATCAATCTATCTATCTCCCTATCTATCTGAATTTACTAAACTTATTGAATACACGCAATCTAACTCTCAAAAAACTAACAGCAACAACAGCACAAAACCAACCTACGCTGCACATTTTTTTGAAATGAGCGCCTATTTATTGGATATCCTATTTCTGAACATGCTCCATTCCGCCAAACGATTCACATGACAAACCGAGCCAATCAGGTGCCTCGTTTGATGTCCGAGCCACAGCAGTGGTTCGATACACTCAACTGTTTCATACATCACTCAACTGTTTCAGACGTCACTTATCACGTGACCGATACACGCTCCTGCACAGTGCCTCGATACGTTTGCTTCATGGGCTACGGTGCATGTGTTGGAGCATCGGGTATCAGCAGACCATCACTAGTTGTATCAAAAGGATCCAGCTTGAAGAACATTTGCTCTGATGTTGTGGTATGCTAGTCTATGACTATTTTCCTTTTAATTAGAGTGGTTGCTTTTTCTTTGTGTTGGGACATTTAAGGTTGGTCATGGGCCATCACAGAGCTCTGGGGACAAGCTAATCATGCTAGGTTAACATACCAGGACTAAATAGCTGCCTTGTATTAAAGGAGGCTAGTTTATATCTACTGTAAATACATCTTTAGGGATGTGCAAAATCTTTGCCTTGATCTACCTCTGTAGCATTGTTAATACAGTAATACTTTGTTGGTTTTGTTTCAAATGTTAATAATTTAATGAAAAATGTGTTTTCCTAATGTATGGTGTATTTAACTTTGAAGGCTTATTTTCAGTCCCAGCAGATAAAGGCTTATGAACTGGAATATTAGTATGGCAGATATGTAAACTGATGCCAGTAATCACAGCAGATATTTGGCCCATATATCAAAATTTATATTGACAGAATGCATTGACCCACTGTTTTTTGTCACGATATTAATAAACTCGAAAAGCACTCAGACAATGCAGACCTCCGCCAGTGCCACAGTCCTCACCCATAATGTGATTTTCACCATAAATATTAGTCCTACTTTTATTTCATTGAAATATATAGTTTCCTTGACCATGAAAACATATTATTAGCAATTAGATTCATAATGATATCTATTTTAGTTCTGTAGTTTTTCACAAAAATCACATTTTTGGCCATGGCAGCCAGACGCTGATCCAGATCACTCCCAAAATAGAATCAGTTCTTCCTTTTCCCATGTTGAACATTTCCTGGAAATTTCATCAAAATCCAATCATTACTTTTTGAGTAATTTTGTTCACGGACGGACGGACGGATGGATGGACGGACGGACGGACAGGCAAACTCTCCTGAAAACATAACCTCCTTGGCGGAGGTAATAAATGTAATGTAATGTAAACGTATCTGTCTGTATTATTGTATAAATATTAGGAGATGTTACATAGGTAGATTATCTTTCTCCTTTAAGACCTTTAATAACAGTTTGCATTGTATTTTATAAAAATGAGAACCTGATAAAAAAAATGAACCCAAACAACAAGGAAAGGGATTATGGAAAATTCAGGAGGAATAAAATACAGCCCTCTGTGACAATGTTCTGACATTTTTTAACTATTTATTCATGATTTCACAACTTATTAAGAAAACACCAAAGATGTTTGGTATTTGTCCTGCTTTACACTACAAGAATGCATATAATTGTATATTAAAATAATCATTATAAAAGGCATTTTCAGGTTATATATACAAATAAAGTCTCTGTTTTCATAAGTACACTCATATACACTCTAAGTGGAAAGAAATATTTAATATTTCTCCTTCTGTTGTGGTTACACAACTGGGAGTTTTCTGGGAAAATCTGTCTTTGTTTTTGTAAAAAAAAAAAGGTTGAAAAACTATTTGAAATAATATGAAAACAGCAGAAATACAAAATGTAGAATTTTGCAAATCTAATACAAGCTTTTAAAACAATTGATTAAATATTTTTTGGATTTTCTAATTGTGCAAACTCTTATTTGTCACTGACCCATTTGCTTTTAACAATGTGACTAAAAATAAGTACTCTATATTTATTGCTATCAATATTGCTACAAAAAACAGACTAGAACATTAGAACATAGGTTGAAAATTAGATTGTTCTTCAGCAATTAGAATTTTCCTGACTGAGAAAAGCACAAAAAATGTAAGAGCTGTGTTTAAAAAATTGATTTATCGAAATTGAATTGATCTTTCATTGAAAGGCCCAATACTGATTGGTAAAATCCTTTAATCGATCTTCTCATATGTCTTTTCTCAGTGTGTAATGCAGCCTGCAGGTTAATGTGGAGTAGTCTCAGACAAGAGGTCTCATCAGATCTAATCAGTTGTCAAAGCGCGTTGTTAAACAAAACATCATGGCTGAATGCCTGGATGTATTTAGGATTTTAAAAAGACAGCAATGAACTGGACAAGAGTACCACGATGTGCAAGATAAGCAGCCTGCAGGTGACATATTGTGGAAACACAACAAATCTTTGAAAACATATAAGGATACCAGCGCGAAACAAGAACTAAAGTAGCTGCAAACGCATTTACATGTAAGTTCCCAACTCTGAGTTGAAATTGATCAATTAATCGAGAATCTAATCGATTCAGGCCCTTGTGAATTGGATCAAATCGATTTGGAAAATTTGAATTGAGACCCAGCTCTACCCAACTGAAATTTCGGTGCAGCATTTCAACATTCAAAGTGTGTATTTGAGAGACCGATCATTTTTAAGATACAACCAAAAAAATGTTAAATGAGGTTGCAAAATAAATTGTATTGAACTAGAAAAGCACTCGGAGAGCGCAGACCTGAGACCAGCACCACAGTCCTCAGCCATATTGTCATTTTGACCATAAATATTAGTCCTACCTTTATTTCATCACTTGATCATGAAAACATACCATTAGCAACTGGATTCATAATTACCTCCGCCAAGGAGGTTATGTTTTCGGGAGCATTTGTTTGTCAGTCTGTCCATTTGTCTGTGAACAAAATAACTTAAAAAGTTATGGATGGATTTGGATGAAATTTTCAGGAAATGTTCAGCATGAGAAAAGGAAGAACTGATTCGATTTTGATGTTAATACGGATCAGCGTCTGGCTGCCATGGCAAAAAATGTGATTTCTGTGAAAAACTACTGAACTAAAATAGATATCATTATGTATCCAGCTGCTAATGATATGTTTTCATGGTCAAGGAATCAAAATATTTTGATGAAATAAAGGTAGGACTAATATTTATGGGGAAAGTCACAATATGGATGAGGACTGTGGTGCTGGCAGAGGTCTGCGCTCTCCGAGTGCTTTTCTTGTGGTATCTATTTTAGTTCAGTAGTTATTCACAGAAATCACATTTTTCACCATGGCGGACAGACGCTGATCTGGATCACACCAAAATCGGATCAGTTCTTCCCTTTCCCATGCTGAACATTTCATGAAAATTTCATCAAAATCCATTTATTACTTTTTGAGTTATTTTGTTCACAGATGGACAGACGGACAGATGGACAGACAGATGGACAAAAAAAACTCCTCTGAAAACATAACCTCCTTGGCGGAGGTGAAGAACTGAGAGGCCATGAGGGTTTTGTAGGCATGTTACTTTAAATATCCTGCAGGTGGCAGCAGAGTTTTAGTTTTTTTCTGAATGAAACTACATTGCTGCCAGAGCTTTTACAGTTTGCCTGCTTTTTCAGCCCTCGGCTGTTTTTACTTATAATTAATAGTTGAACTGTTATCTTGTTGGACTCTCACATCTCATTCAAGATCATTTTCAGAAATAAGTGGATAAAATGATGAATCAGTAAAGAGACCAAAAGTCACTTTTTCACAGAGGATGTGACAAGATCGTCTAGGATTGCATATCACACAGATAAAAAATCTAAAAAAAAGATCTCAGTGTTGGAACACTTAACAAAAAATAAAAACATATGGTGCTGTGTAAAAATGAACAGGAATGTCTGTATTTTTCATTAAACTTTTGTATTTATGATTTCACCAGTTAAGAAAAGTATAGGGCAAAGAAACAGTCAGCCAGATTTAACTAAAATGAAAAATGAATGTGGGTTAATTTGACCACATGAGCATCAGAAGGAAAGGGAATAGAAAGGTTGAGTTAATTTTCAAAAAGGTAACTGAAACAGAGATTTATGATGCACTCAACAGGACAGCTAATGATTCTTTGGAGCACTGAATGATGAAATTAATTTCTCTGAAAGAAATAAAAATAATGAATATATTGGGTCACTTTTAACCCATGGTGTGCATCAGGTTAATAGCACAGCTCATCCACCCAAATTATTGGATCAGCTGTTGCAAACATACTGATGAAAAGGTTCCTAAATAGGGATGCAGGATTCTATCTGCCTGACATCAGTATCAGCAGATACTGGCCTCAAAGGTTAAGTATAATGGAATTTTAGCAAAATACATGAATATAACATAGTGCTGCATCTTATTGTCACTGCATTGTTACATTGAAAATTTCATTTTAACAGATTCAGAAATAATATGGCATTAGTGTTTTTTTTCTTCCTTAAAGAACCCATGTTTTCCCTATGTTCCCCTATGTAAGAGCCCTCAAATATTTGCACTGAGAATTCCTGACCATCCTGTATCCTCTTTCTGTCTTAGATGCTCTATTGGAGCTTCTGTCACTTTTAGACAGTTTTCTCCACTTGGACTCAGTCCGTTCTGGTTGGATCTCTAGTTTGTTCTGTTGTGATTTGTCATTCAGTGCTGGTCAGTGCCTTGTTATAAGCAGTAAAGTCCTGATGTGAACTTTTTAATTTGTTCACAGATGTGCACTTTTGCGGAGGAAACGTGCATACAAAACCACCAGGAAAAGGCATATTATGGGCTCTTAAACCTGCTCTTAAAACTTCAAAATTTTGTACAAAATTCTGTCTTCACCACCAAGGACACATACAGAATTCTGCATTGCATAGTAAAATGTCTGTGTGTGTGTGTGGTTTTTTTTGTGCACGTTCGAGAGACTTGACATCTTGAGTTTAACTACTTCCTCTTTTTCTCTTCATAGTTTTTTTTTTTTTCAGAGCTTCAGGAAGTTCATATGTACGGCTGTGACTGGCACCGTGGGAACATAAGATTGTTCAGTGTCTTGGGGCAACAAAAGGTATTTAACAAAGGTATCTGTTCAGGATTACATCCAGATTCCTCTCCACATTTTCCAGGGCTGCTCACTTATTTCAAAATTACTGTCACATACCTGTATATTCTCTATGACAGTAAAATCATAAACAAACGTTATCTCTTCTTTTAGTGAGGCCTGCATCACTTGCTGTGTCACTTATCTGACTTAATCATTTCATTTTTTATCAATATAAACTTTTTTTTTTGCAATTTAAAGCAGTTAGTGACAAAGCTTTAAGGGCACACAATACAAAAATCATGATTTCAGAATTGGCAGAAATTACATGAAATCCTTATTAGCAGGGTTGACAGGTAATTATGACAATATTAACATATCAGCCATACAGATTGGATGTACATCCACCAGCCAATTTTTTTGGTACACCTTTCTGTTTGGCTGGTCCAGTACAAGCAAGTTTTATAATAGCGTCACACATTTGCTGCAGATAGCGCATGCGCATGCGTCAACAGCGCAAGCTGCCTGTGGAAGTTGCTCCGACTTATTTTCTGTCTTTTCTACTGAAAAAGACTACTTTTACTTCTTTGTTAGTCGTTTCTTTTTTTCCTGTCTAACGCGTGAAGTGGTGCTCTCTCACTTCTGTAAAA
This sequence comes from Scarus forsteni, assembly GCA_036419115.1. Lineage (NCBI taxonomy): Eukaryota > Metazoa > Chordata > Actinopteri > Labriformes > Labridae > Scarus > Scarus forsteni. Next base: position 792,819 of record JAZDUH010000360.1, read on the forward strand.
AGAGAGTAGTTTTTCTTCTTTTCTATAACTTTAATGATGGGATCAATACTACGCACTCTCACCGCCGTACCGCTGCAGTCCCGCTTTGTTTACAGCAGGGAACAGCTGATCGCGCTGAAGCCGGCCGGCTCAGCGACCTCAACTCCATACATACAGCCAGGTATGCTCGCGGAAATAAGGAGGAAAACACACAGGGGTGTAGAGGAGGAAAAAAGCTATGAGGGAAAGGAGTAGGACCGAGACAACGGAAGCTTTTGAAGAGGAGTTATAAGCCTAGTCTCCCCTCTCTCATCATGGGAAATGTGAGGTCCTTGGGGAATAAAATGGACGAGCTGACAGCGCTGGTCAGGAGTCAGATGGAGTATCGTAACTGCAGCCTTATGTGCTTCACAGAGACATGGCTGCAACCGGAGACTCCTGACTTCAACGTCTCCATCTCCAGCTTCCAGACTGTACGGGCCGACCGGGATGTCGGTAAGAGAAAGGGCGAGGGACTTGCCATTCTCGTTAACAACAAGTGGTGTCATCCCGGTCACATTACGGTGAAGAAGCGCATCTGTAGCCCGGATATAGAACTGTTAGCCATGGGACTTCGGCCTTATTATCTACCCCGGGAGATTTCTCACACCATCCTGGTAGCTGTTTACCTCCCCCCCTCGCGAGCCCCGGGACGGCGTGTAACGTCATACACGCCGTCATATCATCACTGCAAACGGACAATCCCAGTGCTCTCATCATAATATCTGGGGACTTTAATCATGGCAACATCAGGAAAACACTCCCAACCTTTACTCAGGATGTGAGCTGCACGACCAGAGGGGAGAAGACTCTGGACTTACTGTATGCTAATGTGAGAGAGGCATACAGCTCTTCCCCCCTCCCCCCTCTGGGACGCTCAGATCCCAACCTGATTCACCTCACCCCCTGCTATGTGCCCCTGGTGAAAAGACTGCCAGCCGTCACAAAGTCTGTGAGGACCTGGTCAGAAGAGTCCATGGACACACTGCAGAGCTGCTTTGAGGTGACAGACTGGCCGGCATTCTGTGACCCCCATGGAGAGGACATCAACGAGCTCACAGAGTGTATCACAGGCTACATCAACTTCTGTGTGGACACCATTGTCCCAAAAAGGACTGTCCTTTGTTATTCAAATAACAAGCCGTGGATTACAAAGGAAATTAAGGACTGTCTGAATGTTAAGAAGAGGGCCTATAGAGATGGACATTCCGAGGAGGTGGGGGCAACACAGAGGGTCCTGAAGGTGAAAATCAGGGAGGCTAAGGACAACTACAGGAGGAAGCTGGAGAGGAAGCTCCAACAAAATGACACCAAAGAGGTCTGGAGTGGCATGAAGACCATCACTGGATACAAGAGGAGCAGCAGCAGCAAGGGAGAAAACTGCAGTGTGGACAGGGCGAACAAACTAAATCTTTTTTTTAATAGATTTGACTCAACCCCTGTTGTCCCTCTCCTCCTCCCTGTAGACCAGCAGCCAGCTGCCACTACAGCGACACCTCCCCCTCCTGGGAGCCCCCTGCCTTCTGATGAGGAAACCTCACCTCCCTCCTCCTCCTCCTCCTCCTCTGATCTCCTGACTGAAGGACCTCTTCTAGCATCTCCATCTACACTCACCGCCTCGTTGTCCTTCACCCCTGACCACGTACGAAGACAGCTGACGAGACTCCACGCAGGCAAGGCTGCAGGCCCAGACGGGGTGAGCCCAAAGGTCCTGAAAGCCTGCGCACCCCAGCTCTGTGGAGTACTTCACCACGTCTTCAGCATGAGCCTGAGTCTCCAGAGGGTCCCTGTGCTGTGGAAGACGTCCTGCATCGTCCCTGTACCAAAGACGCTGTGTCCAAACGACGTCAAGGACTACAGACCAGTGGCACTGACGTCCCACATCATGAAGACCCTGGAGAGACTCGTTCTGGAGCAGCTCCAGCCTAAGGTCAGGCCCCACTTGGATCCACTGCAGTTCGCCTACCAGCCCAGACTTGGGGTTGAGGACGCCCTCATCTTCATGCTGAACAGCGTCTACGCCCATCTGGACAGGCCTGACAGCACTGTGAGAGTCATGTTTTTTGATTTCTCCAGTGCCTTTAACACCATCAGGCCGTCCTTACTGGGTGGGAAACTGACAGCGGTGGGGATGGAGGCTCCTCTGGTGTCCTGGATTGTTGACTACCTGACTGGCAGACCGCAGTATGTTCGTCTGCAGCACTGTGTGTCTGACAGGGTGGTCAGCAATACAGGGGCCCCCCAGGGGACTGTCCTGTCCCCCTTCCTCTTCACCCTGTACACCACTGATTTTGGCCACAACACCGAGTCCTGCCACCAAGGCAAGGGTGATGAGGAGGAGTACAGGGCGGTGGTGGGGGACTTTGTCACATGGTGTGAGCAGAACCACCTACAGCTCAATGTGACGAAGACCAAGGAGCTGGTTGTGGATCTGAGGAGGGCAAAGGCTCCCGTGGCCCCTGTTTCCATCCATGGGGTCCAGGTGGACATCGTGGAGGAGTACAAGTACTTGGGAGTGTATTTGGATTACAAACTGGACTGGACCAGGAACACCGAGGCCGTCTACAAGAAGGGCCTCAGCCGGCCCTACTTTTTGAGAAGGCTGAGGTCCTTTAACATCTGCAGGACGATGCTGAGGATGTTCTATGAGTCTGTGGTGGCCAGTGCTATCCTGTATGCTGTTGTGTGCTGGGGCTGCAGGCTCAAGGTGGCGGACACAAACAGGCTCAATAAACTGATCCGTAAGGCCGGTGATGTTGTGGGGGTGCAGCTGGACTCTCTGACTGAGGTAATGGAGAGGAGGATGCTGTCCAGGCTGCAGGACATCATGGACAATACCTTCCACCCCCTCCACAGCGTGCTGGACAATCACAGGAGCACATTCAGTGCCAGACTCACCCCCCCGCGATGTGCCACAGAGCGCCACAGGAAGTTATTCCTGCCTGTGGCCATCAGACTTTATAACTCCTCCCTCTAATTTGCACATAGCTCATAGCTCATATTGCACTGTAAGACAGCGCAACTGACATTGCTTAAGGGCTCTGCATGTTGCAACCTGCTTAATTTATCTCCATGCTCCTTGTTGTTTATTCTAGTTGTTTGATTCTATTCTATTTTACTTATCTGATTTAATTCTAATTTTAGTTTAATGTCATGAAATCAATGCAACTGTCAATCGTGATGTCTTCAACTGTTATTTCTGACTGCTTTACTGTGTAAAGGGCAACTGAAACAACCGAATTTCCCCTTGGGGATTAATAAAGTATTTCTGATTCTGATTCTGATTTGCTGGCTGCACATCAATGATTAAAATCTCCTGTTCCACCACATCTCAAATGAGCCCTATTGGATTGAGCTCTGGTGACTGTGTAGGCCACATTTGTACAGTGAACTCATTGGCATGTTGATGAAAGCAGTTTGAGTTTGAGCAGTTCCACTATTCTTCATCTCAAAAAATAATATTAAAAAATAAAAAAAATGTTTTGTAAAATGTAAATGTAACCATCTACTAAGACAGTTTTTTTTTCTTTCTTTCTAGTGCTTAAAGATCCCATGCTTTGCTTGTGTTAAAAAAAACTTGAATATTCAAACTCAGTATCTCTGATCATCCTGTATCCTCTCTCTGTCTGAGACGCTCTGTTGGACCTTCTGTCAATCTAAGGCCCTCTTCTCTTGGACCCAGTCTGCTCCAACTGATTCGATGATTCTGATTCTGCTTGACTGGTCAGTTAAGCTCTGCTAAGTACCATATTCATAACAGGGGGATATTTAAGTCCTGATTTTGTGTACTTTTGTCTTGTTACGGAAGGAAATGTGAAACATGGGGCAAATTAAACTTGATAAAGCACAATATGGGCTATTTGATTTTCTTTTTAAACCTCAATTACATACAAAAATCTGTTTTCAACACCAAGTAAACACAAAAAGACATCTGGTTGCATCATAAAATGCGCATGTGGTTTTAATTTTACCTTTTGTGCATGTTAGATAGAGTTGAAATCTGTAATTTAACTACCTATTCTGCTTGTCTTTTTTGCTCAGAGCTTCAGGATGTTCATGGGTAACAGCTTAGGCTGCACGGAGGTCATAAGATCATTCAGTGACATGGACAATGAGAGGTATGTGGTGAGTATTACATCCAGGTTAATCACCACAACTGCCAGGTCTGCTCACCTATTTCACATTTATTGTCATATTTATCTATATGACAGTGAAATCAATATTATAACGTGCATTTATCTGACTTAATTAAGGTCATCGTCCAAAGGGAAAAGACCTTCTCTAGCTGAAGATAGAGGGTGCAAGGACCCTTTCGTTCCTGTAACGTTTTTATTATTTGCTTGACACGACTTTTAACCTTAATTTAACCTTCAGAACATGCTCAAAAACTCACGAAACTGGAAGTCACCAGTTTACACCATCACCAGTTCACACAGTCACCAGTTTACACAGTCACCAGTTAACACGGTCACCAGTTTACATGGCCACCAGTTAACGCAGTCACCACTTAACACAGTCACCAGTTTACACCATCACCAGTTTACATGTTCACCAGCTGACATGATCACCAGTTAACACGGTCATCAGTTAAAACCGTCACCAGTTCACACATCCACCAGTTAACATGGACACCAGTTTACGTGGTCCCCAGTTTATATGGTCCCCAGTTAACAAGGTCACCAGTGAACACAACCACCAGTTAACAAAGATAAAGGGTGTTTCATACAATGGACATGACACTAGAATTAGTAGACAAAGCTAAGATCATGATTATCAATGTTGACAGGTAATTATGTCAATATCATTATATATCAGCCACACAACCTGACTGTGCATCTTCCAGCCAATTTATTAACAATGTAGTATTGTAAGTAAAATAAGTTGGCTTTGTTATAACAATGTTAGTTTCTATGTCAATTAAACAAATGACAGGCAGGCCTGTCATTTTTTGTTTAATAAGTTGTGGGTATGGCACCTCCACATATGATGCTGATCACAGACTTATTAATTAATTTATTTTTCTAACATGGACATGCAGTCACATGGTTGCTGTAATATTTACTGTTGTACATGTTGCAGATGCACTGCTTTAAATGTTTGTAACAGAATCCTTACCTATAACACGTCCAAGGATGGGTAAAAATAGAAATTTAAGCATAGAACAATACGAATCATTAACAAAACCGCATGCAGAGAGCCAAGAAACCAACTCTTCATTGAACTTAAGACATTCAAATTTAGGGACCTGGTTGATTTTAAAACTCTCCAAATTATGTATAAAGTTAAAAATCATATGCTACCAAACAGAATCTAAAGGTTTTTTCAAATGAGAGAAGACAAACATCATCTTTGAGGAAATTTTATTTTCAAAGAACAACCAGTGAGAGCAAAAATGAAAGTTCACTATGTCTCAGTTAAAGGAGTTTCATTATGGAGTAGCTGCAGTGATGAACTGAAATTATGTAAAAAATTAGGTAGGTTTAAATTCATCTTTAAAACTGAAATATTAAACATATACAGAATGGAAAAACGAGAAAATCAGTAACATCAGGGGTATGTGTATCCAGTGATGTCATTATCGTCTTTGTTTAGAAATTTGTTGTTATTACTATTATTTGTCAATGCTTTCTGTTACTTTTGTTGCTAAATATGTTGATGGCCATGACCTGAAGAGGCTTCATGGTGAATTTAAGTAAGACATTTTTAAAATGAAAAAGGGGTGTGACTAGATAAGTTTGTTACTTCTTCCTACACCCTTTTATTGAAATGAAGCTTGGTGAGAGTTAAGTCAGGAAGACTATCTCCTGTCCACGCCCTCTTTTCACAATCAATTCCCCTCTCTCTTCATGCTCCACTCCTTCCTCCTCTTCCAATCACAGTCCTCCACCCTCTCATTCTCAACCAATCAGTCTCTAGCTGTCATATTTAAAAGTGTTCTCTCTCTCTGCAGTTCATTCAGCTGTCATTCAGCCGGAAAGGTGTCATCCCACCTCCACCCCTTTACCACCTCTGCAGGTTGCTAGCCTCTTTCCTTCAACCTTCATTCTAAGAGCATCACCGAAGCATCGCTCCTCTTCACCACCACCAGTGTCTAGACTCGGGGAAAGTCTTCTACTATAGGGAGCTCCTATCCAATCCTCTGGCTTCCGAGATGATCTTCTCCCACAGGACCTAAGCGGCAAAAAATATTCTATTCTGTACTCAATAAATTGTTTGCTTCGCACATTTGGCTTACTTACTCTGTAGTCTTTCCTGATTGAACTGAATCTGTTATATTTTCTTACAAAGAATAATGATAGTAGAAAAAAATGCTCTAATTGCTATTTACCTTTGCTGACCTTTTATATTTTCTTTTTGTTGGATTTGTATAGAGATATACATATGTACATTTTCTATTTTAAGTTCGAAATAAACATTCATTCATTCGGTATAGATATTGGTGGATATTGGCCGAAAAGTTTATCTGTATCGGCTGATATTGACATTTTTTGTGGTCCGTACAGCCATACTTCATCTGATCATTACAGCAAGGGTACATCTCAAAAATAAAAAGTCATTTTTCCAGAGTTATTTTTTTTTTCTTGTTTTGCGTCTATTCCTTACACAAGTTGACAACCACATTAAGCAACAAGTCAATTTTTATAAAGTCTTGCGTTCTTGACTAAACTTAGGACCAAGTTCTGTTGGACCGGTTCAGTCAAAGAGAGACTGAGACAGTTTGATACTTTTATTTCAAAGTGCTGAAAAACTAAACATATATATTCAACACTTTTCTTAGGCTTCATATCAAGCACTCTTAGTGCATAAACTGTACACGTCTGTCTTGCGTTTGAAAACAGTTCAGTAGCATTTGAGACAAGTCTGAAACACAGTGTTATGGGATCTTTCCAATACTCAGATGATATGCTTTGTGGTATGTGTTGAAATACACAACACAAAAAAGAAAGTCTTTTGAAAGTGTTTGAGTGTCGTACACAAGGTCTCTGTGGCAGCCTTTGCTGTCATACAGCAAGGGCTGTAAGGTCGTGGTTTTGAGTGTTAATGGAAACATACAGTAAACAGAGGGTGGCTGCTTTAGTTCTGTGGTGTAACAGCATCAGATGTGACAGAGAGCAGATATGAAAATGTGGTTAAACTGTTAAACTATAGTTACGGCTTTTAAAGATGGCAAGCACAATGTGGTTATGCTGAAGATTATCAGTTAAGATCAGCATCAACAACACAACACTTTTTTTAACTATTCTTTTAAATGAACAGTGGTCTCACCATGAAAGCTGTGTTTTTCCATCCACCTGCTTTAACACATGAACTGGTGCACATTATAATTCAGTCCATAAAAAGGGAGATATCGAAAACGATTTTATGATGTGCTAATTATGAAGTTCAATCAAATTATCCATCAAATCATGAACCCGAGGCTATATTAAAGATAAACCTGAATATTTAAGGCACACAAAACAGCCCCTATACATGTCAAATTATTTTGTAAGTCTATAAAAGCTAAAATTTTATTTTAAATATCTGACAAACACTAGCAACACACTGTTAAACAAAAGCCTTTACTTTTGTATCGATGGAGAAGTCATTCAAAAATTGTTCAAATTAATAAAATCAACTTTTGTACTACAAGAAATGTTTGTTTTATTTTGTCAACTTAGGAATTGAAACAACAAACTTACAATTAAATTCATTCACTAATTCTATTCGCATCAACAGATTGAGTAACACATGTATGAGACCACCCCTGTCATGAAAAAGAGAAAACATAAAGATATGATAAACCTTCAAAACGTGCTTGAAACTGATTTCTTATTAACAAAAAATAAAGCAGAACAATGAACCACAAAATATATATATAAAAAAATATTTTAAAAGGTTGACCACCAGCCCAAACTTCTATTTGCTCTCAAGTTGTACAACATTTAACATTTAAAACAACAATAGAGAGAGAAATATTTTGTCTCTGTTATCTTGACATGTGTTTTGATAGTTAATAATTGTGAAGTAAACTTTTGAACTCAGGACTTTCCTGCTGCACTGTACACTTTGGTCTCACTTGTGAAATCAGTTGTGGTTTTATTCACAACTCAAAACAACAACCCTTCAGATTATTTTCAGACATTACAAACCATATTGATAGTGTTGCATGCTTTACACAGACATTTGATGCATAATAATAATAATAATGATAATAATAATGTTCAGAAATACTGACGAACCACAACGCAGAAGCTCACCCTGAGTAAACCCATGCCCCTGTTTCATCAGTCTTAAAAAACTACCATGAAAATGGCAGGTTTATGCTTTAATATAGTTTGGCCAGGAAATGAAAAAAAACTAAATAAGAAAAATCCAATCATTATCATAAATTTTAAATATTTGTTGCATGTTTGACTGAAGAACAAATATATTGATTTTTATCATTCTAAGATGACAAATTAGTATTGCCAGCATTGTGAGCATTGTGTTTTCTTTGGGCTGTTACCTCGATATTTATCTGGGAAAAAACAAACCATGAATTTAACATTACAAAAAGTGATGCAACTGCTTCTGAAGTTAATTTAAGGAAATTTTAGAGGTGTAAGAAAAAAGATTATTATTGAACTGACTGGAAAGCTTTAGAGGGTTTTGTACATGTGAATAATGCAGGTTGTCTCTCAGGCCCTGTCCACATGAAGCCGGAAACATTGTCATTTTAAAAATATTTGTCACTAACATGGCATCGTCCACTTTAAAACTGAAATGCAGTAGTTTATATGCCAGACCTGTATGTGGCATTGAAGTGCTGCCACAGAAATACACCAAAACCAAGGAAGAAAACATGGAACTTGTTTATAAAACATAACATAATGCAAAAAAACGCTGGCATATGTTGTTCTTCATGTCCTCTTTGTAGTCGTAGTTGCAGGTGGTTTTGCCCATGAGCGTCTGCAGCAAGAACTTAACACTATTTCACCTTTGTTTCTGTTGTTGTCAGGTTTTACGCATGCAGTTTAATGTCTGAAAACATCTACATTCATTGTCTATGTGGAAGTGCAAGGTTGGTGTTTTCAGGTCTAAAATCTTGATACTCTTGAATTTTTCTTCCCGTGGATGGCTCTGAGACGTGTAAGAGAGGACTAAGAAGAGACAGAGGCCATTTTTCCATTGTATTAATGGGGCTTAATGGTAGAATAGACAGCATTGTCTTCCAATAAACTGTGTTTCAGTCTTCTACCTGACCTGTTGGATCCTAAAAATGGAAAGAGAAAAGAAAACATTGTCATCTGTGTTTGAACTACAATACAGACATATTACATAATTGGTCATTTCTTTAGCCCCATTTCAGTTTATAATCATTAAAGCTGTTAATGTAGACTTGCCCATGATCTATCTATCCATGGTTGATACATCAATGGTAAGGTCTGCCTTTAATACATTTATACTTAACAGAGACAACTATGGTAGCAATGCACTTTTGGTCTGGGTGCCCATCAGACTGTCACTACTATAAATTCTTATCTTTAGTATTACCATAATTGATTATCTATAAAATTATCACTAAAATCATACAGACATGAGGACCCTCCTGAAAACCAGTAGTATCTCAAGAGGCTAACCTCTAATAAATTAGTTTCCAGAAGAAAGGAATTTGAAAACAGGTCTATGATTGGTCTGTCATTAACTTTAGTTCTTACTTTAGTCCACTTGTCTCGTCTTACCTCCCTTCCTTCACCCACATACCAACACAGCATCATGTGGATTTGCTGTTCATCATGAGACTGGGATCCACATTCAAGATTTCCTGCTGCTTAACAGAAGTTTTTTTCTTGCCGCCATGATGGAGGTATGCACGAAGGGCTATATGGATTCATGTTGGTGTTGGATGTATATATTTGTATATGTATATGTGTATCCATGAAATGTTTTTTTTTTGCTCTATTGTAAAGTGTCTTTTGATAACACTTGTTATGAATTGGCGCTATACAAATAAAGATTGATTAATGATTAATTGATTGATTCAGATTGTAAGCAGTTTAGTGGAGTGAATTGGTATCTTGCAGATCATCATGCAATTTTTTTTTTTTCCTGTCAGTTGCACACTATTAAAATAAATTAGCATGCAAAAATTGGAGAAGCTGATGGAGGTCTGCCATGATACAGTTTTAAGTCCTGTAATGTCTCCTCCTTGAGGTAAAGGTGATATCCATGGCATAAGGCTATGTTGTGTAGCATGAAAAATGCAACAGAGAATGCACTGACACTCTGGATACCTGGCGGTGAGGTTTTGGTGACGTGTGCGCACTGTGCGCCTGTCAGCCAAGTTACCACTGTATGGGGTGTGCTACGCCTGCAATGAGAATAGACCAGGTTGGAGCTGGCAAGCTTTCAGTGCACCTTCGGCACAGTTTTTTTAATCACAAAATTGTCACTGTGCCAACCTAGACACCTGACTGTGGTGCGCCGCCACACCCATCTTGGTGCAGCCGGTTCACTAAATCTCCAAATTGGCAGTGCAAGGCAGTTTGTAGGTCAAAAATAACCACTGAGTGTGGTGCACCAGACTCCACTATCCTGCGCTGTGCCACAAAAATAGAGCCCTTAGAGTTCATTGTCTTATCAAGTGCATCAGCCTACAGTCTATTCTATAACTTATGAACAAGGTATAAAGTCTGCCAAAACATATTGTTGACACCAGAGATGTCCACGAGTCTCTGATTTAGAGTCCGAGTCGAGTCACGAGTCTTTGACCTCGAGTCGAGTCAATTCTCGAGTCTTTGAGGGGCAAGACTTGACGAGTCACGAGTCTTTGATCTAGAGTCCGAGTCGAGTCACGAGTCTTTACACACACATATATACGTGTATGTATATATAGCCTATATATATATATGTGTGTGTGTGTATGTATATATATATATAGATAGATATATAGATATATATAGATATATATGTATGATGTAGCCTCTGGCAAATATACAATTTATCCAAATTTCTATTCAGCCTGTTTTTTATCTTCCTGAAAAATTTTCTGCTTTGCACATGCATGCCATGGTCAGATGCAAAACAAACTTGCCATGAGCAGCCAAAAAGAAACTATATGGCATTTAACAATACAATAAAATAAAGTAGTGAGAGGTGGTAGACGTGCTGTTGGAAGTTTGTGTAGCAGTAGATCAATATAAAGGGTAGCAAAGCTGGCGGGGGAGCATTTGTGCTTGCCTTGATGGCTGGTGATGACTGACTGACTGATGACTGATATGTGGGTGGGACAGAACCTCAAATCCCCCGAAAGGCGGGCAGCCCGGTTTTGCCCCGACAGACCCACTGAAGGCGCAGAGCAGAGCCGTGGCGTAGGGGGAGGGCTGATCCCCAAAGAGACACAGGCTCTCGAGAATAGCGATGTCACACGCTCATAAAACATGTTATAGACTGAGAAAAGAAATAAACAACACCTCATTTCGCTTCTCTAACCCTTTGCTGGTCCCAACCACACAGCTTCATGATTTATTCAACTTCTGTTCACCTATAGCCGTGCAGAGAATATGTTTTGTGTAATGTATGCAGTGTTATATATTTCTGTACCTCTACGGTGCACTTTTCTTCGTCCATGGTGTCGTGCTGTCTCTGGGACCCTCTGACCGACTGCTGACCTTCCGGTTTTGACGTAATGACAAACAACTGAGGAAATTTACATTCGAGAGTCTGTAAATCGTATTTTATTTTGAAACTTCCGGATTCCCACACGGTGACTTCCCCGTCTGGTGCTTCCTTAACGACACAAATTTACGAGGTTTAGAAGCGGCCGCGGAGAGGGAGAAAAGCGAGGCGAGGTAAGAGAGGGACAAACGCTCCCAGCACACTCAAAAAACCCTCCATAAAATTAAGATTGCCCACGAGTCTTTGATCTCGAGTCGAGTCAATTCCCGAGTCTTTCAGGGTCGAGTACGAGTCAAGTCTGGAGTCTCCAAAAATGCGACTCGAGTGCCACTCGAGTACGAGTCTTTAACTCGAGTGCCCATCTCTGGTTGACACTCATGATCCACATAAAAACTTTGGCTTTACTCCAGCAATATAACTAAATAAGATATATTTGGTATGAGTCAATACTAATAAAAAGCAACGATACAATTACTTTTTTTTTTCATACCTTTTTCAAAACTGAAGCTTTGAACTTGGGCATAGGTGACATTAGACTCCAAATCACCATCACCACTTGGCACTGAAGCAAAAATAAGGCAGATAATTCAATCAAACTCCAGTTTTTGTAAAACATGATGAAGAAAATGTGATAAAGACTTATAATTAGCTTATCAGACAGTGTCAGTTTACCTTTATCCATCTTAGGTTTTTTCACAGCAGCATATGCAGCCTGCTGTAGGTCAACATCACTGTGCTCTGCTGAGGTTGGAAGAATCACAAAAATAGAATTGATCCATCTGAGCAAAAGTCATTTTAAAGAGGATTTACAGTATGACCAAGACACACTCACTGGACACTTTATAAAGTACACCTGTTCATCTGTTTTGACCACAAATAACTAATCACATTGCAGCAGCTAAGTGCATTCATATCGGCTGACATGAGAATCAGATTGAGAAAAAAATGTTATTAAAAAAAATGTTTTTAAGAGTACAGAAGATTCATTTTTATTATCTCTGTCTGAGATTCTCTACTAGAGCTCCTGTGACTCTAAAGCTTTCCTCTCCACATGTTCAATCTGGGACATCAGTATGGACCAAAACTAGTGCAGAATGTTTCATCACCCTATTGAATCTATGCTGAACACAATTGAGAGAGCACTGAGAGTGAAAAAAACAGTCTTACCAAGGGACAAAATGACTGGTGAGTAAAAGTGTAGGAAGAAACAGCAATGGCAGACAAAATAATGTTCATCATCTGAACATTAGGCACATTACTTTTATCAGTTAAGAATTACCATGCGAGTAATTTCGGCAGCACTTTTTTTATCCAGTCTTGGTCTTTTTCTTTCCTAAAATATCTTTTAGTTTTTTCGTAATAAAAGTCATCCTAATTGTTGAGGAAAATAATATATTCAAGCCATTGCTACCACAGTGAAGCAGCAGTGGCTTGTTGCAGCAGTGGTACTCCCACCACAGCTTTAAAAAAAACCCAGGGGAAACCCTGTAGTTGATGCAAAAGTTGATGATTAGAAGTGTTTGTCCCATGCAATTTATGAGTATTTATTATTCAATCTGCCTCTTTATTATTTGTTCTTCAGGATTGTTTTTCCACAAACAGTTAGCAGCTACAGTTCAAACGTATTATCTCTTAATAAAGCTTTATGGAATTCAACAAAATGGCATGTTTGGTTTTACTAACCTCTATGGGATTCACTAGAGCGGGAACTCAGAGTTGATTTTCTGGACAAACCACCAAATACTGCATGGAACAACAGATGAAAAATAATAAGTAAGAACAGATCTAAGTTTTCTAAATCAGCAAAAGATTAAAAGTGGAAGAGTAACATAGGAAGGAAGACAAAGGCATAATTTGTAAAGTAAAATCAACATTTAAATCAGCTTTGAGTTGTCAAGCCTTGACTTGTGGTAAACAGAGAGGTAAATTTGCATAATGTATATACGTAAATACACTTTTGGAGTATTTGCACTTTATTTGAGTACATTTCTTTGGGGCGGGTTACTCTACTGCTACTCACCTACATTTAACCTAGGTTTTTTTTATCAGTATTTTTACAAGTTATTATTTTTTGGTGATTACCATCTAGTCAGACAGACATTAAAAAGTCTGAAATGCTGAATCCCATCTACACAAAACCAGACTCCACTCTGGACCCTGTTTTCAATAGTTTGCGGTTTCAGGCACTCTCAGCACTGGTCTCATTTAAATGGGAGGCAAAAACACAATGTTGGAACTATGTCACACTGCAATGTCCATATCAAATATATTCAAATGAAAATTGCAATGGGGATATGACACCCATTTCATATAATATCCCAAACATTTTAAACACAAAGGATAATTTAGTTAATTGCTGTACCTTTATGTTTCTGGCAGAGGAACAGTCCCAGCACCACCAGCAACAAGACTGTTACTGTAGCCCCGCTAACAATCCACAGAAAGCTGGAGGGATAAGGAACATATTGGAGGGGAGGATGAGAGACATGATGATCTGGAGATTGAAGCTCTGGATGTGATTTGTTCCCCCTTTTTTTTACAGATAGCCAACTCTCTGGTGACTCTCCGGCTTCAGTGCTGCATTTGTAGAGACCTTCATCAGATCTGGAAACATTTCTGATGGTCCGCTTGCTGTCATATGCAGTCTTAAGACGGTTATGATCTTTGTAGAATTCAGCTATGCTTCGTATTTTTGAACGACGATGTCGACAAAAAAGACTGACATCATGTCCCTCCATCACAGGAGAAGCAGGAACATCCAGGATCACATCTCCATCTGTAAAACATTAAGGTATGAGGATAAGTGAACTCTGTATCATTGTATTGAAGAGTAGATTTGAATTGCTTGAATACTGTTTTATGTACTGTATTTTTTTTTTTTTGGATTGAGCACTCGTATTAGCACTGAAGTTAAATGCATTAATTATGCCACGGTAAATTTCAAAATGAAAAGTTAATTTGTTCCTCAAGTTTTTCTTAGTAATTAAAAATGTCAACATATAATATATCTTGGACTGTGAATCCAAAATTTAATTTCCATTTCCGCTCACAGACATACAATGCTACACCTGAACTTCTGATCAGTGGTTGAGGCATGTTATTTATGCATCATTTGTATCACTGACTTTTACCAACATTGAGATCATCAAAACTTTGGTGAAAGTAATTTTGCAGAGTCAGTTTTGTTCAACACAGGTTGAAGTATCTAAAGTGGAGTAAACATGCACTGGTGGATGTCAGACTGACTGATCATAGACATTTTTTGAACGTACTCTAACATAGATGGAACATTGCTGTGCATGCCACAGGTCTTTCAGCTCAAACTCTTATTGAATCTTCTTGAGGTCTTTTATCTTCTCAGGTTTAGACTCAGACTTTTTTATGTCTTAGATCAAATAATGTAGGTAATATTGAGTGTTTGCTGTAGGTTTCCAAATGCCAGTTGCATTCACTAACTGCAATGAAAATACATGAACAGTTGTGCAAACCTGACCTATGTTGTGTTGATGTCAGTTGTGAGTGTGATGTGTAGAACTGCCCAACACTGACTGTTCCACAAGATAAGTACACTGTGTCAGAACTATAATCTGGGTGTTAATGGGATGGTACAAGTGTGCTGTAGGTTCACTGTTTTTTGTTAATGGTTGCAGGCAACAACATTTTCCAACAGGGATGTACACAGCAGAGGAAAGCAAAAATAAGTTGGTCAACTCATGCGGATTTTCACAAGCATGTAAAATGTGTTAATCTTCAGCATACCCCAACTGATAACAGCTTAGTTCTGTGTAACCATACCTAGCTTGACATGGCTTGACAATTCTCTATACCAGGGGTGTCAAAGCTTTTTTCCTGACTGCCACATACAGAAAAATATACGAAGGACTGAGGCACTCACTATACTTGATGTATCCTGCCTCACTTCTAATGTACTAATGTTAGTAAAATCCATCAAATCCAGGTAAATTATGTAAATTAGTAGATTTTCATTTATTTTCTATGAAAGGTTGGCAGGTCATATGCTCAGCCACAGCTTCAAATTGGTTCTTAAGAAACTGATTCAGCTTCATTGTCCTGTACAAGAAGAGAAATAGCATTTACTATGGCCCTAGGAGCAATTGGTCTCTGGCTCAGGGTGTACCCCATCTCTCGCCCAATGACAGCTGAGAAAGGCTTGAAGCTCATCATGTCCAATATTCAGAATTCAAAAATTAAAATCACAATATATTCTTGAGTATTATTTTGCCAAGAGGAGCCAGCCAGTCATAAAAAAATAAGCGTATGGAAGTGATATAGTACAGTTTGGTCTTTAAAGTAATGATATTTAGCTGAAAGAGATTCTACATGCCTTTCGCATCCAGATGTGGCTACATAGCGCAGATGATGCTTCCACCGTGGGCGCTAGACTGTTGGAGATTTTGGTGTGTCTCTTTAGTGAGCGGCTCTGTTACCATATCCTGAAGGTAACTCAATCAGATGCTGTGGCGTTTCACCTAGATGTGTTTCTGATCAAGTATGAATTAAGTGTTTTTAAAACTTTGGGAAAATCTTGTAAGAATTTCATACTTCCATCTCAGTGCAGAATTGGCATTTTCTTTCAAAATGTTAAAGTATTTCCACACAGAGCTGGTGTCAGAGATTGTGTTATGTGTCTCATTCAGATAGTGAAGACACAAGTTGCTGCAGTCTGATGGATTGTTTGGGATGGCTGTGGAATGAGATATAATGATAGGCCTATATGTATAGGAAATGATTTTACCACCACTGTTGAGTTTCCAGGATGATCTGCAGCAGCCACAAATACCAGAAAACAGGAGGAAGTGCCAAATAAATAGTCAGTCCAAAATATACGACTCTTGTCACCTGCAGTGCTTGTGAGTGTGCGCTGTTGTTGCACTACGCTATCTGCAATGTTGATCCTGTTAATTTATTTGTCATTTTCTAATTCATTTCAAAGTTATTTTTATGAAATTGACTGAATATTGCATGGTGTTTGTAACTCTGTGTGTAATGATGTGAATGTTGTCATTTAATTAGAATCAGAAAAGGAAAATTAAAAATGACAGATAATAATATGGCATGAGGGAAAGGTGACATTGTTCAAGACAGTTCCATCCCATGTTGAAACTAAAGAGTACAATAATCTGTTAATATTACATGTGGGCCATAGTCTATTATATTTTAGACTTTGATATGGGCCTATTAAAAATGGATGGCAGGCAGCAGTTGGCCTGTAGGTCGTAGTTTGGACACCCCTCCTCTATATGTTCACAAAAGTTGGCCAAAATGTCTTTTGAGTGAATGCTGCTTTAAATAACATATTACTGCCCAAACCACTGTTTCAGAAATTCTTATAAAATGATCAGTGTCAGTCAAAGTCAGGTTCCTTCAAGGGTCAAATAACTTTAACTTTTTTTAATTTCAAAATATTACATCATAACCAACAATCTGCCTTAATGGAAATATTCTGTGATCCTCATTAAAAGGATCACTAAGAAAAATGTACTGTTCCTAATGAATAAGGGAAATAAGAACGCAAGGGCAACAATATGAGAGAATTGTTATATCCGAAACGACAACTTTTATTTATGTTTATAATCCTGGCAGTGTAACAAGGCAGCAGTGATGATTTACTCTTTTGTTGACTGGTTGAATTTGTCTTTCTGTAATGTTGGCAAGGTGAGCGACTCACCTGTGACAGTGATGTTGACGGCAATACTTGATTCTCCATCTGCATTTTCACACCAGTACTTTCCACTGTGACTGTATGAGGCAGCAACAATTTCATAGACTGGTGCAGATTGGTCATAACTGTGAACACTGGTCTGGACTTTTGTAAAAAGCTTCTGTATCACCCTCCATTCTGTCAGCCCTGTGATTTGTTCACATCTTATGTCGATTGTTTCATAAGGGAAGAATTGTTGCCTGTCTGGAGTAATACGTGGTTGGAAAGCTTCACCTGAGAAAGAGCCAGGAGAACAAAGCAGTTAGATTTAGCTGGACTGGATTATTCACGACGAAACGAGAATTCATTTAAACTAGCAGTATGAAATCAAAATAAACTATAGCAACATTATTTTATGAACTTGGCTTGGTTCAAAACAGGTATGTTGCTAATCATTTACCTGTGAAACTGCAGTCATATTAAGCTTTAATTTGTTTTTCAATTCCTAAAATGGGAAAATTAAGACTATTTTTATGGACTGTGAGAAATTTATTTATTTGCTGTGTGAATGAGAGAGCACTTAGAATACATAACAGTGAGTTTTTTGGAAATATGCTGATATGTTCTTATTAATTTCAGCCAATATCAAATGTCAGTATAAATATATAGTAATGTTTCTCTTTTTTTTCAAAAAAGGGTTATTGTGTCTTTGAAGAGCTAGGAGCAGCACTGACTGATTTATTATATTTATTATATATTGTGATACTGATATTTGTTGAACCCAAACTGGGGACATTTTTTAAAGACCCTATATATTCAATAAAACAAATTTATACAAGAAAATGTTAAAGATTGATTCCTGAAATGAAGTCCTGAAACTTCAATGCTGATAGCAAACTTAAAAATAATGGATTGAATTAAAGGAAATACACTTGACATGCTTTGAGTCGGCAAAATATGCTTTTATCTTTACAAAATGTTCTGCAAATTGTGTTTATGTACGTCAGAATTACTGGCTGTACACATTTGAAAAGTTGACTGCCAATTCAGATTATTTCTTTATGAACGATTACCTACAGATACCTATACAATACAGATCATATAATAATTTCTAGAACATGTAATAAAAGCACTGAAATACTAGCCAGGCAGAAAAAATATAAAAATGGTCTGACAAAGTGCTATCAAAATTTAAGTAAAAAGGCTTTGAAAACACAAACTGAGATTGAAACCTACCAGCCTTTTGAACAAAGTCACTCTGCGTAACCTGTGCAACCAGTAGAACCATCACAGTCATTACTGAGAGATAAACATTGAAAACTGTAGTTAGAGTGCACTCAATACTTAGAAAAAAATTCTAAAAATACAGGAACAGGCTGTACTTACAAATATTGATGGAGAGAGATGTGAAATCCATCATGCCTCACCAATGACTGATGCAGTCTAACAGAACTACATTACAAGACAATATCAGTCTAGACTTCCTCTTCCTGTGTGATCTATTTATGGTATTCTTATAGCATGTTTCGACCAAATGAATTAAAATATCTTGAAACAACTTCTGGGTCAAAATAATATTCTCACAGTGTCATAGATGTATAGGTGTAAAAAGCATGCTGGGCCTAGTGACGGATGTAAAAATACTGTTACCTCTTCGAAGAATGCAATTATTTCAGTGCTGATGTGTGCCTTTTTTAATATACAGCCTGCTCTGAAGCAGGACCTGAAGCAGAACCTTATATATATATATATATATTCAGTCAACAAAAATATAAACGCAACACTTTTGTTTTTGCTCCCATTTTTCATGAGATGGACTTAAAGATCTAAAATTAATTCCAGATACACAATATTTCCATTTCTCTCAAACATTGTTCACAAATCTATCTAAATGTTTGATAGTGAGCACTTCTGCTTTGCTGAGATAATCCATCCCACCTCACAGGTGTGCCACATCAAAATGCTCATCAGACACCATGATTAGTGCACAGGTGTGCCTTAGACTGTCCACAATAAAAGGCCACCCTGAAATGTGCTTTTCTTTTTTTTTTTTGCTTTATTAGGGGTCTGGGGACTCAGAACCAGTCAGTATCTGGTGTGACCACCATTTGCCTCATGCAGTGCAACACATCTTCTTCGCATAGAGTTTATCAGATTGTCAATTGTGGCCTGTGGAATGTTGGTCCACTCCTTTTCAATGGCTGTGCAATGTTGCTGGATATTAGTGGGAACTGGTACACGCTGTCGTATACGCCGGTCAAGCACATCCCAAACATGCTCAATGGGTGACATGTCCGGTGAGTATGCTGGCCATGCAAGAACTGGGACATTTTCAGCTTCCAAGAATTGTGTACAGATCCTTGCAACATGGGGCCGTGCATTATTTTGCTGGAACATGAGGTGATGTTCATGGATGTATGGCACAACAATGGGTCTCAAGATCTCATCACAGTATCTGTGTGCATTCAAAATGCCATCAATAAAGTGCACCTGTGTTCTC
The DNA here is from genome assembly GCA_036419115.1 of Scarus forsteni. Taxonomy (NCBI): domain Eukaryota; kingdom Metazoa; phylum Chordata; class Actinopteri; order Labriformes; family Labridae; genus Scarus; species Scarus forsteni. Next base: position 812,636 of record JAZDUH010000360.1, read on the forward strand.
GTTCTGTGATCTGCGGTTGTGAGGCCAGTTGGATGTACTGCCATATTCTCTGAAACACCTTTGGAGACGGCTTATGGTGGAGAAATGAACATTCAATGCACGAGCAACAGATCTGGTTGACATTCCTGCTGTCAGTATGCCAATTGCACAATGCTTGCGACATCTGTGGCATTTTGCTGTGAGACAAAACTGCACATTTCAGAGTGGCCTTTTATTGTGGACAGTCAAAGGTACACCTGTGCACTAATCATGGTGTCTGATGAGCATCTTGATGTGGCACACCTGTGAGGTGGGATGGATTATCTCAGCAAAGCAGAAGTGCTCACAACATGTAGGCAGATTTGTGAACAACATTTGAGAGAAATGGTAATATTATGTATCTGGAATGAATTTTAGATCTTTGAGTCCATCTCATGAAAAATGGGAGCAAAAACAAAAGTGTTGTGTTTATATTTCTGTTGAGTATATATATATATATATATATATATATATATATATATGCAATGCAATGCAATGCAATACAAAGGAGAACAAAGGGCAAAGCCCACCATGGAGGAGAAGGTTGGAGGCTAAAATCAAGGTGACTCGGAAAGAGGTCAGCCAGTTGTCAGCCAAACTCCAAAATGGTGCAACCATGAAAGAGATACCCAAGGGGTACAGACAGATGCCCATACCTGAGGCCTTGGAAACTGCTAAACAAAGACTCCAAGCCTTGGCCACCCAACTGAAGAGGTACACAAGAGAGATAGAGGCCAGGAGAATAAACAGGCTGTTCTCCACTGAACCAGCTAAAGTGTACTCTCAGCGGCAGGGTAATAACGCAAGAGCTAACCCACCAAGGCTGGAGACTGAACAGTACTGGAAAGGCATATGGGAGAAAGAAGCATCACATAACAGCGATGCACAGTGGCTAAACAATCTAAGAGCAGACCACGACAATCTCCCTGAACAAGATGCAGTGACCATCACAGTAGCAGATATCCAAGAAAAAGTCTCAGGTACGAAAAACTGGACAGCACCAGGCCTGGATATGATCCATGCCTACTGGCTGAAGAGGCTGACCTCACTCCATGAGCGCCTAACAGCACAAATGAACCAACTGCTGAGAGATGGGACCCACCCAGAATGGCTGACCAAGGGCCGCACAGTCCTGATCCAGAAGGATCCCCAGAAGGGAACAGTCCCATCCAACTATCGGCCAATCACCTGCCTCTCCACAACATGGAAACTCCTGTCAGGCATCATTGTGGCAAAGATAAGTGGGCATATGGATCAATACATGATAGAGACACAGAAATGCATTGGTAAAAAAAACCCAGGAGCAAAACATCAGCTGCTGGTAGACAGAACAGTCGCTCAAGACTGTAGAACCAGACAGACCAGTTAGGGTTAGTGCGCATCAGAGCCACTATCCAAGATGAAACATCCAAGCTCCATGACTACGTCAGGAAGATGGCCCCAAGAGATGAAGCGCTTAGTGAGTGTCTCAGACAGTGGAAACTGACAGGGAAGGAGGAACCAGAGGAACCATCATGGGAGGACAAACCCCTGCATGGGATGTACCACCGACAGATAGCTGAAGTGGCTGATATGAACAAATCCTACCAATGGCTGGAGAGGGCTGGACTGAAGGATAGCACAGAGGCACTAATCATGGCGGCACAGGAACAGGCCTTGAGCACCAGAGCAATAGAGGCCCAGATCTACCACACCAGGCTAGATCCCAGGTGCAGGCTATGTAAAGAGGGCCCTGAAACAGTTCAGCACCTAATAGCAGGGTGTAAGATGCTGGCAGGAAAAGCATACATGGAACGCCATAACCAAGTAGCCGGTATAGTGTACAGGAACATCTGTGCAGAGTACAAACTGGAGACCCAGAGGTCTAAATGGGAAGCACCTCCCAAGGTGATAGAGAATGACCAAGCCAAGATCCTGTGGGACTTCCAGATACAGACCGACAAAATGGTAATGGCCAACCAACTGGACATTGTGATCATAGATAAGCAGCAGAGGAAAGCCGTTGTGATAGATGTAGCCATCCCAAGTGATAGCAACATCAAGAAAAAGGAACACGAGAAACTAGAGGAATACGAAGGGCTCAAAGAGGAGCTGGAGAAATCCTGGAAGGTGAAGGCAACAGTGGTGCCTGTGGTCATCGGGGCACTTGGGGCAGTGACCCCCACACTGGAGAAGTGGCTCCAACAGATCCCTGGAGAAACATCGGACATCTCACTCCAGAAGAGTGCAGTCCTAGGAACAACTAAGATACTGCGCAGGACCCTCAAGCTCCCAGGCCTCTGGTAGAGGACCCGAGCTGAAGAGAATGAACAGCCACCCACCCCCACCAGGGGAGAGGGGGGGGTGGGTGAGAGGAGAGTTTTTTTTATATATATATATATATATATCTTAGCGCTGTCAGACGATTAAAAAAATCATCTAATTAATTATCGGATTTAAAATTAATGAATCTAATTAATCACATTTTAATCTCATATCTGCTTAAAGTACCAAAATAAAGAAATTGAATTCTAGGATATTATAAAATTGCAGTGCAAATTTGTAAATCCACATTTTTATTGGTGACTAAATAAAACCAAACTCAGGGCAACTTGTCCAGAAAATTCTAAGCTCAATCAGGCAACTCAAATTACACTTTCAGTGTGTTTCATAAATCAAATTCAAAATAAGAAAAAGGTCGAGGACATCCAGCAAACCAATTAGGCCTGATGCATTATTAAAGAATGTAGTACAAATATAGAAAAATAAATTCAAAAATAAAATAAGACTAAGTCTTAAATATGCCATTCCTGTTGTCACCTGGGTTTTGTTTGGTTTGACTAGAGACGCATGTGTGAAGTGACGTGCCACTGCCATGTACGGGTCCTCCAGCTGGCCAATATCAAAATGTTTGTGTGCTATGATTAATCACGATTAATTTTTTTAACACATTAATTTGTGGTGTAATTGATTTATCTAATTAATGCACTAAAGTGACAGACATATATATACATATATATAAAAATATATACATACAACACCCAACATGAATCCATATAACCAATCATGAATCCCTCCGTCATGGCAGCAAGAAAAAACCTTCTGTTAAGCAGCAGGAAATCTTGAATGTGGATCCCAGTCTCCCGATGAACAGCAAATCCACATGCTGTGTTGGGTGTGATGGCGGAGGAAGGGAGGTGAGAGGAGACAAGTGGACTAAAGCAAGAACTAAAGTTAGTGACAGATCCATGCACCAATCATAGACCAATCATAGTAGTTGTCTAATTTGTTTCTGCTGAAAACAAATTTATTAGAGATTAGCCTCTTGAGATGCTCCATCTCATTTTCAGGAGGGTCCTCATGTCCGTATGATTGTGGTGACAATTTTTAAGATAATCAGTAAACAATAATATAATCAAAAGTAGCCATACTGAAGATAAGAATTTATGGTATAGACAACCTCGTGGGTGCCCAGACCAAAAGTGCATCCCTACCATAGTTGTCTCTGTTAAGTATAAATGTATTAAAGGTAGACCTGTGGAGATGTGACATCCCATTTTCAGAGGGACCTCATGTCTATGTGGTGCTATAGATAATTACCATGGATGTCACTGTGCACTACGTTTTGTGACTGGTTCACCTCTGTGAACTCTTTGTCAAGGCTGAGTGGCCCTCCTTGAGCTCCTGGATGCAGCAGATTTATAAATCTCCCCTTGGAATGGCTTACGCTTCTGCGCAATTCATAGTCTACATGTGCCAAGAGTCCGAACTGAACTGGCCAAATGGGCTTTTGTGATACTGCTCCCACAGCCTGGAACACCATACAGACTGAACTAAAATGTCTGAACTGGTCTCATTTAATGCTTTTTGTTCTTTATTATTCACAAGACAATAAGAATCTTGTCTCCTCCTCTAAATCATCAACCTGCCTTTAGACCCAATCCCAACTAAACTCTTTAAGGAGGTCTTTCCTCTAGTTTGTCCGTTGTTGCTGGAGACAGTAAATACATTCCTATCAACAGGCTATGTGCCACAGTCTTTTAAAACAGCAGTAATCAAACCCCTCCTTGAAGAACCTAACCTCGATTCAGGAACATTAGCTAACTACAGGCCTATTTCAAACCTTCCATTTGCTTCAAAGATCCTGGAGAAAGTAGTAGCTGAACAGCTAGATGACTTCCTTCAAGACAATAGCCTGCTTGAGGACTTTCAGTCAGGATTTAGAGCTCATCACAGCACAGAGACTGCTCTAGTTAAAGTAACCAATGATCTACTTTCAGCTTCAGATGAACGACTGCTCTCTTTACTTGTTTTGTTAGATCTTAGTGCTGCTTTCGACACCATTGATCATGGTGTTCTTATACAGAGATTAGAGATGTTACTGGGGATTACAGGGACTGCCTTGAATAGATATCAGTTTGTACACGTGAACAACAAGTCCTCTGTGTACACTAAAGTAAGTTACGGGGTTCCTCAAGGTTCGGTGCTAGGTCCAGTTCTCTTCTCTATATATATGCTTCCCCTTGGTGATATCATGAGGAAATACTCTGTCAATTTTCACTGCTACGCTGATGATACACAGCTCTATGTATAACTGAAACCAGGTGAGACAAACCAGTTAGACAAACTAGATGCCTGTTTAAAGGACATCAGAACCTGGATGGCCAGAAATGTTCTTGTTCTTAACTCAGACAAGACAGAGATCATTATGCTGGGCCCTCGACACCTAAGAGAATCCTTTTCAAGTAATTTAATAATAATAATAATAATAATAACAATAATAATAATAAAAAATAACAATAGAATAACTTAATTATTAACCTGCTTTTATTTACTTATTTTTGTGTGTAAATTGTCTTTGAGTTTTATTACTATTATTATAAAATTTTCTGTTCCCCAAGAAACTCATTTTCTTCTTTCTGTAGTACTGATTTAAGGAAGCAAATAAGGACCAGAATCCCAATTAAAATGAATTAACAGAAATGCTTTTCATTTCAAGGATATGGCTGCATTTTTGACTCAAAATAAAATAAATACTAAATCATCTAAAGTTTCAGATGATATTAGTTTTATGACACAACTTAAAATAAAACAAAGCTTTTTTGTTTTTATTTCCACCCTGCAAAAAAATGATCCAAAATTCAATGTGAATTGGCAATCCCAAGCAGTCCAGGAGAGTGACTTAAGAGGCTTCTCCTTCCCTTCAGATTGTATGCATTAGGGGAAACAAAATCAGCTGCAAACAGCACGTTTCGAATTGAGTCTGTCTCTATCCAAGTTTGACTTATATTCACAGATTCAGACTTTCCGGGTCAGTGACTCATTCATGAAATACCGTAGTTCCAAACCAAACACCTCTTTTAATCACTGTCATGAAGAGAGATAAAAACCTCCTCTTCCTCCAAATGAGCCATTCTCTGAGTCAGACAACTTGAATTTGTCTCAATACACTGCCAGTGATGGCTCAACAGCATAGGGACCATTGGCAAGTTATCATAGTGAAAGAATGGTGTGAAAGAATAATTACTGACTTCAATTAAACTTGAATTAAAAATAATTCTCTATTGCAAGAGCTTTGGTATAAACTAGACAAACTGGGAAGACTCTTCCCCTATTTATGGCAAAGTCAGAGTTTGGATGACTTATTATCAATTTTATTTAATACTCAAAAAATACGACTGTTGAAATAATTAAATGGGGTTTCTGTTAATTCATTTTAATTTGGATGCATTTTAAGATAAGTAATCAATATGGAATGTAAATTTTTAAACAGCAGTGTGACCTCAGTAGGTAACACCACTCACAACAATAAAAGCACCAAAATGAAATCTTTATAACATATTTAGACAAATTATAATTCGAAAGTCATAACATGTTGAGGCATTGTATTATTATTATTACCAGTGTGTGATTCATAGCAAGAGAGTTAAAAAAGGATAGCATCAATCAATTCATCTAAATGTATAAACAGCTACATTTTTGTTATGTAAATTCACTGAGCATTTCAGTAGAGGTTTCATAAGAAAACTTACCAGTTTCTGACACTGTTGCTGCTAGTTTTTTTCGAGCTGTACCGAAGAAAGAACATTGATAAAATAGCTTGGACTTTGGTCCTTCTTACAAGTACTGTGTTAACCCTTCAATTCTTAAACAGCCTCAGCTTTTCTCAATCTTAGTCTATTTGTATGAACCTGTCTTTCATTGCAAAATTTTTAATGTTAGAAAAGTGGGAAACATTAAAGGAAATTAGAATTTTGTTGTTGCATATTGAATCTCTTGTTATGAAATCTTTAATATGGTATTTGGTTTCCTGTTTGAAATCATAGTTACTGATTTCCAAATTTAGTGAAGATACTGAGAGTGCTTGTGTCAGCTTTGGATCAGATCACATTTTTTTTTAAAAAGAAAAACTTCAATTTGACAGAACTAAACTAAAAGTCAATTTCATAAATATTAAGTCATTTCAAAATGTCAACAGCAATTAATATAGACTCTGCACACATGCTGTACATGAGGAATAGATATAAAAGACAAATTCTGTTATACAATGTTGGAAGCTGGATCTGCTCTTTATAGCGTGCAGCTTGTTTCATGTAGTTCCAATTGAAGCCAATGGACAAACAAGCAGGGAGCCTGAAATAGTTCTGCATGTTCTTTTTTGAGATATTGAATAACATATTGTCTCTGACCGTGTTGAAGGATCCAAGATCTGTTCTCTGTTGACATCAAAAACTTCATAGGAAAATTAAGTCTTTGATGTCAACAGATGCCCAGGACATTCATCATGATCAGCGTGTCCTCAAATATACACCAGAAGTCATATTATTGCCAGGCTACAAATCATGACCTAAGAAGCAGCACCTTCAAAGCAAATAAATTTAAGCTATCATGAAATGGCTACAGTGCTGTCACAGGTTTACTTGTGTGTTACTTTGAGTTTTTATTTTTTACCCAGCACATCTCTAAATGTTTTCACGATCATCTATGCAAACATAAATTCACAGAAAAGCAAACTGTGTGAATAGCACCTGGAGAAACAAGTGGAGAAACTGACAAGAGACAACACCTTGCACTTGGTGGGTGCACCAAGTGAATGGGGAGGATTGTTTTTATTTTCTCCTGTGCCAAATCCAGTTGAACTTCACTTGATATTTCAGTACCATATGTATAACATGCTCTAATTGTCAACATTGTGAGCACTGTTAAGGGACTAATAGGAACCAAAAGAATTAACTAAAACCCCGATGTGAATTAACTTTCACTTCTAAGTAACACTGAAGGGGCTGTTGCTACTGATAGTGAAATAAGACAGAGAGAGGGGGTCTTCTCTGTTGTTGTGATGTGTAAATAATGTCAGGGCTCTTCAGGGCCGATCAGAGCAACAGGCTGTTTTACAGAAATAACATTAGTAATGTGACTGACCCATCAGAATACAGCATTTAATAGAGCCATAGCCTTTAGTGACAGTAACAGTAACTGAGAACGTTTATTACCTGTAACTGTGAGCAGCCAGCAGTTTTCTATGAACCTTATTTTAAAAGGTTATTTTCTTTTCTATATGCCACACAGTAGCTGTCTTAAAAACCTCTTCACTTGCATCATTGTATGTTATGACAGCTCTGTGTAAATTCTTAAACAATAACAGGACATGATTATCTAGAACATTTCCTTTATATAAAATTCTACTGAACATCCTGTTTTCACTCTTCTCCTACACAGGTGCTCCTGTGGCAATTGTGTGAAAATTCCTACAGCCTGAAAATGTCTGTTACATGGAGATACCAAAGGTATTGTGAAAAATTAGTGCTAAATAACTATTTAGTACATTACCTTTCCTGTACTGTGTCACTGACTTACCTGTTTTAATTAAGTAGGTCAGAGGAAAACTGCAGGAACTCCCAGTCCAACCATCCTGGACTCTGACCTCTGTGCTTGAGTGTGTTTTTAACTACAACATGCATTCTATATTTATAGCGCAGACTATGAGCCTTTACATCTAAGAGGAGTGATGCATAAGTATTTTGATATAAACACTTCCATGACTGTTGAACAAAAATAGTAAAGATTAAAAGAACTGTTTCCTCCATCTCATTTTTGTGTCTTTCTTGTTATTTAATTATTAACATTACATGTAACATATGGAAAACTGAAAACACACAAAACAGTTCATGTAGACTTTTTATTGTGAAAGATATTTTGACATATAAAAACACCAAATGTACCGGCTGGTACTGTAGACATTTTTACATAAAGGAGGTAAAAAAGACATGAAAAAAGAAAAGGAATTTTTAAACACAAGCCATAGAACCACATTGATAAAAATATGAACATATAGATAAAAACACCTATGACAGTAATTTTAATTTCTGAAATAATCTTATCATGTCCAGCCCTTACAGATGCCTGGCTGACAGAGCCTTTGTGAGCTGATGCTGCCTGTGTTGTACTGCAGAGTTTCCTGATGCAGAAGACCAGTACGAGGGGTTCAGTTCTTCCTGGTATTTGGAAAAGGAGCATATGGTCTGGTATTTTCTGCAGCTCCTTCAGGTGTGGGGCATGGAAAACCTTCCCAAAGACAAGGTCCAACAGTGCATCTGCATGATCTGAAATACAAGACACAAAAATATATGTTTACAAGACATGGCACCAAAACACCTCACTGCAGTGTTGCCATTTTTTTTCATAGTCTTTTATTGACACAATGTCCTTAAGGATTATGTATTCTTAATTCCATTTTGATAACATTTTTATTCCAGTTTCCTTTTTCTTTTCATTTCCATGCAATGCCTACTTGCCATGTTGTTAAATGTGTTGATTTTAATAAAGAATTGTTTAACTTATGGAAAGCTGGCTCTGCTCTCACTGGCTTTGCTGTACATCCTTCCTCCTTGGATTTTGAGAAGCTGACTGTAACCAGCGGTTCACCATCAGAAGATGCTGCCTTAAGGCGACCAGCATAGACACAAGAAAGAAAACTATTTAACCTGTTAGTGCATGAAAACACAAATACTAGCCATGCATTTTTACCTCTTTTGTTGATTAAATGTTTATTTCACGTTGTACTAAAATCTAAATAAATTACATGAGATGTTACAAGTAGTTACTGTTACTCAATAGATACATTAGGTATTTCTGGCAAGTGATAATTCAGCTGAGGACTTTTATATTTATCATTTATCCGACTGTATTCATTTGGGGGTTATTGTGATATTCTTTGATCATTTTGATCATACACATACCAAAAGTATGTCTCAAATAAGATACAAGCTTTTCAAGGGTTAATGAGTTTTACTTACAAATGTCACATTATGTGATGCATTATAAAATGTCTATGCCTATATATTGTTCGTAAATAAAACAGGAGGATAATTAAATCAGACATCTTATTTGCCTCCCTCCGTTTTTCGTAAATCACTGACCTGTTAGTAATTGTAACTTATCCCCAGTCACATAGCTCATATGACAGCATTCTGTGGGCATTCCTGAGTGTTTAAACTCACAGAAATCTGATTAAATTAGTTTGGTGATAACGACATCTGCAGCGTTAGCGTCACACGTCATATACACTCCCTGTTGTTATCAATATTTACATGATCTGCTGTAACATACAGAAGAACAAAGCCTGATCGTTTCCCTCATCCACAGCTTAGACACGAAATGAGTTTGGATACCTTCTGAGATAATTTATCGATTACATTGCCTGTATTACAAAACAGCGAAGCTCGTTTCTCGTAGCATTACAGGCTAACACAACAGGCTAACCGCAGCTAAGCTTAGCCCCCGAGAGCTAACACAGATGCAGGGGGGAGAGGAGGGCTGTACAAGGAATAATAATAATTATCCTCCAGCTGTTATACTCCTCTACTACTGTGAGAATATTCATACATCTAAATCTGATTAAACCTGTTGGTGATGACGATGCTGTGGCCAATAAAGCCAGTTATCACATCTACAGATACACTGTTTTGAGCCGACGTTAGCGTAGAAATATACTTTCACCTGTTATCAATATTTACATGCTGTGCTGCAAAACACAGAGAGACAGCCTTCACTGGTTGTTTCCCATGTCCTCAGTTTAGACAAGGAATGAGTTTTGATACTTTGAGATAATTTATTAATTACAATGCCTCAGAGAGAGTAGCAGGTCTCTACTCACACAGCGGTACATCTCAGCCCGAGCTGCCACTGATTGTGGCAGCTTCAGTGGCAGCTTCCTGCCACTGAAGTGAATTACAGCAAACAACAGCAAATGGTTGCCGGTTGAATTGCAATTTCCCCATTTATTATGCTGTTAATTATTGATTTTATTTTGTAATCCTATATTTTTTTTGTGTTTCATTTTTTACCTCGTCTATCACTGCTGGTCTGAAGTGTCTTATCTTTGTCTAATGTCTCATAAAACAAAACAACTGACAAAACACAGATTGAGAAAAAAAGCACTCAAAAGGCACTTCAAGAAATAGACAGCTTCAGTAGGCATGTGGCAATGATACACAAAGATGGACATTAGACCATTCAGCAAATAACATAGGTCTAATGAATTTTCTTTCACACAATGAGAGTCACTCAGCCTGTATTATGTTTCATTCGATGTAAAAAAAAAAGGGTTGAAAATTTTTCGGTTTTAAGTCTACACCACTAACTTGATCCTGCGAGATTACAGTTTATTACAGTTTGAAACAAAAGTGCATGGGTCCCCACTTGGTCCAAAGGTGTTGTCGCTGTGAGCAAAAAGTCTCTGGATCTTAGTTCTCTCAGACAAAGTTGGCAGCAAATCAACTTTAGAGCCTGGAGGAGAGTGCATGACAATAAAGCAGGTATGAAGATATTAATAGGTAGGATAGGTAAGATCAGAATGCAATCATTTGCAGACAAACAGTGTTTACAGTGTATGTATTAAAAATATCTTAAAACATTAACACATGTATTAATATTTTTCGTACTATTGTGTTTGACCTCTGCATTGTGAATTATGTTTGAATTGAAGCTGTTCTACCTTAAGTAGGCTGAAATTATGCCAGTATGTAATTTCAGCAAAATGAAGAAACAGCACCTTCTTTAACTTGCAACTGATTTTAGACTGAGACATGTCAACAGAGGAATGATCAGCCTTAAACATTTAGATCATATTACCTTTGTCTGATTTAGCATTGACACAAATTGTGTTCACTCAAAATATGGTCATTTTTATATGCTGTAATAAGTGTATTTTGCTGATTAGATGTCTGTTGATGATGAGTGTTCAGCATCTTAAGCGCAGTCTGAAAACATAATGGTGTGAAGACAAGATAGTAACTGATGCTTGGGGTCACAGTGAGTACATCTCAAGTTTTCTCTATCATATAAGCAACACATTTTCAAGATTTATCCAAGTGACTGTTTATGTGAAATGTGCCCCCTGCTGTTGATGTAAAGAAATTCACGTTTGTGGTGAATTTAATATTAATAAAATATTATTCAACAATTATGCATAGCAAGTATATCAACTGAGGAAATTTTAAAACCAACTAACAAACAAATTATAGCCTACTGTTGTTATCCTCATGAGAAACCCAAACTGACTATCAGCGTATTATGAACCTTTTCTCTTACGTTAATACGCCACCTGACTTCTGAAAGTGTGCTTTTTAATAATGACTTTCTGTAGCCTTTATATCCATACAAGAACCTACAATCACCGGCAGGACGGAGTGGATTCCAGCTGCATCTGGAGCTCGGTATAAAATGACAATCACCTCCTTTTGGGTGGATTGTGCACATGTGGATGAAAGTGCCAAATTTTGTATGAGGCTTCTTTAAGACCAACTAAAGAATTTTAGCTTAGAAGCCCAACACAGGTATTGAAAATGTTCATATACAACACCAAAGTTGTTTTCCATATGTTATTGTTCATGTAAAAGTAATAGTTCTGTGATTCATAAGAACATTGATAATAAATTCTTCTTTTTTTTGTCCAGTAAAGAACTTGAAACTGATTTTAATTTATCCTCTGATTATTAACCCCCACCCCACCCTAATGATGTAAACTAGAGTACCAAGACACCTGGTACCTGTACATCTTCCTTAAAGCCCTGCAAAGTATAGGAGAAATTTAAAAAAATTCAATGGAAAGAATTCCCTCTTTTTTGTTTAAAATTTAAATATCAAGCTATTCAAATAGACAAACACTGTGTCACTATACATTCAGATGGCAGTAAATAAATTAAGCTGAACTGTTTGGTCCTACATCTCTGCTTTTTAAAGATAAGTTATACTGACTCTATTTTTTTAAACTTTTCTGTTTGGTTGTTGGTCCCGTTTTCTTAAGAGCATTAAACACAAATAGAAGAATGCTGAAAACCAATTATGCATACAATTTTAACAAGTTCGACTTTGTAAATAATGGCTTTGTTCTATCTTTATGTGACTTCTAATTGCTCTAATGGCTCTTTCTATGTAAAACTAACATGTAATGAGTAATTTTTTACAATCACTTCCCTGTACTTTCACATAATAGGTCAAATATGGAACAATCACTGAGATACAAAAGGCAAAGGGCTTTTTCATTTAATGAGCCCTCTGCTCTGGCTTTTGACTTTTCACATTTAATATACATATAACAAAAACCAGGGCAAGATTTTGAACAATCTTGACTCCTTAAATCTACATTCAATTTACTTCATGAATTTCAGCATCACCAACAAACACTAACTGGCCAAGAAAAACAATTGTAATAGTCAATCTCCTTAGATGTTTTCTCTGCTTGATGCCAATGATTTGACCCTTCTTAAACAAACTAACATCTTTTCCACGACGCCAGGATGTGTCTTTGACATGGTTTAAGAAATGAGAAGCTACTCATTACATCAGCTGGGGTTAAATAACCTGTCTCCAGCTGAAAAATAATCACTCATGCAGTACTTATCCAATAGGAGGCTCGTACCTGTTTGTTTAGTTAAATTTAAATGGTTATTTGGGTTTTTTATTTTCGCCAGGTGGTGTGTATTGGAGCATTTAGATTTTTACCTTTTTTACTAAAAATCATAAAGTATGTATTTTTAAGATCTAATAAGAATTGATAAGTATCAGACCATTCCTTTATTTTATTAATTCTATTTTGACCACATCCAGTACTTGATTTTATTTTTTCCAGGTAGTATCATTTGAAAAAAATCCATCAAGAAATTAAAAAACATAAACAACACCATTTGCATACAAACAAAAAAGTTTGGGTTCTAGGACTGACCCCTGAGGTACCCAACGGGTGATGTTTTTTACATTCAATTTTATATAATTTATCTGAAATAAGTGTTTTCTGTTTTTTTAATAACTTGTTCTTTGAGTCCAGTTTTCTAATACCAAAGCTACCAAGTTTTAAAGAAGCATAGTCTGATCTATTGGGTCAAGATCAACAAATATGCTTACAATGATTTTTCTGGTCAATTTCTGTGCATATTTATTTAGTTAAATCAATTTGCCCTCAATCCAACCTCACTGCTAAACCACTGTTTGTCAAGAAATGCATCTAACCTGGCAACAAATACTTTAAAAAGTTTTTTGAAAATTGTGGAAAGCAGGAATACTGGTCCGAAGTTGAGAAACAATGTTAATCTCTGCTCTTATGAAGTGGAATCACATTGGCAATTTTCATCTCATCAGGAAATACTCCTGTTGAAAAGGGTAGATTACATTTATATAGAATTAATTCAATAGCAAATTCTATTATACTGTTTTTCAGTATCATGTCAATGGTTTCACAGTCAGTTGATTCTTACTTGCACATGTTTTACAGTATTCAGTATATCTTCCTTCTCTGCTTTACCAAGAAAAATATTGTTGACATTACCTCTGATTGAGTGGCCCATAGCCTCATTTTCTGTTGATTTTGGATTTATTTATTATTATTATTTATTATTATCTTTTTGCGAGAATAGGAGCCACCTCTCTAAATAATTCATCAAATTAATTTACTACTGTATTTTTCCACATATGTCTTTATTATCTCTCACAAAATAGTTGGGAAATCATTCTGTACCATATCTTTCTTAATTACACTGTGTATTATTGTCCATGTAGTCTTAATATTTGTACTACTTTTACTATAGTATTGCTTATTTTTTTATTTTCTTATTATCCAAACAAATTCATTTTTATATTTCTTATACCTATTTTCTGCCTTTTTTCTCTTATTTTTGAGATGAATTACTCATAATGCATTGCCATCTCTCTGAGACTGAGCAGTTGTGACAGGTAGTCAGAATGCACAGCTCTATAACATGTTTTCACACTATGATACACATTCACTTTTATTCATCATGGCAATAAAGATGTTATTGATAAAAATGCCATGCTAGCGACTTTCATAATGTCAAAGCAAGTCAACTTTATCACATTTGGAAGTAATTTGATCATTTAATGATGCATATAGTCTGAAAAATACGAAGCGGATTTTCACATTTCATTAATACTAACAGTCTTGAAATTTGATAGTTAAAATACATATTTGTCAGGGGTTCCTATCCTCAAATTCAGTAACTGACCCTAAGGAAACATCATGCAAAAAATGGCATGTGCGCAATTCTTTGACTAAGCCACCTGACTATCTAGGAGTCAGTCCTAGCTGCCACAATCAATGGGCAGCTTCAATGGCAGCCCAGGCTGCCACCGAAAGTGCCGCAGAACATCCCTCTGGAGCCCCGTAAACAGTGACACAATCACCGGCAGATCGTAGCGGTTGTCCCGCTAGCTGCCTCTGGAGCCCCGTATAAGGGACACAATCAACGGCAGGATGGAATGGCTTCCCCGGCAGCTGCCTCTGGGAGTCAGTCCTTGTTGCCACAATCAGTGGCAGCTTCAGTGGCAGCTCAGGCTGCCATCGGAAGTGCCGCGGCAGGTCCGTCTAACTGCCACGGCATCTGTGGCTGCCACCGGAAATGCCACTACGAGCTGCCGCTGCCACAAATGGTGCTTGCTGTCTCTCCTTCCCTCTGCTGTTAGCAGCTCGGAGCAATTAGCAAAATAACAGCACACAGCATTTGGAATACTCACATTTCCAGGGTCCGAGGTTTGCTGGTGGATGGTTGGCACTGATCCTGGGTTAAGGACCAGTCTATTTGCGAGCCCCTTTGTGTACTGTCCAAAGTTTGCGAAACTATCAGCCGTTAAGTGACTGGCACAAACATGCACATTTTTTCTTTGTTTTTCTGGCACTTTTCCATCATAAATGAACTCCAGCCACTTAGTTTTTAAATCTTCAGAGTCAGGCAGCTTGTGTAAGGAAGTTTGTGGCTTGTTACAGCCCACAACACTGCAGCAGTAACTCAAGCTGAAGTCCGATGTCTCACTGCCGGTAAATCCATCATGGCTGCTCTTCACATAGCAATCTCACCAGGAGGAGTGGGCGGGGACGGGGTGGGGGTGTCTTCTCCGGTGGACGAATCAAAAAATTCCACTGTGACGTCGGTACAACCTCAATGAAAGAATGCCTCATTACGGGGCGGGATTTTACATTCACCAGCACCACGCAGCACAGGATTTGTCACTAAATATCACTTTTTTGGGCTGGGGGGAAAGCCACAGACCTCAAAATTTCACCAAAAAACTAAATAAAGTGGTTTTTGCATAATGTGGGCCTTAAAATGAAATATACACATGTGAGCACAGTGGTTACTCGCGAGATCACATGATCACACGAGATTTTATGACTGGAAGTCATCCAGGAGCTCGCACTAGAGTGCCTTGAGAGAGAGAGTGGCGACAACGGAAGTTCAAAAAGCTGGCCGATCACGTGGTCCATGTAGCCTCCAAAAGTTCCTGGAAGTGGTTGGCGGTCAATACAAAAGTAACAGGAAAACCACAGTATTCGGTAAATAATGTCAAATAAATACTGTGCGTTGTAATTTTTTCTGTTTATGTTAATTGCTTTAACTCTGCTAAGTTTACTAAACCTGTATATTCGTTGACAGCAATAAAATCGTAATATTTCTGTAGATTTTACAAAGACGAGTGAGGCAGACTGACAGATGACTGTGATTTCCCAATTGACTACGACACAATAAATCTGACTCACAACAGCACAATAACTGTTCTAATATATATTCATTGCAAATTTAATTTGGGGCTCGGGCTTTGCAACGAGCCACTCTCCCCATAGCAAAGCTATGGAGAGAGTGGCTCGTGGCGAGCCACATGTGTTCTTCCGTGCATTTATTTATTTTTTTTCTTCATCTTCCGGACAGAATTTTGATGTGTATCTAGTCCTAGGGCTTTGAGGAAACCCCAACAAATTATATATCAAAATGTGCGGCTCGGTCCCGATCGGTGTGCTATCACTTTTATAAGAATTTCGCGAAAATATGGCCGAGTTATTCGCGAAAAACTGCGAAAAAAGTCCCATTGAAAATGAATGGGATTTGTCCTTGAACACACAAAAAAACACTGTTTTTTTTTTTGCCTCAGTGTGTGTATTCAACCACTATCGGATATATTCTACAGGTCTGTACTCCTCGATAAAAGTGTGTTGTTGAGTGTGAGAATTAAGCTGAAGTCACTCCCCAGGCACATTTTGAGGCTGACCAGTTTGTCAAGACCAGCAAGAGACAGGGAGAGCTCACATCAGCCATTCAGGACAGCAGGGAGTCACCAACCATTGAATCACAGCTCCTTAAACAACTCAAAGAACAAGAAAATATGATTTAAATAAAAAAAAGAGCAGAACTGAGAAAAGAAAGGCAGGAAAATGCAGTTCTCAAGAGGACAATGAAAATTAAGGACAGAAAAATTAGGAAAATGTTAACCAAAGATCAGATTGAAGCATAAGGCCGAATAACCACAAGGGAGATGAAATGGAGCAACGACAGTGTAGAAGGCATCAAAACTTCGATTTGCTGCTGGTCCCACCGACACCAAAAACAGAAAGGCAAATAAATAGTGTAATTTTTTTCCTCAAAAAATGCATGCAAACAGCTCAAAATGAACCAAAACTTACATAAAGAAATAGTCAACAGTGGCTATTTGTATTTAATTCTTATCTTTACCACCAAACACTTTATTTTTCCTTTCTTCTCCGTTGCCTTTCTCTCTGCTTGACTCCACTGCTCTGAAATCATGAATCACTTAAGGACAGCTGCAGCCAATCCCAGAGCAGGATTGAGTGAAGAGGGAGAGCAAAGCTGCATGCACATTGAATGTCAGGTGTCGCTTTCACAGTAAAGCCTAGTTTCCATAATCATTACTATACATACACTAAGGGAATAATGCCAAGAATAGAACTTGTGACATGACACATATGTTACACGTGTATGAAAAATATAACTATGCAGATAAACTTAGTTTGTGTTGTGTCAATTAGGTTCTGCTCTCTTCCAGTCCACTAAAACAGCTGTTAACAGCTGCAATCACAACCCCTACACATTAATCTTGCTACTATAAATCGGCAGGGCTGGGTTAAGTTATAGTTACAGAGCAGAATTTACAGTTATCCACCTGTTGCACGGGTTGTTATCGTTATGCAGTGTGCTAGCCTAAACTTTTATCTATTAACATTCGCTAAACCCAATAATCTAGACGAGGAAAATACGCTAACGTAATTAATTATTCGTGTCAGTTTAATTCCAATGCCCTACTGGTATGAAAATGTCATTATTTAAACGTCTTACCTGGAACAAGTGTTGCTCCATACATGCTCTCCATTGAAATACATTGAGCGGCAGTTAGCTAACTTCCGGGAACTTTTGAGGCGCTCCATGTTCCGCCATTGCAGTGAAAAAACTGAACCATTGCGGTAAATGGAGTTGTCGCCACTCTCTCTCTCAAGGCACTCTAGCTCGCACATAAGGTACATCTGTCGGTTGGAAAAGGTAAGAAAATCTTTTTTCATCCTTGTAATTATAAAATAAAATACAAACTTTGTGTCATCGGCTGTTTAGTAAAGAATTTCAGCGATGTTTTAACAAGATATTTACATAAAATAGTCTAATGTCTGTCCAAATTGATGTGTGATATCGCAAGCGGGCTTAGTCGCCGACACCAACATAGCATCAGCGTCACATTTATTTTAGCATGTAAATAATGACCAACGATAAAATATGCACTTCTGCATAAGATAAGATAAGATAATCCTTTATTGATCCCCAGAGGGGAAATTCAGGTATTGCAGCAGCACAGGGCAAAGAACAAGGGTAGTAGCATGCATTGGTTCAAAGAAAAATTACACATATTTTAGGACAAAGCACGGGTGACATATAATAAACAAAACAGAAATGAGAGACAATGACCATCCAGTAGCACCAACAGTATGAGCTATTTACAGTGTCGAGCAATGTCATTCGGTAACTTTGTTATGCAGTGCAGTGCAGAGAGGGAAAAGTGACAGTGATATTAATATTAAAGTGACAGTGGGGTGCTGGTTTGGCGGAGTGGTTAGCAACCAGGCACCCCATATACCTGCTTCTGCCGGTCCAGGTTCGAATCCTGCCTGTGATCAGTTTACAGAATTTGCAGAAAAAAGTGACAGTGATATTAATATTAAAGTGACAGTGTTAAGGGTAAAAGGGTAACGGAGTTATATACAGTAATTACAGTGCAACAGAGTAAAAAACAGTATTGACAGTGCATTGACAGTGTAACAATGCAGTTGTACAATATATATTAAATACTAAATATTAAAGTGCAGAACAGTGTAACATTGTGATATTGCCATAAACATTTATTAGTACCGTGGAGGTCAGCGCAGTGCAGTGCTGGCGTCCGCTGCTGTTTAAGAGTCTGATGGCGGTGGGCACAAAGGAGCGCCTGAAGTGCTCAGTTTTGCTTCTGCATGCCTTTAATGTAATGTTTCGGGGCTTTTTTTTAATAAAAAATTGAATGCTCCTGGACTGCAGCACCTGTCTCCCAGCCCTCCCTCACCCACAGCCAATTTCAAATTCATCTTCCCCATGGTGGTGGAAAAGCTGTTTGTCATATTCACTCGAGGCCATAACAGGCCAGATCTAAAAACTATTCAGACAAAGTGTGGATGACACCATCGTTAGCAGTAGTTAGGTTGTCAGTCACAAACATGTCGGCTCTTTCGGCTGACTCTTAGAAGTTAACAGCAGTTGTGTGTAGTATCGACTCTTAGAGTCGGCTCTGTGACATGAGTCATCGGATCTGCTTTCCTCGGCTTTGACCCGCACGTGACTAGTCAATATGTGTGACGTCTCTGTGTCCTGAGTAGGAAGGGGGGTTATGGTACACACACAGCACCCGAACGGGAGGGACAGAGAGGGAAAGAGAACAGAGTAACGCGACGGTAAGAAAAGAGTTAAGAAAATGAGTGACAAGAGGAAAGAGTCAAATTTGTTGATGTTGCCTTTACAAAAGCAGAGTATAGTACCTGCAATATAATCTCATATTAAACCAGCCCCAGGACATTGTAAAACAGACAGAGAGAAGTGTGAAAGCATTAAAGAGAGAGATTGAGGCAATAATAGAAATATAATACAATCTAAACAAGCTAAGTAACTCAGAAGAAATGTAAAATAAGGTGCATTGAGCTAGAAAACCAGCTTTTCTTTTTAGTAGGTATTGTTGTTTACATTTTTCCTATAGAATCCATCTGTGTGTTGATTTTCTTCTTTTAGTTCTACACAATCAAAGTTCTATTTTTGTTATGATTGTGGAAGTGTCTTTATAGTTTCACTTTAAATGTGTTTGTTACCAAAAAATTAAAGGGTTAATGTAGACAGGTTTTCTTTTTCTTTATTATTTACTGTTTGCAGCATGCCATAGATTAATTAATAAAGGGGCATTGATAAAATAAATATTTAATGTAATACATGTTCTTTTACATTCTCATTCTCAATCATTTTCCAGAGCTCTTAGTAATGAATTAAGTAAGCATAAAAAAATCTGAAGAGTCACAAAGGAGCAAGCTGTTCATAGAGACCTCAATGAAAAGAGCTGGTACTCTAAATACAGGCAGAATTTCCATCACTAGCTTACATTGTAAGAATTGCACTGAACTACCGTACCATACTTGCAATCGGGAAGGAAATCAATACTGCAAGACAAACTCTTGGTATGGTTTTGACCTGATAGAGATTTAAATAAGTGCATGTTTACAGAGTCAGGGAATCAGTATGTTAAGTAAGTGGGATAATGTTGATCAAAATAATCATGCTTATTTTTTGTGATTTTCTTGCTTAAAATCCATATGTTGTGAAATGGGGTGCCATTGAAAATCAAATTTTTTCCTTGTCAAACTGAAAGCTTATATTGAACAATATAAAACTATGATATTTGTTTGTTCAAGCAAGGAATGTGAAAGGTTGTAATTGTTTTAAGTTATCATAATTAATATATTGAAAATACTCAATTGTTCAACATTAGCTTTTACATTGTTTTTTAAAAAATGGCATTTGTTTTATTGCAGCCTGTTACACCCCATTTTACTCAAATCCTGGAATACACAGTGCACTCAAAAAACTAAAACATTGAGTTTAATTAAATTTAATATGTAAACTTTTTCCATCTAATTTTATTAGGTTAGTTGAGCTTAATAAAAATAATTAAAATTAAATTAAAACAATTGAGTTACAGCAAATTAATAATTTTAATTTTCTTCTTTGGATAAACTAATGATATTTAAGTTAACCTAAATTGTATCTTTTATGTTAGACTAACTTAAAATAAATACTTTGTACCAACATAACATGTGTCTGTTGAAGTTATATTATTTTTGTACCTCTTAAACAACAAAATTTTGTTAATTCAACTTGAATAAAATACATTCTTCCAGTGTACATTTTATACACTAATTTAACACAACATTATTTCGTAAACTTTTTCCACACAAATAAATTACACTGACTCAACATAATTCTTTTCTTTTAACTTTATTAGCCAGAAGTTGCTGCAGAAAACCAGTACAGATAGAGTACATTTTCAGGACTGCAAACTGAGCATGTCCAACCTAAGTGCAATTATCAAACAATACTTTGATTTGTGCACTTTGTTTACAAAAAATCAGGTCCCTTAAAACTCAAACTTTGTCACTTAAGTGAAATTATGACCTTCTGCTTTACTCTATTGCAACATGTACTGAAAATAACAGTTGCTTAATGCAGCCTTTACAAATTATTAACTACACCATATACACTTTTTTCTGAACAACCTTATTGAACAGCTTCTTATAAGTAGAGATGCACCGAAATGAAAATTTGTGGCCGAAGCCGAAGCCGAATAATAAATAAATGCTGGGCCGAATACCGAATACCAAACCGAATATCCAATGCAGCGGCAAAGTAGTTCACTATATTTTTTGATAGTACATTAATGGTTTAGAGTACATTTTTAGACATGTTTTTAAAAGAAAGTAATTGTTTATTAAATGTTATGACATTTTTTAATATTCCAGTAGCCTTTGCTTTTCAAAAGAAGCCCAACAAAGTTTTTCATTCATATTAAGCCTTCAAACAAACCAAGACATGCATTAAAAAATATTAATGTACGTTGATGGATATATAGCAATAGACCAATAATACCAACAATACTGCTTTAAAGCTGTCACTTTATATTCAATATCTGAATAACCAATCAAATATGGGAATAAATATCTGTAATGGAATTGTAAATAAATATTTGAATGTAAAATGTTGACTGTGGCAACACATCAGGTCTGGAGCAGTGGACCGTTCCGTCCAACAGTGGGCGCTGTGAGCGCAGCTTGACCCTCAGCCACATCTGCTGCTCTCTCGAGGAGCGGACGGAGCGGACGTAAACAGCTCTAATTTGGGCTTTAACTGTTCTGAGGAGAGCTGTGTGGAAGTAGTTTGGGTTCTACACCGTTGATGGCAAACTTAAATTCAAAGACCAGGCTGTGTGTTCCGTGAAATATAGTTTAGTCTTTCGTCCTCCACTTATTTTCGGGCTCAGCCGTCGGCTTTTCATCCAAGCTATACTATACGGCCGAGTGCAGCGGAGCTTCGTCAAGAGTCTAATCCCGTGTGACTGTGTTTTTTTCGGCAGGGTGGATAAGAGAGTGTCTGACCCTTACTGAGGGGGGGTACTATTCGGCCTTGATATTAGCTCACTCCACCGAAGGCCGAATATGGCTTTTTTTGCACTATTCGGCCGAAAATATTCGGCCACCGAATGTTCGGTGCACCCTTACTTATAAGCATACTGAAACACTGAAAACTTTAACACCTAACTGTGAGAGCTAGTACATCAACACTAATAACAGGAAGCTTGCCAACAATAACCCTTGTGGGTTGCTTTAATTTTCCACCCTTTGAGGCAATCACAGAACACAAATTTGCTTTCCCAAAGGCTGCTATAAAAATGTAACAGATTAGTATTCTTTGTATTGAATATTTTTTTGCTCAAATCATTATGAATAATATGAATATGTTTTTGCAGCAGTTTTGGGAGAGGAAATTTATGTTCTCTGATTACCTTAAAGGGTGGCAAATTTGGTCCATGGTAACCTTTGACCTCTGACAACAATGAAACTTTAAATTTTAAGACTTTCAATGAAAAACACATTCCAACAAAAAACAATCCACGATGAATAACACTGCCAAAATTATGGCCAAAAAAGTGATCAAAAGATTGTCTATAAGGACAAAAATGCCCCTGACTACCCACAAGGGTTTAAGCAAAGCATTGAGAAGAAATACAATTTAGAGCATATATAACTCAATTGTTGTTTTAGCTCAACCAGCTCTAAAAATTAAAATTAAAAAAAAAAGAAGAAAAAAAACAAACATGTTATTTCAAGCAGCTGTTGTGTCTGACAGCAATTAGACTGGCACACCTACCATTTGACATCTCAAAAAAATCCACCTAAAACAACTAAAATAGCCCTTTATTGTAACCTCTGTGGTTTTAAAGCATATTTTTAAACATTCTTTGCACTTTTTTTTAATGTGGAATGTAACAATTTGACAGTATCAAAATTAAACCAATTATTTTTTCGTAAATAAATTTGATCACTCGGGTTATAATCTTTAGCTGCTAAAATTTTAACATACTAAGAAACATTTCACATTCTTACCATATGACCAAAATAAGTATGTCTAGTGGTTGCCTTTTGGTGCTGCCTGGTTGACAAAATTGTCAATAAACATGTCATCAAAATACAGTGTGGTTTCAGAGTTCACATTGTTTTATCACTTTGCATCTGAAGACACCACCTTAGTTGAGGATGTTGACTCATTCATACAGTTTGTTTTTAAGCATTTGTACCTTGCTAGAGAGTCGGGAAGTGTCCAACTGAAGAAAGATCTTCTGAAGTGCTTCAAAGAAAGACTCCAGTTCCTGATAACTGAGGTTCAGTACATATATAACACCCATCAGGAGAGCACAAGCACTGGCAACGTTTCCCAAGTCATGCACGATTTCAACACCTTCAATGACGATGCCCACATCAGCTGGTGGAGTGGTAGCATCACCTCCCTCGACATTGACACAGAAGATCCCAAGGACAACTTCTTTGAGGTCCCTCTCAACAACCACACCATCAGAGTCCTCAGAGACCAGAAAAACAAAAAATATTAAATGATAAAAAAAGGTTCCCCCAAAATATTTACTTTCTCTACAAGGTATTACACATAAATTTTTTTTTTTTTTTAAAAAGAGTATATTTTAATGAACTCAGTGTAGTTGCACCGAGTGACTCCACAGATCACAACTTACAATCAACACTTTTTCAATAAATACCAGATTATGAAATGTCATACGACAGGCCTTTAAAAATTGAAATCCTATGAACATTCTGTAAAAAAAACAAACAAATTTCCTTACCGTCGAGTTGTGTACAAGAAAAATATTCGACATATGCCAGCCATAAATGTTGAAATCCACAAGCAAGTTAAACTACAAATTATTTGGTCTAAATTATAGCTATTTTATATGGAGTATTTAGAGTGTTGGTTGCTAAATTCACACCATTTAAAAGATTTAAACAACTCCCACAACTAAAACAAAAAATACCATTTTAGAAAGAACTTAGATGATCTGCATAAAGAGCATGAAAGGACCTCTTTCACAATACGTTTTGCCCACAGCCCAATTTTTTGTTTATTGTGTGGTATTTGTAGTACACCCAGAGACTCCCAAGAATATACCTTTAGAAAATCCAAAAGTCATCCAGGGCCTGTACTATGACCTATTTTATGATCATTGCCATAGGTGTGAGCCAGGGTGCACACTTTACCCCAAAACTTACTCAAACACAAATAATAAATCATCAAATTGGGTCAAATCACCTTCACTGAAGTCTGGTGCATCTTTTGAAATCAAATGTAAAGCTAAGTATTACAATTGAAAGAAGTTATTGAATTTTAACTGGAAAAAAATCTGTTTTTTTATGATTTTTTCAACAAATTCAATTATTTAGAGAAAAAAATCATCAAATTCTGAGACCGGTAAAGTTGTTCAATTAACAGGTTGGGTTACTGTGGAAGAATCAGGATACTGTTCCATGTCTTGTATATCAGGGAACCTTTAAAGATTTGTTCAGAATTCATCCTTTAAGTATGATTTCTTTTAGAATTTGAATGCTAGATTCAAAACAAACACTTCACATGAAATGTTATTCATTTTAACATTGAACAGCCACAAAGGGCCTGTATATTATGCCTTTGTGAGGAGATAATAATGAGCCATTGATACAAGTAAAAACCGATGCAGTTTTGGATTGTTGTAATCAGATTGTATATATCTACAATGACAGCAATACATAAACATTACTTCTGTCAATTTCTGTTTCTAGTACTTATATATACATGTAATCTGTTTTATGACCTTTGTGTCTTTTTGCATAGCAACAGCTTGGACAATTTTAATTTGTAGACTGGAACTATAGTGAGGGAAAGGCGATCTGAGAAATCCATAAGATGTATGATTGGCTGGTTATTTCATAGAATGGAGTCTTTGAATTTGCTTGTGTATGGTTGGAGAGGCTTCTGATTTTGAAAATGTTTATAATATCCCAAATAATAGATTACAGATGCAACATGTGCACACATGCCAGAGGTTCTCTTTCCAGCAGGACAGAGACAATAATATGCCTTCACAGGACCATCTGATGCATTCTTGTCAAATTGAATCCAAACATTGTATTTTATTTAAGATCTGTGACGAGAATGAATCTGTCCCCTAATGAGATCAGCATCATGCTGGTAAACCCAAATCTCATGGTCACCATCATTTTTTTGATGCTCAGCAATGTAGCCAGGGGACTGTTTGATTTGGTATGTGCCGCATGTTATGGTCTCAAGGTATTCCAGATCCACATGAGGGAACGAGATATCAGATGCTTCAAGCTTCTGCCATTCACTACGAGCTCTGCGTGACATATTTGGGTCTTCTGCAACTCGTTTTGCCAAAACATTGTCTTTTTTTAAAAGTGAAAGCATACGCTGAGCCATCTTAGTATCTTGTTCCTCTCGATCTGGATCTGAAACATATATTGGTCCTCTGAAGGCATTGAGACATGCAGTTAATTTGCCAATGACCTCAACGAAATAATTTGAGGTAAGTTGTTCCTTAAACAACATCCACTTCTTTAAACGCCCGTGGTAGGACTCTACTATCCATCTTGTTTTGGTACAGCAACGATCACAATTGGCTGTTGAGGAATCCAATTGGGATTTACCAGTTGGTAAAAATGACGGCATTCTAGCATCATACCCCAACTTAGCAAGAAGATCTAAGGCATCCCTGAAACCGCCATCTACAATCATATTGTCATTTGCTTCTAACCAAGATTTCAATATTTCAATTTTTTCCATGATGAGCCGAGTTATTGTAGCATCATTTACGTTACCATGGTAGGGGCCAATAGTGTCTAAAACATATCCATCAGGCAGTACAA
Source organism: Scarus forsteni (assembly GCA_036419115.1). Taxonomy (NCBI): domain Eukaryota; kingdom Metazoa; phylum Chordata; class Actinopteri; order Labriformes; family Labridae; genus Scarus; species Scarus forsteni. The sequence continues at coordinate 838,473 of JAZDUH010000360.1, forward strand.
CTGACATGAATTTTAGGTGATTTTGTTTTTTCTGTCCTCCGTAAGATGCCCTTTGAAACTGATGATCACTGCATTTGTTGAGGTAGATATATGTACCATCTAAGATAAGAGTGACCTGGTCACCATAAAAAGCTTTAGTAAAGACAGTGTTGTGAGTTATGGCATCGTGGCGTGAAATATGATTTGTGCCAAGGTATTTGGGAACAACTATTGTGTTCAAAATATCTGCAATTGTATGAAAATATCTTGACAGTGTAGCTTGGGAAAGATTAGTAAGCATGGTAAATTTTGACACCCCTGCATGGAACAGTATCCTGATTCTACCACAGTAACCCAACCTGTTAATTGAACAACTTTACCGGTCTCAGAATTTGATGATTTTTTTCCCACTTTGAGAATATATATGTGGCCAAATAATTTGTAAGTATTGTAGTTGTACAGCAACTGTAAGTTGGTCAGACACATCTCTAAAGAATTGAATTTGTTGAAAAAATCATAAAAAAACTATTTTTTTCCAGTTAAAATTCAATAACTTCTTTCAGTTGTAATACTTGGTTTTACATTTGATTTCAAAAGATGCACCAGACTTCAGTGAAGGTGATTTGACCCAATTTGATGATTTATTATTTGTGTTTGAGTAAGTTTTGGGGTAAAGTGTGCACCCTGGCTCACACCTATGGCAATGATCATAAAATAGGTCATAGTACAGGCCCTGGATGACTTTTGGATTTTCTAAAGGTATATTCTTGGGAGTCGCTGGGTGTACTACAAATACCACACAATAAACAAAAAATTGGGCTGTGGGCAAAATTACATGTATTGTGAAAGAGGTCCTTTGTATGTCAACATGTGAAAACTTCCCACCATGTTTAACACAGCAAGAAAAAACACAATTTAGTATTGTACTCAAAGCACTTTGACATTAATCTATTTCGGTTGCCATGAATTCCCTGAAGAGGTCATTCGGATCTTCGTTGAAAAAGATGCAAAGTGCTCGCAGGAGGCACTCCCTCTTCTTTTCAATGCTGTCATTCTAGATAGAGAAAGAAATATCAGTTTGTATTGTAGAAATCCAAATACACATTATACATCCTACATAAAAGAGACATGTACAGTTTAACTCATGAGTCAAGCCACAGCATAAGTCATCCACCTTTTTTCAACAATAATTTTGAAGGGAGGAATTAGTAGACAGCCAATGCACCATAAATATCAAGTAAATTCATGTTATTTTTCAAAAAATAAAAAGTAAACTATTAAAATCGGTTAACTGAAAACAGAGGCCCCATAATCTAGTGTTAATCAGATGGGAAAAACACAGTATATATGCAGAGGCAAATAATCTTCTTCCATTAAACATAAGTACATCTTACCCCCAAAAGTCTGTTTTTCCACTAAAATTGTAAAAATTAAAAAACATTTATTTTTTTAAAAAGTTTTGTTTTCACTTGAAACCAAATAATCCAGAAATCATCATGACCATTTACAGTTTTTTTTTCTCTGAATTGCAACTGTCAAAATTGATTAATTAATGTCACCATTAAATATGTTTTCACAAATGACAAAACCAACCTCTGCCATTGGACGCAAAGTCTGTTGAATCTTCGTTCCAGCTGAGCCCCCTTTGTTATTGAAAACTTGGATGAGCTTGGCAGTATGTTGGTCCAGTTGTGCCAGGAACTTGGAGACCAGAGGAACAGTCGTGATCCTCACAAATTCTGCTTCAATCTTTAAAAAAAAGTGCATAAAATGCATGAAAATGTCAAGGGTAACTACTGAAATCTTTATATTTAACTTTAAACGTTTAGCAGTCAACGTAGAATTGGCAATATTTCCTAATTTACTTTGCCTTCTGCCAAATGATAATGAGGTCCAAAAAACTGACAAAGAATTGTGCTATAAATAGGCCTGTCACAATAATCAATAATCAATTAACCACACAGTCAGGGCTTACTGGGGCGTTTGGTCAGCAAAGTAAAAATAAATAAAGCAGCACAAAGTGATGCGCACTCACAGACAGTGTCCTTCACTACATTGTAAAAGTACAAAGGGACTGGGAGAAAGTACGTGTCACAAACAATTCAGGAACTGTATAAACTGTATTTTATTTGTTTATATTGTTGTGCGTTTTTATTGGAGTTCTGGTTTTGTTTTCTTTATATAGACAGCCAATTTTTTATTGTTTTTGATCATTATGATTTTTTTAACTTGGCAGTTTTTTCCTAAAAGAGAGTTCAGTTTATTTTCATTGTTTTTTTTTCTTTTTTAGTTTGATTAATTTATTATATTGTTTAATTTATTTTACTCAAAAGCTCTTGACCCTCCAATTACAGTTAAATTCTCTTAAGAAATTAAAGGTCATCGCTTTAGATACAGTGTACTCACTTTATGATGACATACAACTACAATGACGTTTCAAACAATATTGAAAATATCGGTAATTTTTATCATGACAGGCCTAGCTATAAACTTAAAATTGATTCTTTTATCAAAGCATGTTCACAGTACGAAGAGAATGCCAATATGCTGTTACACTTTTCTTCCCAGTTTATAATTTTTACGTTATTTGATGCATTAATTGAATGCCAAAATAAAACTAAATCATTTCAGATTTTTTTCAAACCTCCGCTATGCAGAACAATCCTGGCCATCTGGTTTTGAACTCGGCAATCCTGGGCTTGTCTCTGACAACTTCCTGTCTCCTGTATGCAAATGTCTTTGCCATCTTCTCTTTCAAAACTCTTCCATTGTTTCTCTTCTTGACCTCGGATAACAGCGCCAATCTTTCACCTTCAAGGCTGTCCTGGCTCTCTCCAGCAGGAAAAGAGGGGCAAAAATTTACTTCTGCCTTTCTGGGTTTTTTGACATCATAAGCAGGGTGACATCTGTCAGCAGGTTTGCGCTTCAGAGAGTTCATGTCTAGTTCTGGACACCCCAAGGTTCGAAGTTTTGTCCTGTAGTTTGCCATCTTGTACTTAAGACTTATTTTCCAACCATAATAACCACTGAAGTTTCCTTGTTCTCTTAAGCATGGATGGGCCTGAATTAAAGCTCCAGCAACAGACTCTATTTCCAAGTTCGAAGGATATGCCTTGTACTGAATGATCTGTTCAGCAAGACTTTCCAAGATGTCAGACTTCAGTTTGTGATTTGGGGTAAGAAGGACTCCTTTTGATATGAAGTCCTGCTTTGCTCTCTGAAGTTGCATCTCCACATCATATGGAAACTTTGGTATCGGGAATTCTGAAGGCCACTGTGCTCGAGAAGTTTCTGAATCAGACGAAGAGAGTATTAGCGTGTCAGAAGAAGACAAGGAGGATTATTCTCCAGTCAGGCTCTCATTGGTTAGGTTTTGTTCTGAAACATCCAACAAACAGATTACTTTCACCGTGGCTTTATCTTGAACATTGCTGATTTGGTTTAGGTTAATAAACTCATTGTCAAAGTCCCTGTCCATGTACTGAAGTCTTATGTCCCCTTCTATATCAAACTGACGTTTAATCTCATTTGAAAGATCCTCCACTGACTCTGGCATTCCTTTTTCTATGGTCAATTTTTCAACATTGTTGGCACCAAGAATAATCCTTAGTTTCACAGGTCCGGCCATTTCTTCGATGATTCAGTCTGAAAAAGATTTTGAAAATGGTATTAAAACTCATTACAGCTGCATGACAAAACTGGCTTTTAAAAAAATGTAACCCCAACCACACACCAAAGAAGACGGACACAAAAATATGTACACCACTAAACACCCATTCATGTATGTTAATAATCATAAATCCAAAAGACAAAAACTGCAGATACATAGACGGAGACCAGCATAGAACAGACAGAGAGGGAATACATAGGGCACATACGTATATCAAGCTATTTACAGTTATCTACTTACACATTCAGACTGTGCTTTTAATGTAGGGATATCTTTTAAAAGTAACTAGTCGAAGTGGCCCAACGAAGTAGTCATGAAGAGGGTACTTCTCTGCCAGTTGGTCTTGTGTTATCATGGACATGTTGCCAGTTGGACAGGGTTGCAGTTCAAAAGCCCGGTAATGTGCCCTATACCAAGCGGAGTACAGCCTGACAAAAAATGTCAGTGTATCCTCCAGTATACACATTCTAACTATCTCGCCAAACTCAGGTAGGCCATCTGTAAATCGACAGATAACTGTCATTCCCTGTCGATAGTTGACCCCTTTAAAATCTGCACTTTTAGCCATGTTTACCTCGGAGATGTTTGGATACATCTGATGAATAGGCAATGATATTTCATCTTTCAGCATTTCAAGTGGAACTTTTGATACACTTGAAACTTCAGGCCCCTGTTTCTGTGGTTTTATTGAGTTAAGGTAATAGGCAATCATTAGCTGGTGTTTCCTTGACAACGTCAGAGCCACATTCTTAAAACATTTGGTATGATTAGCTACTCCCTTAAAAAAACTGTGTTTACCCTCAAAACGCATGGTCCAGACCCCAACTAAAGGACCAAAACATTGAATCATTTGAGGGTAATGTTCCAAGTAGTGATGCTTTGGGAGAAGTTTTCTGTGGGGAAATGCTTCTTGATATTTTTGTCTGTGATCTGAAATTTTGTACTGAAGATAAGCAATGGATTCTTCTGTATGAATCTGGGCAACAGCAAGTTCTACTATCTCTTTCAAATCCAAAATTATCTGCCACACTTGTTCATCTTCAGGTATAACATCTCCAATCATGAAAGGCAGAAGTCTTAAAAGAGTCCAGTTCTCTGCTGCATTGCCACCTATTGTGTTCTTCCTTCCAAATGTTTGCGGCACAATATGGGGCTTGTTTTTTTTGTCATCCCCTTTATAGGGAAAACCGAGGATCACCTTATTCAAAGTGCCCAATGAGATGTATTTCTTGGATATTAAAACACCAAGACACTGAGCAAGTTCCACTGGAACAACACCCTCAAGGAGATCATGAAGTATGTCGGGGGGATATCCAGTTGTCACATCAAAATGAGAAAGATTTTCTGTCAGAACACAAGGTCCCTTTACTCCAACGCAAGGCTTTCCACTCTCCACTGCCTGTTTGACATGTTCTTTGTGGCCCTCTTTGGAACGAAGACAAAAGTCACCTGACTGAACCTGCTTGGTCTGAAAGTCACTTGACTGTCCAGTGCAAAACCGACAAACAAAGTCACCTGAAAAGCTCTCTACAAAGCCTGCTATACCATGAGCACCCAGATTGTCTGCTGCTACACACTGCACTGTGCCTCTTACATTTTTTCCAATCATTTGGACAAACACGCCATGCTCTTCTAAGATGACTAAATCCTGCAGAAGAGGTTCAAGCACTTTTCTATACCCATGTTCCTTTATGTAACTACTTTTACAAAGTAGTGCCAAGTAGATGGATGACAAGCTTGAGTTTTGGCCTGGGGGTAAGTTGCTCAAAATCCAGTAAATTGCAGAGAGTTTGTGCTTTTTGCGGGAAGTGCCCAATGGATTGCAGACTTCAAATTCATCAATATAGAAGGTAAGACATATTCTGAGTTCTTCTGCTGAGAAGAAAGGGTTCTGTTTGTAAAACAAACCATCTTGAAATGATCTGTATTCATGTTGTGCAGTTTGATTTGAATGACTGCAATAGTTTTCGACAACCTCATGAATCACAGCATATTTTCTAAGAAGCTGCTGCAATGACTGTAACAGTGGTATGTATTGGTAGCTTTGGTTGAGTTCTCGATCCAAGACAAACTCCACAGGCTCAATAACTTGGAAATTCTTTTTAAAATACTGTTTACGTTTAAAAGCAGTACTAAGGGAGCCTTGATCTCCAATTATTTTTGTCAAAGGATTTGAGACACAAACAGTAGAGGCAAAATTTTCAATATCCTTCATGTTAAGGTCAAGATTATGCTTTGTGCAAAAATCTGAAAAAATGGTGGCTGATGTTGTCAGGGAAGCTGAATTCATCAGGAAGTGAAGGTCCTGTAACAGCTCATCCACAGCACTACTAGGGAGATGAAGTATGTTTTCCAGCTTCAGCAACATTGCTGCAAATTTCTTCAATAAGTTCTTCATCACTTTTAATGCTGTTTGTCTGAAAATCACTCTGCACCTCTCCTGAAAAAAAGTCACCTTCTTCATGTTGAACTGAATGATCTGGGCTGTCCAAAATGTGTCTATGCACAATGATATCTGGTTTAAAGTCACTGTTAGAATAGCCATGGTGCTTTCTATTTTTATGGGAATGAAATGTTCCAAAGATGTTTGTCTGAAATGTACAACCCCTAAACACACAGGAAACTGTTTCATTGGCTTTAAGATGTACATTTATGTGCCTAAAATATTCCTTTTCAGAGACAACTTCAGTGGACTTACAAATATGGCACTTAAATGTGGCAGGTGAAGATTTTTGATGTGTTGTCTCTTTGTAATGCATTTTACTGAGGTGGCACTTGAGCCCATTCCATGACTTAAATGTACATGGACATTTAACATGGGGGCAGGGGAATGGTTGCCTTCGCCCATATTGTGGATGTTTTAACCTATAATGTTTAAGTAAGTGGACCCTAGTTGTGGTCTTTGAACTGCACCCTTTACACTGCCACATTTGCTCTGGAAAAAAAAATAAAAGTAACTTAAGAAAAGGAAACTTATGTAATGATACCTTTCTTGTTACAACAGGCTAAATATATGCTTACTCTGCAATACTCAGCAAGGGGGCCTTCAGTTATGCATGGAGCAGATGGCGCTTATCACTGCCAGAATCTGAAATTTAATAGAAACACAAAAACCCATCATCAAATAATATAAATTACCTTCTTTCAAACTATAACATGGGGTAAAGTTACAATATTCTCAACAAACAGCTCAACTATGAAAGATAGGATCAGGTGAACAAAGCCAATGCATTTATAGAAAATGAACAGCTTTACTTGAACATACCTGTTGTGGAAACAACACCTTGGCCAGGAGAAGGGAGGAGAGACCACAATTCAGGAGCTACAACAGAGGTGATGTGATAGATGTTTTAAGAATAAAAAAAATAAAAGAATACTTTGTGATTTACTATCTGCTCTAGTTTAAGTAACACAGGAAGTTTGAAAAAGTCATGGAAAACTAAATTATATTTTGGCATGAAAATATCATTTCAGTTAAAGAGTTTCTACACACAAATTACTACACAAACTTGAAAAAATTTGGCAATGCTGTCAATTTAGGACAGCTGTGCCATAAATCTTTCATTGGGTGATGTGTATATACATATAATATACATATATACATACACACACGTGTATATATATATATATATATATGTTTATATATATATATGTATATATGTATATATATCTATATATATATATATATATATATATATATGTATATATGTATATATATCACAAATGGAAGAGTACAAAAATATGTTTTCATGTAGAGATGCTTTTAGAGGTTCATTTTAAATGAGCTGTACCAGTTAATATTCAGACATATAAAAGAACATTGACCATGCAACATTTTTATGCATTTTGTATTTAAACTCTGCCCTGAATGAAGTAAAATTAAAAGGCAGTTTTTTTAATTTGTGAGGAAAAACTGACTATTAAAATTTTATATGATATTTGATTTGATATATAGTCTGTGGCTTTATGAAACCAAACTGTCCAGGAAATTCAGGATATCATTTTTAGATTATCTTCTTTAATCAGAGCATCAAACCTACTCAAACAAGCTTACCAAGAGTGTTTTAAGTATGTTAACAGGGTAGGGGTAAAATGCAGTGTTTCTAAGGCTGCAAGCTATTTACAGTACAGAACCAACACGTTTTAAAAACTCCTTTCCATGATTCTTTTCCTAAACAGTAATGTGAAGTTATCTAATTAGCCACAGTTGCCTCCACTTGGTCGAGCTATTTGCTAATACAACCTTCACTCTGTTACTAAACACAAAATGCAGAAAACACCGCAAGTCACAAACATACAAGTTATTGAGACTTCGGTCACTTACCATTACTTTATTGAGAAATATGTGAGACAAAAAGATGAAGCGTAGCTCATCAGCGTGCTGCCGACCGTAAAACTATACAAACTACCGTCAGCTACAGGATGTGGCTGATATTAACACTTCCTGTCCCCTTCACAATAAAATTCATCCACTTATTTTAGAGGACACGGCTTTTAGTCTAGGAACAGGAAAACGATACTACTAACCCAGCGAACAACTTCACATATTCCCTGAGAACAAAAAAGTTTAAGTGAAGCACAATTGAATTGAGAACAGAGGTTAGCTTATATCACACAAATATATTTGATGACTCTTTAGGCATGAAAAAAAAAACAAATATGTTACTGTGTTTCCCAAAGTCACATTTTTGTTTCAATTACATTCAATTTTAAGGTGCATGCAGATAGTACATTCCTTTGTTGATATTTTCGTTAAAATACAACATGTAAGAAATTATGCTAAGTATGTGACAGATTTGGTGCTGCTTCATATACCTGACATGGCCTACATATTTTAAGGACACGCAAGTCTGCTTTCCAGCCGAACTAATAACAAAAAAAGGAGTTGAATCTCCAAAGACACAAACATGATATAGAAACTGTGCCTCAAGCAAACCGAAAAGCAATTATCAGATAAAATTGGGAAAGAATATCCTCCTACCTTCTCTGAACCGTCAGCACGAGGCGCCAAAATCTTGCTCGGAGCAAATGGCGGTTGGAAATGACCAAGCAGAAAATGCACTGCGCATGTGCACCTCAATATCTTCTTCCTTGGTGTGAAGCGCAGTCCTTGTTGAAATAGTGACACCTAGTGGAAAACGGGAGTATTTTAACTGTATTTGAGTTAACATAAATACTTTATGTTAGCTGTACACATTCATAATATGTATTGACAACGACTAACAACTTAACATGGGCTTAACTCAAAAACAGTGTTTTAACCCAACAAATGCATGTATTTTAATTTAACTAGAAATAATTTGTATTTATAAAGTTAACAACCCACCTAGTTCAGTTTTTTGAGTGTGGAGAAGCACCTAGACAAGCTGTACAGCTGTGTAACACCTGTTTCCCAAGTTCTTCACTCTGGAGCCATATACAGCCTGTGGTAAGAACTATAATATTCTTATTTGTTGTATGTTTGTACTACTTAATTCATATTTTCTACTGCTTTTGCAAATGAAAGAATTTGATAAACATGTTTTAAGCAGCCAAAGAATTTGTACTTGTATGTTAGGGAATTTTTTCTCAAGAAGATAAAGTGTCAGTCTTGCAGCAAATAATTTAAATCTAAATTAATTTCATTGTATTTTCAGTACTAGTATAGGAATATGATATTGGAATGATAGTCAAAATACTGATTACAATGCAGTTTAATGTAAAACAGCATCAAAATTTTCAGCTGGCGTTACAGCCAGCAATGAGGGCTCAGGAAGATTTCTTTACATTGGGCCCAAAACCCCTGCTGATAAAAAAGAAGCCATTTGGTTTCAGCAAAACAACTGTCATCGGATCAGGAATTTGTTCAAACTTTGTTAATCAAAGCTTAGGTTTTACATCAGAATAATGTTCAGTATTGATGGAAACAGTACTTAAATTCTCATTTTAGGTGGATTTTGGAATTAGGTTTTCATTTGGAAGTATGAACAACTGACAAAAAATGTGGCTTTCCTAATATTTATCATATATTATGTGGTCTTGGGGGTGTATCATGGGAGGATAAAAAATTATATAATATCACTAGTTTTACAGGGAAATAAAATATGCAACAGATGAAAAACTTCCATTGAAACCATTTATTTTCAGAAAAATATATGATTTTGATTAGAGACTGTTTCAGTCATCGTTATTTATTTAAACAAAGATTAAAGTGATAATATGCATTAGGTTTTAGTGAAACTTGTTAATTAAGTCCTCAACTAACTGAGACAAATATTAACAGCATGATAAATAGTGGCTATAATTTTAGAAATGTGCAAGATTTTATTGTTATATATTTTCATGTGTAAATTTGACAGTGTCCCAATGTAGCCTTATCTTCAATCAATCAATCTTTATTTTGAAAGGAAAAGAATATCAAATGTCAAATCAAGAAACAAGTGACAAGTTGGTGCAGCAGGTTGTCTACATGCCTCAAAGTAAGAAGGTTGCTGTTTCGATTCCAGGATTGGACCTTTCTGTGTGAAGTTTGTTCTCTCTGGGCACTCTGGCTTCCTCTCACAGAACAAAAAGTGAATTGATTACTCTAAATTTCCCTTAGGTATGAGTGTGAGCGTGAATGGTTGTCTGTCACTCTATGTTGCCCTGCAATCAGCTGGCGACCAGTTCAGGGTGTACCCCACAACCCCAAAAGAGATAGCCAGTATAGAAAATGCATTAATGATTATCAAGAAACTTTACAGAAGAGTAGGTGTGAGTCATACTCATCATTTATGTAAATGTTTGATAAAATGTTATCCCCAAACCAGAGACTTTGAAAAAAACGGTAGATTAACTAAAGGTTTTGTGAAAATGACCCAAGCATGACTTCAATAAATTCTTATTTCAATAAGAGTTTCAGTATTTTGGGAAGAGACTGTTATCTTTCCACACCTTTCACCAAACACTATGTTTGAAATAGTTTCAGGAGTATCACTAACAACATAGAACATTTCAGGGTTAACTCTGGTTACAGATTACAATCATAAAAATATAAATTATTTTATTGTAGGGCATTGGCCCTGTTCTTCCAACTGTTGTGAGGTGACTGGGCAACGTGGCAAATGAATAATCCATAATTTCCTCCATTGTTGGTCAAACATTACCTCTTAAAAAACATCAGTTCAAAGCTCTGTTGCTTTGCAAAGTGTTGTGATTTTTAACTCAGCCTTCTTCAACAGAAACTCAAGTATGACTCCACTGACTAATACCACACCAACTAGTACAATAATCCTGTGCACTTGATAAAAAAACTCCTCCCTTTTCCATGTTGTGGAAAGTAACTAAGTCAAGATTGTCAGTGTACTTGCACTTTTTGATATTTACCTCCTGCCAAAGAGGTTATGTTTTTGCCTGTGTCTGTTCGTGTGTTTGTTGGTTATCAAGATGAAAAAAAAAAAAGTACGAGATAAATTTTGATGAAATTCAGCCTTAGCCTAAGGTGAATAGGTGGAGCTTTCAGTTTCTATCTTTTGTCCCACCCACGGCACCATCTGATTGGTTACACCCTGTGGTAACACACAGAGGCATGGCACATCAGCCAATCAGCAGTGAAAGCTGGAATTCTGCTCACGGACAGAGGAAAGGAGGAAATGTTTTGCCGATGGAAAAAGCCAAGTGCTGTAACTGGACCCTTGGGTTCTCAGCAGACTCTCCTAAAATTGTCAGAAACATCCCAGTCCTCTACAACTCAAAGCTTCAGCAGCATTACTGTGAGCCCATTCCCAAGAAACATGGGCCGCAGCTCTGCTCACTCACAGTCCCTTCAGGCTGGACACATCGCCCACTAGAAGCACCGTGGCGCTCTGGACTATGTTGGGTGGAAATCATAATTTAAGTGAGCTGCTTGGCGGAGGTCTGCGCTCTCCGAGTTTTTGTCTAGTTTCTTTTATGTTTAGTACTTTTAGTTAGCATTTTTTATGTTGTATATTGTGCTTTGTTTCATGTGGCATTTGAGTAAAATGCCAAAAGGAGAAGCAAAACCTAACAAAGTTTCCCATTAACTAGTGTTGCCAAGATGACATGGTCTCTTTACTAATAGCCTATTAAGTTTGATATCATGAAACTAGGTACCGCAACAGTACTCAAGACTAAAACAATTGTAGTTCAGTGCTTAATGCATTGGAAAGAGAATATCCTCAATGGTTGGTCACATTTTATCACATCCATTTAGTTCGAAGAATTCCTTTATAAGTTAAATCAAGAGATTTAATATGTATTAGTTTATAAGTTTATTGATTATTTATGACAGAAAACTGAGGAAAACACATTATTAGCCCTTTTCCACTAGCATGCCTTGGCCCTGCTCTACTCGGCCCTACTCAATTTGCAGCGTGTTTCCACTAGCCCAGTACCTCCTAAAACAAGGTAGTTTTAGTACCGTTTTAGAGTCGATACTGAAAGATGACGTCACCAACTGCAGGCTACTGATTGGTCAGACAATGTCGTCATCTGTGAGTCATGAGCATGATGATCTAGCATGCTAGCAGTAGCTACAGTTAGCTTACCCTCATACATTTTTTCTTTGCAGCTCGATTGCAGCTTCCAAAACTCTCCTGTGCTTCTCAAGGGATATTTCTTCTTACCACCTGCAGCCTTCTTCTGCTTTCCTTTTTTACTCGGTTTGTGACAAAAAGCCACAGATTGTTGTGTCCTGCTCAAAATGACGTCTTCGCAGTGCCACTCACCTCATTGAGCAGGCGACTGGGGCTAACGGAAAAGCAGCACAAGGCGAGTAGAGTAGAGCCACGTAGAGTCGAGTAGAGTAGAGTAGGGCTTATGGAAAAGGCCCATATGACTTTTTTCCTCTTAAATCATGTCCCCACAAGAAACAGATGCAAAAAAACAGACATAGAAAAAAGTGCAGTGTGACACCACAGTTACTGTAGTCCCTTGTCTTGGTGTAAACTATTTCAAAAATGTTTACACCAAAAAAGGGAGCTTTAGAGCACATTTCACTTTTGGACATCTGATGGTGTTTTAGATGTTTTCCATTTTAAAGCTTTGCAGTTCCTCAGCCAACAACCTCCAACCTCTGTACATATTTTCATATTTACTCCAATTGTCAGACATATTCGTTCCCAAATGGCATAAATGTGGTGAAAAGGGCAACAGTTACATGTACAGTACATACTGACATGTCAATTTGAAAGCAGATTAATAAAATATTGATCATAAGTCCCTTGACCGAAACATGTGAAAAAAGTATCTTTTTGTTTCTTTAAACACCAGCACAGAAATGATATCCCACTGTACATTTGTTTATTTCTTTGGCGTGTAGTAAACTCCGTGCATTATCTTAATTTTTTATGAACTTGAGCCCCTGCAGTGTTGTAAAGGAGAACTTAAGATTTGGGGGGCAGATTCTGAAAACTAAAAGAACTTTTTTTCTTGCTGTCTGTCAGTGTCAAGTACATAAATTGTTTTAAACCCTGATATAATCACAATCTGGTAATTTAAGATTTATGATCTTGAGGACTGTTAATTGGATTGGACAAAAAATGATTCTGAATTGATTTAATCATAAAGTGGAAGATTAAATTCTGAGATGTTTATGGTGGCTGTTTACTTTTGACTTTTTGATATGCTTCTGTTGTTAATTCTGGACATTTTCTGAAAGTTTTAGGAAAGAAACTGCTTCAAGATGACATACCAAAGAAAAATGAGAACTCAGTGACATGGATACCACACTTAAGGGAATGAGGACTGAGCTGGAGAGATAAAGACAGGGCTGGGGATGTAAACACTAAACTGCAAGTACAGAGAGATTAACTCCAAAAGTTGGAAGAAGAGATAGAGAGATAAGCAAGAGGAGGCAGCAGTTAGTGGAGACAGAAATTACAGAAAAAAAAAAAAGTTTTAACAACCAAAGGAGCTGTTGAGAGAAAACAAAAACCTGTTGGAGGAACAGTGGAACTTGGACATGATGGAAAGAAATTAAATGTTATCAATATGAAATTTTGAAAGAGCAAGTCACATACTAAAGAGGGGCTTTGGAGAATACGTAGGAATATGTAGGAATTTGTAGAAATGTACAGTAGGTAAAAAAAAGTCTTGTTATCGATATTAAATCAACAATGCAGTGGAATAAAATCAGATGAAACAAAAAGAAAAGCAGAAAAACGCAACCTGAAGCCTCACCTGCAAATTCAGACAAATAATTGGACATTATGTACATTTTCACTGCTTAAGAGGCCACGTGGTCAAAACTCAAGTTTACAATGGTTTTGCAAGCATCTGTCTTTGATAGCATGAGAAAAGTAGGATTATATTAAATGTATAGAGCATGTGAACTCCATCATCCCAGATGGAGTTCACATGGCAAGGGTCACAGAAAAAAAGGCTAAAAATAAAACTGAAAAAAAGCTAGTGTCCATTAAAAAAACAGTCTTCCAGAGGTTTTTCTGCTTGGTATCTAAGTGTTGCTCTGATAAGACTGGCAATCAAATATTAAATGATGCCACTCAACTAACTTTATTGAGTGATTGTACAAAGTTCACAGTTTGTTTGTGGACTTTGAGCAGCACACAGAGACGAGAAGACACACACAAACAGGTATGTGGAATTATAGTACCTCAACAATTTCGTTTTTTAACATCCATTGTGTTTTTTTTTTTTTTTACAACAAATTTACCCCTTTTGGTATATATTACAACTAGATTAAGCATCATAAAAAAAATTTCACAGTCATGTTGACACTATCTTAAGAATTCTAAATTGAAAAGACTCAGTCCCTTTCAAAGAGGGCAGTTAAGAGTCAGCTAAATACAGCATTTGAAACTGTTTACACCATTTTGTTTCACAGATGGTCATTATATACTTTCAGCAAACCTGCTACTCCAAAACTTAATATCTTTTAGGAACTAAAGGTGACAATGTTGTGGTTCTACTTCTTAAAGTGTTAAGTCTCATTCTGTTTCAAGACAATTAAAAGTGACTTAAACAGATCAATGGCTGGAAGAAGTCTGTAAATTTTTCACAAATATTTTAAATTAAACTGTTTTTAGAAAAGAATATCTAAAAGTTTACTAAAAAGCCTGATGTCTGTTTGAACCTGTTGTTGAACCTAAAAAAAGGATTTCAACATATACAGAGATCAGTGATAAGCAACAGATAGAAAGCTTTTACTGTAATTACCGTTTTATTTTGCAAAGAAACAAGAAACTATCCAAGTTTCCTCTCAAACTCTATAATACTTTCTATTTATGTCTTCTGTTTCCATTTTTAGAATGGCTCTCCTTATGGATGTTTCTCAGCAGGGAGTGGTCTTCCTTGTCTTAACTCTCTTTTACAGAGGTAAGGTAAAATTTTAAACTGTATTTTTGCTCTTGTTTTGTTTGATAATTTATATATAAACCTGTAAAAACAACTTATAACTGCAGTTATCATGTATGCTTTATACGATTATTTAGTAAAGCCTAATTTGTCCCAGGTCAAGCAGAGGGGATTTCAGTCACTCGGACAGTCAAGGCAAAGCTGGGTGATGATGCAGTCTTGCCCTGTCAGATGGATCCTCCCAAAGATGCTGTTTCCATGACCGTGGAATGGGGAAGACCTGATCTGAGACCTAGATTTGTGTTTGTTTGGTTTGATGGTGAGGAACTTGTGCGTGACCAAAACCAAGCCTACAGGGGAAGAGCATCAATGTCCCCTGACAAACTGAAAAATGGAGACCTCTCAATGACACTATCCGGAGTGAAAACCTCTGACAATGGGACTTACAGATGTTGGATCCCAACAATGGATGAAGAATACATTGTGGATCTTCTTGTTGGTGAGTAAATCATCCACATTTATCTCTTTCATCTTAAACAGGGCCTAAAACAGAGATATATCCTTCCAGGGTTCCGACGGGGTCTTAAAAAGTCTTAAAAGCATTGAATTTGTGAAATTGGAATTAATACTTTAAAAATACCTGGAAAAGTCTTAAATTTTGATATCTTGGCCTTAAAAATTGTGCTGTATGTAATTTCTCAGTATCGCATACCTCATCAAAAGTTTCATTTGTCAGACTTTTATTCGCTTTTAATAAGATGCAACTGCACATTTTAATTGATCGCCTTTCTTCTTCTTTTATGTTGCCTGGTCAGTTTTTATTGCTAATTTTAAACTTTTTAACTGACAGGAAACAGCAGGTCTTTGTTAATGGAGTCGTGCCTGATGTACTTGTGTCCAACACAGGCTCTCCCCAGGGCTGTGTTCTGTCACCTCTTCTTTTTATTCTATACACAGACAGCTGCAGATCTTGCAAAGAAGGAAGCTACCTGGTCAAATTCTCTGACGACACAGTGCTATTGTCCCTCCTCCAAGGTTAAGAGTCTGACCATGGTAGTGTCCTTCTGGCTTTTATAGACTGGTGTGATGACAATTTCCTTGACTTAAATGTGCCAAAAACAAAGGAGCTTATTGTTGACTTTAGAAGGAATTGTGTTGAACTTAAAGCCAGCTCCATTCGTGGTAATGATGTGGAGATTGTTGAATTTTAGAAGTATTTAGGTACCGTGTTTGACTTAGCTGATAATGTCTGTGACAAAATGCTGAGTATTTTCTACAAATCCTTTATTGAAAGTCTTTTGACATTTTCTTTTATTTGTTGGTTTGATGGTCTGTCTGTCAAGGACAGAAACAGCCTGTACAGCATTGTTAAAACCTGCTCCAAAATAATAGGAGTGCAGCAGAGAGATTTGTGTTCTTTATGGAAGAGACAAGTGGTCAGAAAGGCGAGAGGAATTATTTCCCAACATGACCACATCTTGTATTCAGAGTTTACCTTAATGCCCTCAGGCCGCCGCTTTATCGCCCCAGTAGGAGAACAAACCGTTACTCGAAGTCTTTCATTCCATCTGCCATCAGGCTGCTTAATCTTGATAGCAGTCTGATAGGATGACATACTGGTACTTTTTTTGTTTCTCGTTGTTGTACTGGATGGGATCTTTAATGCACTGTTGAGTATCTCCATGTTCTCTTTGACCAGCCACAAATTGTTAATGTGTATTGTTATCTGCCTGACCCTGGTTACGGGAAGGGTCTGTTGAAGGCTGCTGTGTATTGATGTGCTCTCTGTCATGTACTGACTTTATTTATATTTTGTTCATTGTTGTCTCTTTTTGTGTTGCCTAGGTGGACTGCAAAATCAGAATTGCCCATTTGGAATAAATAAAGTTGTCTATATATATATATATATATATATATATATATATATATATATATATATATATATATATCACCCAGCACTAGGTTCAGATGTGCTTCATTTCTGCAACCAATGGGATTCAACTGCATTTTATTCATGAAACTAATGAGTTTCCACCATGCTAGATGCCAACTGTCGTTAAATAGAATCAGAAGAAGAAGCGCGCTAGAGAGACCCCAAACAAGGCAAGCCACTCGCAAATTTAAGCTTATACCATTGGATAATGTAAATTTAATGCAGCTCGGATGGATAAAATGTTCTTCCAACATTTGTTAAAACAAATGCCAGACAATGTTTTTGAGACTTTTTTTTGCCAGTGAGACTGTGACATTGGCCGAGAAATATGTACTAATTTTTGATGAACATGGTCTTTAAAAGGTCTTAAAAATACTTGGATTTAACTTGAAGAAACCTGTGGGAACCCAGTCCTTCATCTTTAACACTTATTCTTTGACATTAAAATAGGATACTTCAAATAGAAGCATTCATTGATATAATAATCTGAGGGAGATCAGAGCTGCAAGAAAAAAACAAGCCACCATGGTATTGTCATTGTCAGATCATTTCAAGTTATCTCAATTTTTAACTATTTTTGTAATAAAACAGAGGTATATTTCACCTTCCATGTTGGTGAATAAGTTTGTGATGATTTTTAAACCAATTATATCATGCAAGCATTTAAATAAGGATATAGGTTACATTTTACTTCAGTGGTAGAATGTCTCTTTTATTGTTTCCATGTAAAGAGACAGACTTGGAGTTGGAGGTTTGTATCCAACAGTTGACGGCTAATATAGGTGCTCTCTCTTAGGACTGGCAATGAATTAGGAGCAACAAATTCTATGAACTTTATAGCTTAGGAGCAGAAAATCATAATCTCCACTGCTTGCACAAACGTGGCAAGAGCAAGGACATTTTTCATTGCAACTGATCTCTCCTGCCTACAGAACCTCCTGAGTACCTGAGCATATCAAACCAACCCTAAAGGGTGGAGCTAAAAATGCTGCAGTCAGACAATCACAAACAGCTAAAGACACAAAGCACATAATCGGCTAATAAGCTGTGGATTTGGGGTGATTTGTGCACTGCTACTGCTGTAAATAAGGTCAAAATATTCACAAGGCAATGACCCATTGTGTACAGGAATGCTGAGGGCCCTTCATTCTTGCTTTTTGTTTACAGTTGGACCATATTTCAGACATTTCACTATTGTGCTGCTGTGATGTCCTTTAATTATGCTGCTGGCAAGACCCCCTACCCCCAGATCTCATCACTTCCCTCAAGTGAACTCACAGTTACCAGTTGAAATACAAACAAGTTCAGGATGACTTCGTCAAACTGTGCTGAACTAAACTGGGCTGACAGAGTGGGACTCAGACTGTATGAAGCAGTAATTTGAAGCATGAGGTTCATCCTGAACTTGTCTCTATTCCTACAAATTAGAGGAAAAACTCAGACCAATGTTAATATTTCAAATATTATAACTATAATAATTTATAGTTATAAGTATAAGTATTATGTTCAATTAGATATAAAAAAATAAAACAAATCCTATTATCTATTATTAATATTTATAATTCAGGAACTAATTATTTAGCCAACTGTAGGCTACCTTACAAAAACCAAATTTAGCCACTGATGCCAAAGTATTTAGCTCAGAAAGTGCAAGAAAATATTTATCGGGCTTGAAACACTTTCCACCTTTCATATAAAATAATTTCAGCCTAAAAAGTAGTATTATTTAACTACAAAGAGTGAATGTATTCATACTCAGATGTTTCAGTTTACTAACAAAGTACGAAAGATTTGTAAAGCTGACTGCAACACTGAGAAATATCATCACATCTTTTTAGGGATATCTTCATAGTTTACTCCAACAAACAGTTCTTCATATATTTTTTCTTATCAGTGAATAAACAGTTACCCTATTTGATTTAACTGATTGTCCCTGACCTTTGTAGTTAACTATTCCTTGCTTAATTACCACAGGTTGCACTGTATATATTTTCTTCATACTATGCAAAAACAATTTCAATTTTTCTCAACAACAGTTGTGTTCAAAATTATTCAACCCCAACCGCAGTAAAGTGTTTTAGCAAGTTTGAAATTTATTTTTTACCTTGTTTGTAATCAGATCAAAAAAGGACATGTGAAACAGAGAAACGCAACTTAAATTACAACAATATTTGTTTGTGATATATCAACAAATGCCCTTTTTGTGATTTCTTCATTGACAAAATTATTCAACCCCTTAATACACAATTAATACTTACTGCAAAATCCTTCGGCAACAGTAACATCCTTCAAACGTATAGCTTGACACAAGTTTCTTGTAATGATCTACAGATATCTTGGCCCATTCCTAATGGGCGAAGGCCTTTGACATTCTTGGGCTAGAATCTTCCAGCCCTTTTCTGCAACCAAGCTCTGGGATATTTGGTGGTATCCTTGAGATCATTGTCTTGTTGGAAGCCTTGTTGGGCTTGCGTGCTGCAACTGCCTTCTTTAAGTCCCATTAAAGATTTTCTATGGGATTTAAGTCTTGGGATTGCGATGGCCACTCTAGAAACTTCCAGCCCATCTTCTACAACCAAGCTCTGGGAGATTTGGAGGTATCCTTGAGATCATTTTCTTGCTGGAAGGTCCAACATCTCCCAAGCTTCAGCTTTGTCACCGACTGCATGACATTTACACCCAAGATTTTGTGGTATATGATTGAATTCATGGTACCTTGCACACGCTGCAGATTCCCTGTACCTGAAGAAGCAAAACAGCCCCAGAACATGGCTGACCCCCCTGCCATGCTCCACTGTAGGCAAGGTGTTCTCTTCTTTGCAGGCCTTGTTCTTCCTCCTTCAGACATATCATTGATCCACAGGCCCAAAGAGTTCCAATTTTGTCTCATCCCTCCAGAGAACGGTATCCCAAAACCTCTGTGTTTTGTCATAGTGGTTTTTGGCATATTGGAGTCGACTTTTCTTGTGTTTTGGAGTCAGCAAGGGGGTGCGCCTGGGAGTTTTGGCATGGAGGCCTCCATCTTGCAGCGTGCACCTTATTGTCTGGGCTGAAACCTGAGTATGTCCATCTGACAAGTCCTGTCGCAGTCCCTCAGCTGTCATCTGGGGATTTTTCTCCACTTTCCTCTTCTGGTAGTGGACAGCAGTAGCCAAAAGCATCCTCTTTCTGACGCACCCAGGGAGCGTTTCCACTGTGCCTTTAGCTTTAAACTTGCGAATTATGCTTCCAATTGTGTCTCTTTAAATGTTTGACATCTTAGCTATCTCTTTATATCCATATCCTTGTTAATCACCTCCTCTCTCTACCTTTTTGACCATTCCCTGGACTTCACCTTGTTGCAAAGACACCATGAATTGTCTCGAAGGAGCTAAGTATTGCAGCCCTTTTAAATCTACTTAATTGTTGTTCATGATGGTTCTTCTCCACATCTACAGATGTTTTCAACACCTGATTGAAAACATTTTATTGAACCTCTGTCCCTAAGAGTGGGATTCATGAAGAGGTTGAATAATTTTGTCAGTGAGGAAATCAGAAAAAGAACATTTGTCGGTGTATTATATAGAACATAAGTTGCAATTTAAGTTGCATTTGTTCATTTAACAAGTCTTTTTTTTATCTGATTCCAAACAAGATAAAAAAAATACATGTTTAACATACTCAAACAATTTATTACTGTGGGAGTTAAATAATTTTGAAAACAGCTGTATAAGAAATAACATACAGGGTCTCACTTAGTTCTGCCTGATCCACTTTGTTGAATTTGTTGATGTCTTTATATCTCCCATGGACATAAGTATGTGTTTTGCCTTTGCAACAGGCCAAAAATTTTTAAACACTGTAACAAATAACTAAAAATGGAAGAAAAAAATGTATGTCACATAAACACTTTGCTTTCTTACATAGTTGTCTCAGACTGCCAATTGCTGGATTTGCTGTACAGAACATAAAATGACTGATAATCTTGATAATAGAAACTAAACCTGTACAAAATACCAAGCCCAGTAAAATTATTTGCATGTTCCCATCCTCAGGAGCTTCCTCTCCACCTGCCATCAGCTTGGTTGGCATCGATAAGGTCAGCAGTGGAGTGATGATAGACTGTGAGTCCAAAGGCTTGTATCCTGAACCTGAGGTGTTGTGGCTGGACAGTGAAGGAGACATCCTTTCTGCTGATCAGAAAAAATCTGTCAAAGGTCCAGATGGTCTCTACAATGTCAGCAGCAGAGTGACAGTGACGAGGAGACACAACAGCGTCTTCACCTGTAAACTCCAACAGAAGAGCATCAACTGGACCAATGAAGCACACATCCATGTTCCAGGTAGACCTGATGAAGGGAAGAACAAATCAAACTTTTAATGAATGAAACACACAAACATCTTTCTGTCTTTATGTCGAACCACAATTCTGGATTATCTTAACATTTCTTTCTCTTAAACTTTCAGATGATTTCTTTGTGGGACCCCCGAGTTGCAGCACTTCAGTTGCTATTGCTGTGTTGTTTGGCTTAATGTTTGTTGCTGCATCTGGCCTGTTGGTCTGGCAATGGAAAATGAAGAAAACAGGTAAGATGACATAAATTTGGCACTTGTATGTCAACTGAGAACTTCATAGATTTTGATTAAAGCAAAACAAGGTAAATGTTATTGATACAGCTACTAAGGACTTTCATAAATGATAAAAAGTTATAACATCTTTTTTAAATTCTACAAGCTGACAAGAAAAAGCCATCATTTTATGTTTATAATTACCCACCTGTCTATAAAGCTTACTGATATACAGAAGCTTAAGTTCTTTAAAGTGCTATGTATCCAGTAAAACATATTTTTTCTGTTTCAGTGAGTCAATGTGCATTCCTTATCATCCTAAAGCTGTTATATGTCACTGTCATTTGAAGCTAAGAACATCTTTCTAATCTGAAAGCCTGTTTGTATCCTATCCTTATAGTCTACCTGTCCTATTTGTGCTTTTGTATAGAAAAGAAACACCTGGAAAGCAAAGCGGAGGCACAACTTAGAGATGAGGAAAAGGTGCAACTTAAAGAAGAGAAAAAGCCACAACTTGAAGAGGAGTTACAGAATAAGGAGGAAGAACAGAAGGGAATCACACGCGTTTTAGAGACACTAACTGGGCTGGTGAAGGCACTGGAGACACAGAGAAAAAAGCTTGACTTGTTCAGGGAGGAAACAGACAAAATGATGGTACTGAGGGACCAAAAGATTGAATTATTGCACGAACAGGAATTACAGAAGCTTGGTATATTCAGATCAGAAGGATATAGCACACTCAGAGGAATCTTTAAGGAGGACAGCAAAAAACAAAAGGACAGAAAGAAAGAACTTAAGGATCTGGATGTGGTCTTTGAAGAACTGATAAGAAAGACATATGATGATATAAATGAAATAAAAAAGAGACAAGGGAAAGTAGAGAACCAGGTAGAGCAGATTAATAAAAAAATAACTTCAATTCAAAAACACCCTTAAAAGTCCCTGCAGCGCAAAATAAATATAAAATTATAAAAAAAGACCCAAATTTAAGCGTATCTGCTCTTGGAGGTCAAACTTTGCCAGGAGTAACAATCCTGTTAAATTATAACATGATAAAGGCTCAGACAGAAAGATCATAGAGCATGGCCTGGCTACAATTAAGAGCAATTTAACCTTTACCATTTATAAATGCATTAGCTCCTACACATAATATCCAAAAATGCAAGTTTATGGGAATTTGGCCACTGGTAGGACTTTACATGGCTAAAACAACTGATAGCCTCTCTAAGCCTTTTCAGAATTTCAGTGAAATGAACAAAGAGGTCATGTAAGATGTGAAACAAGGTCGGAAACGAATTGTCAGAAACATTTTTTTGAAAAAGTTTCAGCTACACAGCCTTCTACAGAAACAGGAAGCTGCAGATTTTGTGAGGATTCACCCCCCTCTCTAGTTCTTGCTCCGTCCCCCCTCCCCTCTTGGGTTCTCCTCTCTCCCTGCTGCCTGAGCAAGGACATGGCTTGAAGCTGACCCATGGAGACTGCTTCGCTGCTCCTGATTTCCTCATCAACTGCTCTATTTAACCCTCATGCGGTATAAGGGTCTCTGATGACCCAAAGGCATCAAGATGCTCTTTAAAAATGTATTTGCCTTTAATGTAATTACATGAAAATTGCGTCAGTTCAGCATAATCAACCTCTTTTTCAAATACAATTGAGTATCCCCCCCTGCACTGCATCATGGGTAATTTATACAACAGAATGGCACAAAAGGCCTTCGGGTCCCTATAGACCCGTACACTACTAGGTGGCACTATACATTACAAAATTGATTTTGGTGTGCTTTCTGGCACAATGCACACATCTGTTACCATCCTCTCACTCACCTATACCAAAAAAAAAACAAAAAAACATCTCACCCCACCCCCACCCCCTAAAAACGATGCACATTCACACACACACGCTAGGTTATGCTGTAGGAAAAAACTGACATTTCTTGACTTTCTAGCACAATCAAAGTATCAAACTCCACTCTCTCACTCATCCACACACACCTCCAACTCTCAACCAAAAGGAGGAGGAGCCGATACTTCAAAAAGAGTGACCGGAAAGTTGCTACCAGGTGCCACAAATGTAGATCATACATTTGTAAAATTCACACCCCTGGTGTCCTGCCACACCTGCAGTTAGGGACGCACACACACACAGGCCCACACACACACTCACTTACACACACGCACAGCAGTTTTGTTCTTGTTCTGTTCTTTTGGGTCACTCATAAAAGTTAGATCTTAACATGTATGAACACACACACCAGTTTAGTTGTTCTGTTATTTTTTGGCCACAAGCATGCACCAAACACACATACGCACACACACCAGAGGCCAATAGCATAAAGCAGGATTAATGTTTTAGCAAGGTAACTTCAGGGTTAACCCTGATTTACCGATAGCAGGAAGCCGGTTCATTTCTTATCGGAGTAGATCACCATGGCGACTTACTCTGAACGGCTAACCTGCTCCGGAGCAGGATAAGTTGGAGGTTGAATCTGATCCTGCAAAATTACCCTGGCACTAGCCAGTCAGCTTCCTCGAATCAATGGCCTGCCCTGTTCTCCTGATGAACCCGGAAGAAGGAGGCGCACAACTCTTGAGACGAGCATGAAGATGAGAAAGAGTGTCACAATACCAATTTGACCTTCTAGATCAACCTGACGACGCTATTAGACGTAGCCTACCAGTTCTCCTGGCCCAGAATCATCTACCTGGGTGATATATTAGAGCTGTTTATTCCCCGTGCGACCTGCAGAAGTTATTGTGCATCGCCCTGCTATATAAAACTTCACTTGTATATCCCCTTTCATACATTCAAATGCACCATAAACTGCCTGACAAATAAAGGAGATGTAATTCTTATGTGAAACATTATTCCATCATGTCATTCCTGCACTTTATTCATGTGTTTGAGGGTTTTTTTTCTTGCTGATCTTTAAATTGTTGATTCTGGTCAAAAATCAGCTCAGTATGTTTTTATGATTTCATTGTGACAACAACTTAAATCTTAAATGCAGCTGATATGACATGAAACAGATCAACCTACCAGACGCAGTTAGTCTTTTGCATTTTTTTTTTCTGCTCCCACGACCTCCTCACGAATTGGGGATTACATCTGAGGGAATGGGATGATAATTGTCAGGCATGCAACACACTTTCACAGTATATTACTTCATGAGATTCATGAGTGTGATCAGTGTCAGATATAGCCAATAATAAGTACTTTGCACAATTTCACAGTCCGCCACACATTTTGTCTGATTGACAGCTGCTACAGTATTCCGTTTCTCCATTATTCTGTTTTTTTCATTCTAACATTTTAACATTATCAGACGCCGCTCTTCACATGTGAAATATGGAGCTCTGTCAGTGTGTTCACTTCTCAGCGTGTTTTCTGCTCATGATTGTGATTGGGCAGCTGCCTCTGAGCCCTCACTTTATACGTGTGCATTCACAGCTCTTGATGGGACAATCTGGATTGAGTTACTGTGTTGATAATCTATCAATTATCCTGATTACCATGGTTGCAGTTACTCAATCCTGGATAAATGTGAGTTACCTGGGGTTAAGTTGACCGCGCTTCATGATATAGGCTTCATTTTTGTTGTTGTTCTGTTGTTTTTGGCCACAACACGCATGCACCAAGCACACACCATATATGAACTGAATAAAGTTCAGTTGCTGTCATTATTTGTTGCCATCAAAAAAATGTTAATGAGTTAAAAAATGATTTGTCTCTTTCATCATATACCACTCTTAAAACCTATTGTGTATTTTTTGCAACTCAGAATTCATTATTTGTAATTATTGCCAAAAATATGTATAATTTTATGCAAATAAAGACAATTACATCATAAATAAAAAAGAAAGGGTTAAAATTTGTTTTGATTAGGTAGAGGGAAGTTGACAAATTAAGTGAAACATAGAATTTGTGAATAACTTTAATCTGCATGCCATCATATATGGGTCAAACAAAACCAGGTCATATATGACCCCGAACACCGTTAATGTCAGTATTTGTAACCATTCAAAAACTTTGAAAAAAAAAAAAAAAAAGTTTCATCTGAACTTCAACATATACCCTTCTCTAAAAATCCATAATATTAAATTGGACCTCAGAAATCATAATTTGTAATTATTGCTGTTCTTAACGCCAAAAATATATAATTTTATGCAAATTAGGTAAAGATGTCATACAATTTTAAAAAGTGTCAAAATTAATTTCAATTAGTTGGAGGGAAGTTGACAAATAAGGGAAAACATCGAAATTGTAGATAATTTTAAACTACATACCAAATATTAGTCAAACAAAACGAGGTCATATATGACCCGAACACAGTTAATGTAAACTTTTTGTTGCCATTCAAAAACTTTGAAAGGGTTAAAAAAATTATTTTGTCTGAACTTCAACATCTGCACCTCTCTAAAAATACATAATATTGTTTTGAACTTCCGAAATCATAATTTGTAATTATTGTTTTTTTTTTTTTCATGCAAAATGTGTATTTTTTATGCAAATGATGTCATATAATTTTAAAAAAGTGTTAAAATTTGTTTCAATTAGTTGGAGGGAAGTTAACATATATGCTGAAACTCTGAATTTGTGGATATTTGGATCTACATGGCATGTATGAGTCATAAAAAACGGGGTCCTATATGACCCGGAAAGCTTTTATGAGGTATTCCAAACGAATACCGCACAAAGGTTAAGCTGGTGGCTTCCTCACCTCCACGCACACTTATGTGATCTCCACAAGCTCCCACCACCGCTGTCACCTTTATTGTATATACTCACCTAATTGCACTTGTTGCCCTGGACATATTGGGCTCTTCTTTCATATTTCACCACTAATAAAAATCATACATGAATTTCAACAAGGAGATAGAATTATTGCTTTATTAGTCATCTGTTAAACCAGCTACCTTAGTGTGTGTAGACTAACCATTGATTAGTTCTCCTTCCTTACTCAAGTGTTTCATCAAGAAATACTAGTTGAAGTAAATTTTACTATTCAAATGAGCAGGTGATTGAAATGTGCAGATCAGTAGCCTACAAAATTGTTCTGTTACACTAAGAGACTTCACAAACTGAGAGAGCTTTGGTTCTCAAACCTTAAGATTAAACTGTTAAGATGTAGCTTTATGGGCTAAACTAGAAAAAAGACATGAATGTATGAAAATGATCTAACAAAGAGTTATGCCTAGACTTGTTCATTAACATTGGTCATGAATAGGAAGTATGTTGAAAAGGATCGTTCGATTTACAGATTACAGACAGATCAAACCACAATCATCAGGATTGAGATATTTGAAGTGTAGGATTTTTTTAAAGAAGGGTTTCATACCTATTTAAAACATCCTGAGCAGATATCAGCAATGGTAAATTAGTCATGTTTCAGTGATGATTTTGGTTTTATGTGACTATCAAATCAAAATGAAATAAATAAAATAATTTGTCCTGCTTTTTTGTATTTTGTTATATTATTTGTGGAGATGCACAACAGTGGATTTTTCATGTCTTAAAGCTCAAATCAACTCAAACTGTTTTCTTCAGCATGCCAATGAGTTCACTGTATTCCAGTGGCCTCCACAGTCGCCAAATCCTAATCCAACAAGCCACATTTGGGAGGTGGTGAAACAGGAGATTTTCATCATTGATGTGTAGTCGGCAGATCTGCAGCAACTGTGTGGCACTATCATGAACGTTACTGGTACCTTCTCGGTGAACCTCTAGGGCCAGATGAGATGATCTGAGCTCTGAGACATGGAGCTGCTGGAAGTGTCCATCAGAAGATGGCCCACCGTGGACATTAAGGAGTTTGCATGGTCAATAGCAATACATAGGTAGGCTGTGGGGTCTGAACAATGCTCTGTTAAGTGTGCCCAAAGTGTGCCGAGAGAAGATCTCCACACCATCAGACCACCAGCAGCAGGCTGATGCTTTGAATTAAGGCAGGATGGATCCATGCTTTATGATGTTCACACCAAACTTTGTGCCTAGCATCTGAATGTGGAACACAAATCAGAGACTAGGAATTTCTTTTAAAAAATTTGAAATTGTCCAAATTTTGTGAGCTTGTGGCACTTCTACCCCTGATTTTTTTGTCCTTCACTGACAGGAGTGGCCCCTGGTGTGGTCCTCCACAGCTGTAGCCCATCTGTTTCTCAATTTGACAGGTTCCACAATGGTCTTCTGTATACTTAAATTTCTTAGCCACGTTTACAGCACTCTGTTATATCCAAATTACAAAGACTTAATCCAGTCTACTTTATTTTTTCAGCGTGTCAAAAAAGCCTAGTAATTTTACCATTCAATAGTGACTATCAAGCTAAAATAAAATATTGGCAAACACTTAACAGCAAATAAAAACACAATAAAATACTTTTGAAAAGTCATTAAAACCTAAAACACTCAATAAACACAGACAAAACTGGGTCCAACATTGTACTATGAGGGTGTTTTTAACAAAGTGGCCAAAGAGTACAATTGTGCCTCAGCCCCAAAGTAAATAACAGGCTGCTATAACTTTACTGTGCCACCAGATGTTGCCGTTTTATTTTTATTTTTCTGAGAATAAAGTACCAAAGCTTGAACTCTTGTTTTAGCACAATGAAAAGAAGCCTCAAAGCTGCAGGAGGCTTCATTTACCCAGCAACACAGCTCAATGTCAGTGAGAGAGGGGTTTGGGCCACAAGCCTGATAACGCTCACCCAAGGTTCTTCTACCACCCCTGAAATTAGAGGTCCCTTATTATGCTCCTTTCACGAGTAAGGACCACACCATCAACAGGATGAATTTGACAATTATTTATTGCGTACAGTGAATAACGAACAACATAGTGGGTACGTGAAGCGTATGACGGTTTGGGGAAACTTCTCGGGGAATTCATCGTAGCTCCCGGGCACAACGAACCCCCCCTTTGAGGCCCTGAGGAAGGAAGAAGAAGTTTTAGATAAGGGGAGGGAGGGAGGGGTGCGTTGAGCGTGCGAAACGAGAGGGAAGTGAACGGTTAGAATTTATAGGAACACAGGAAGAGGCGTGGTTGAGGTGTGGTCCCCTCCTGAAACTCTGCTTTAAGCTCCACTTTCTGCAGTGTAATATGGATCCTTGATGTCTTCATGAAACATTAGTGACATGCTTTGGTCTAAAACCCAATAAATCAAGCACAGCTGCATTGTTTCCTGGCTCTCATAGCCCCTCCATTCAAAGAGGTCTGATTTAGTGGACGTGACCTTCATATGTTAATGAGCCACCGCTGATACCGCCCCGCTCTTCCATATCGGTGAGGGCAGCTGCATGTAACCATGGTGACTGAGCCCTGAGAGAGACATGGCTGCACCAGAACGGCTGCTGCAGTTCATGTTTGAGACCGAATCAGACCCCGAAAAATGAAGAGGAACCAGGACAAAGTCAAGGATCAAGGATAAACCAGGATGTTTCTCAGTGGTCTGTTAAGTTTGTTACTTCAGTGCTAATATGTAGATGAATAAAGTTGTTCTGCCATTCCTCTCCCCCTCCCCCTCCAAATGTCGATGTCGATGTGAAGCGTGTGGCTGTTTGCAGACATGCAATGCTTACCAAAACTTAGACTGGCGTTAAATAGAGTTTAGTCAGGGCTAATGAAGAGTGAGCGGGTCACTACAGAGACATAAACAGGATTAGCTAAAACCCGGACGTGGATTAACTTTCACTTCTAAGTAACACTGAACGGGCCGTTGCTACTGATAGTGAAATAAGACAGAGAGAGGGGGTCTTCTCTAGTGTTGTGATATGTAAATAATGTCTGGGCTCTTCAGGGCCAATCAGAGCAACAGTCTATTACAGAAATAACATTAGTAATGTGACTGTCCCATCAGAATAAAGCCAGGATACGCAATAGGCGGCCCCTGGTCCACATCCGGACTGCAGATCACCTTTTTGTAGACCCAGGGCAGAAAAAACCCACAGCACGCCACTCTCTCTGACTTACTGACGCGAGGTTAGACCGGCCGAGAGAGGAGAGGCATAGAGAGAGAGCGTGTGTGTGTGTGTGTGTGTGTGTGTGTGTGTGTGACTGGGAGCGCGCTCACACTTGCATTATGGGTTGTCATTCCAGTGACAACGATGCGCTGATTGGCCGATAACTATGCAAGCTGGCAGTCACACACCCTCCTCCTTCAGTCAGTTTTCTTTGCACGACAACCAAAAAAAACATGAAAAAATAGTTTAAAAAAGAAGGCCAAAATTTTGACGGCACGCACAGCTGTGGACTCGTGACTTCCTCAAAACATATTTTCTGGACCTTTTACATTTCTAATTGAGAACCCCTGGAATATAGTATTTAATAGAGCCATAGCCTTTAGTGACAGTAACGTGCTGCCATTGAGAACATTTATTAGCTGTAACTCTTAGCAGCCAGCAGTTTTCTGTGAACCTTATTTTAAAAGGTTATTTTCTTTTCTATATGCCACACAGTAGCTGTCTTAAAAACCTCTTTACTTGCATTATTGTATATTATTATGACACAGTCCTGTGTATATTCTTAAACAATAACAAGACAGAATTGCTTATCTAGTAAGTAAAAACACCTATGAAAGTAACCCCTCAGTTCGGACAAAATCGTCTTATCATGTCCAGCCCTTACAGATGCCTGGCCTACAGAGCCTTTGTGAGCAGGTGTTGGGATTTTGTGGGCTGAAGAATCAGGGTGGTGCTGCCTGCCTGCGTGGTTCTGCAGATAAGAGCAGAGTTTCCTGATGCAGAAGACCAGTTTGAGGGGTTCAGAACTTCCTGGGTTGAACCTTAACATGTAAGTCCACCAGCATAGACACAAGAAAGAAAAGTGTTAAAGCACAAAAACACAAATTATAGCCATACATTTTAATGTATGTTTATTTCACTTTGTACTGAAATCTAAAAAAATATAAAAAATCCATGAAATGTCGCATCTCGTTTTTGTATCTCATTAGATACATAAGGTGTTTCTGGCAACTGATAATTCACCTAAGGACCTTTATTTTTATCATTTATCTGACTATATTCATTTGTTTTTTTAAGATATTTGTTGATCATATTAATCAGACAGAGGTATCATGAAAGTATTTATTGAATAGAATACAACAGGCTTTTAGGGGTTAATGTGTTTCACTTACAAATGTCACATTATGTGATTCATAACAAAAAATCTCTCCGTCTTTATGTTGAGTAAATATATCAGGAAGATAATCAAATAATTATTATTTGATTTATTTGTCTCCCTCAGTTTCTCGTAAATCATTGATGTGCTGTAGTGTTAGTAATTGTAGCTTTTCATCACAGCTTCACTCCTCCCAGTCACACCGCTCATATGACAGCACTCTGTGGGCATTTTTGAGACATACAAAAATCTGATTAAATTGATTCAATGATAATGACCAGACTGTGAGGGTTTGACCTGCAGTAAAAAAGTGAACTGAATGAGGGGGGAGTTCTGCTGCTGAGCCCCAGGGAAGGTGTCAGCTGAGGGCTAACACGTGGAAAGATTGTGGTTTTGAATGTTAATGGAAACATACAATAAATATATCTGAAAATAGTGTCCGCTTCAGTTCTGTGGTGTAACAGCATCAGATGTGATCAAGAGCAGATATGAAAATGCGGTTAAACTGTTAAACTATAGTCACAACTTTAGACAAACATAAACACAATGCGGTTAGGCCAAAGATTATAGATTAAGAACAGCATCAACCACACAGACCTTTTTAGACTATTATTTGAAATGCACAGTGGTCACACCATGACAGCTGTGTTTTCCATCCACCTATTTTAATGCACATGAATTGGTGCACATTAAAAATCAATCAATGAAAAGGGAGGAATTGCAATTGATTTTATGATGCAAAGATGCCAACAATCTGATGAATTATGCCTAATTATAAAGTTCAAACTGTTGTCATCCATTAAATTATAAACCAAAGGCCAAATTATTGGTAAACTAGCAACTAAGGCACACCATGCAAACTAGCCTTTAAACATGTCGTTATCTTGTAGCTCATTACATTTTCAATTGAATACTTTAATATCTGATAAAGACTAGCAATCCTTTTTTTTTAATAATTTAAGAAATCTTTAAAATATCGCTGAAATTAATAAAATTGTGTTTTTTGTGTTAGGTGAACCTATGAATTGAAGAGACAACAAACTTAATTCATTCACTAGTACTGGTAGCATTAACAAAATGTGCAACACATGTATGAGCATCACCTTTCATAAAAATGAAAAACAAAGATTGTATCAGGTATTAAAATCTCTCACCTTTTGGCGAAATTCAGCATTTTGGAACCAAAATAGGTGACCTAATGGCCAGTACTTTGACATGTGCACGCGCCTGAAGGGAGCCCTGTGTTGTAGAAGTAGCCTCAGTTGGTTGGAATATAGTAGTGTGTGTGTACATGAGTGAAAGGGGAGCTTCTCAAAACACCAGTCGGACTCTGTTTAGTTCATCAGCAGCCGACCAAGTAAAGGGAGGTAGCCCCGAAGTAGGAACTAGCTTCGGCCCTGGAGCAGCCATATAGACTCGCCTGTGAGCCCCGACCACGACCATCGATAAATCTTTGTAAAAGACGAGAGAAATGGGGGAGATGATACATTTGCCGCAATTGTGACCTCGTTTTTGAAGTGGTGGGACACACAGATATCAGGAGAGTATTTTTATTATTACCATGTATGCTGAGATGTGATGGCCTCCCCCCTCCACCAATTCTTTAACTCCAGAAAGTGTATGTGAGTGATTGCTACATGTTGGTTCAAAGATATCACGATTGAATAACATGACCCATTACACAGCAATCATGTCAAGTGGTAAAGCAATTTGTTCTAAGATCAGATGGCATTTTAACTACAATCAGCAGGTGCTATCTAAATTTAAGGTTCAAATGCATTTTTTGGCTCCACGCAGACTTTTTTTGGTGGGAGTGCTTGGCAAAATGGCTCTTTTGATTGGATAGGTTTAGGGTCCCTGCACAAGAAGAATTAAAGTTTCCTAATAGAGGCATCGTGTCATTGATGCATAATGTTGGCTAACACAGCAGGAGATATAGAAACTTTATCATAACTTTTTTTTAACTCAAGTTTTTATTCGATGCATGACAGTTAATATAATATTATATAATTAATATGATATTGAGCAGGGCCTTCATATATAGATGTAAAATAAGAAGTGTCAATAATATTACATGATCTTATACGAAAGGTGTGGAAGTGTTTACTGGTAGGTAAAGGTTAATAAATTAATTCATAAATAATAGATAGTAATAATGATAAATAACTAGCTCATAAGTAGATTAAATAGTATGGATATTTAGGTTAAATACATAAATTCATAAATCCATTATTGTATTTAGTACAACAAAATATCATACAAACTAACTCAACTGTCATCTTCTTGACAGTTATACAGGACCAGAATGATTCCCAAATTGATGCTGTAGTACCATCCCTGTTGTTTACCTTATAAAGCACACATTCATACAAAGCTGTCTTTATCATCAAATTTACCCATTCTTTAAACTGTGGGGTTCCGGGGTCTTTCCAGTGTTTAAGAATAGTCCTAGCAGCCACTGAGACCCCGACCATTATAACGAAGAATTTATCTTTTGATAGATCACTTACCTGACCTTTATCACCCAGTAAACAACTTTGGACAGAGTGGTATAGTTCTTTCTAACCAGTCACTTAAACACTGCATAACAACCCTCCAGAAGCATTGGATAACTGGGCATTCCCACAGACAATGTATCAAAGTACTGTTATCATTTTGATATTTCCAGCACAGTTTGTTGTTCATAAGGCCTGATCTATTTAGTCTCACAGGGGTCCAATAATATCTTTGTATGATCTTATACTGTGAGTTTGCATTTACATTCTTTTACAAATTTTCCACATTGCGAAATTATTTCTGTCCATTCCTTGTTCCCAAAGACAACCCCAATGTCCTTTTCCCATAATATCTTCAAACTTCTAAGATTATTACTAAGTGTCAAGTTCATTCTTCTGTAAAATATCGAAGCTTTGTGATGGTGAGGTGGTAAAACAAGATATTCCAGAATAGGGTTGTCTTCAGGTTTCCAGTGTAGTGATAAAGTTCCTTATTTGAAGATATTTCCAGAAATGTTCTTTTCCCTTTAGGTTATATTTTCTTAATACAACAGTAAATGGCATTAACACTCCACCCTCATACAAATAATCCAAAGTTCTTATTCCACAATTGTGCCAGCTCTTCCAATAAATTGGTCTTTTATCAACACAAATCACTTTATCATACATTCTTGTAGTTATATCTCCCAAAATGCATCAAATTTGGGCTTTTAAATAGGAAATGCTCAAAATTTTTCTTACAGGGCCCCCTAGAGGGTCATATCCCTCTCACCTTTTCACCCCGGACTGGTTTACATGCCTGTAGCATAACTCTTTCAAAAACTAGCTAGAAACTGAACATGGTTTCACTATAGGATATACCTTTATACAAGAGTGAGGGATTTACAACTGAATTTACCTTTTTACACCCACCATATTTTGGGGTTTTGGAATGCAAGTAAATAATACATATACTTTTTAAATGTATATATATGTCCTTCAGTTTACAGGAATTTACTGGTTTGTTTCATTTGGTGATGAATGGAGTGCTTCAACAACGATGTTAACAAGTAAAAGAGAGAAAATTATATTCTCTATCTTATGATTATATTGTCTTTTAATTGTAGACATTAAGAATTAATAACTGCTGACCGTTACATTGAACATATTGGAAGGACATTTGGACATTTTCATAACTGCCTGAAACAATAAAAAGCCCAGAAAATCAACAGAATTATCTAGGACACTGATCTAGCCTACAATTGTGTGGATATTTGGGGCATCGGTGGCGCAATAGTGCGCTTGGTCAGTGATCGGGAGGTTGCAAGTTCAAGCCCAGCTCTGGGCGACAAATGGTGATGTGTCCTTGGGCAAGACACTTAACCCCAAGTTGCTACCACTGCTTCGGCAGTGGTGTTTAAATGGGCATGAAAGGGCGTGAATATGTTGGAGCTTGATGGACAACTTACATAGAAACTCAGAACCATCAGTGAGTGAATGTGAGAGTGAATGGGTAAGTGTGACCTGCAAAGCTGTAAAGCAGCTTTGAGTAGTCAAAGACTAAAAAAGCACTATATAAGCTCAAGTCCATTTACCATTTTTTTCATCCTCAAAAATAATATATTTTTTAAAACCTTTTATCACCATCCCAAGCTTCTTTTTGTTCTCAAGTGGAACATTTGAAACTTATTTAGAGAAACATTAAACCCTCTAATGGACCTTCTTATAATCAGAAATATTTTCTCTTTTTGTTCACTTGTGATGTCTGTTGATAATTAATACTTGAAGAGTGAACATTTAGGCTCAGTACTTCACCACTGCACTGTACACTCTGGTTTCACTTACTTTTGAAATCAGTTGTGGTTTTATTAGCAACTCACAATAACAACCCATCAGATAATTTTCAGACAATATAAACTGTGTTCATAGTGATGCGTTACACAGATATTTGACACAAATAACATTCATACATAAAAATAAAGCTGTTAGAAATTCTTGCTAACCACAATGCAGAAGCTGACCCAGAGTAAACCCATGACCCAAGTTCATCGGTCTTAAAAAAAAAAAAAAAACTAACTAGAAAATGGTACACTTTATGCTTGTGGTATATTTTGGCCATTCAATGTAAAAAAAAAATAAAATAAGGAAAATGGAAAAAAAAATATAAAGAGTTTTACTATCTGTTGCATTTTTTTGTCTGAAGAGCAAAGATGGTGAACTTCATCGTCATAAGAAGACACACCAGTCATTGCCAGGGTGAGCATTGTGTTTCCTGGGCATTTTTACTTCAACATCTATCAGGAAAATTACATATCATGAATATAACATTATGAAAAGTGACTCAACTCCTTAAGGAGTTATGTTGTGGGGGTTTTAAAGGAGTTATAAAAACATTATTACTAGACTGGCTGAAAAGCTTTAGAGATTTTTTTTTACATGTGGCTAAATCAGATTGGCACTCAGGCCCCGTCCACATGAAGACGAAAACATCATTTTCAAAATATTTTACATAATCATGACATCATCCACATTTAAACTGAAAATGTTGCGGTATATATGCAAGGCCTGTACATGGCACTGCAATGCTGCCACAGAAATACACCAAAACCAGAGAAGACATGGAGCATGTGCATAAAATATGCACACATTGTCATTAAATGCTGGCACATGTTGTTTTTCATGACCTCTTGTTGCTCATGGTGGCCGTAGAGGAGCAGGTGATTTTTCTCTGAGTCATAACAACTTCAGGATCTTCTGCAGCACAAACCCTACACTCTTCTGCCATTGTTTCTGTTGTTGTCAGGGGTTTGCTCTTGCAGTTTAAAGGAGTTTTCAGGTCTACAAACTTAATACTCTTGAATTTGTCTCTGTGTGGACGGCTCTGAGACGTCTGCATGAATAATACGATACAATATAAGAAGGACAGAGATCATGTCACCGCTGTATTAATGGGGTTGAATGGTAGAATAAATGTCACCATCTCCAAGGAAACTGTGCTTCTGACTTTTCCTGTCTGATCCTGGAAATGGGAAAAGAAAATGTCATACATGTTTTTATTCAGATTGTAAGAAATTTAGTGCAGTGAATGTATTTGCTTACTTGCAGATGCCAAGCAGTCTGTTTCCTTTTTTTTTTCTTTCAGTTACACACTATTACATCAAATATGAATGCAAATGTTAGCAATATTGATTAATGTTTACTCTCGTTGTGCTGGCTTTCATGTTTTTTAATAAAGAAAAAATAAACAAAACTTTAGAGGTCAGTAATATGGCCTTAAAATTAAAACACAATATGTTAAAGAAAATGGAAGATGATTTATATCACATTAAATTAAATAATTTAAATAAAATGCTAAGCCAAAAGTTATGTCAAATGCAACTAACAGAAGCAGTATTTAGAAATGCAAACAAATTAAATTATTTTAGCCTCATTTTCTGTTTTCCATGACCTTGTCATTGACAACAGACTTCCCAATCATTATCTGTTTATTTTAGTGTTTCCTGCTTGAATTCGTCTGCTAAAAGTTTGGCTGGGCAAGACAGGCACATATATTCTGCTTTTTTTCTATTCCTTTTTTCCATAATGATTGCTTAATGGACTGCTTAATGATTTAATGTGCATTCTAAATTGACTTTACAATCTTTATTATAAAACATGCATAGTTAGAATTTCAACTTTTGGATAAGGTCAGATATTTGCATTTATAGGCTTTGAGTATATCTGCATTGACGCTTTGCATTGCACTTGGTGATGTGAGGCTTGGATGCAGCTGCTCGGCCATGGAAACCCATCCATGAAGCTCTGTGCACTGTTCTTGAGCTAATCTGAAGGCCACATGAAGTTTGGAGGTCTGTAGAGGTTGACTCCACAGAAAGTTGGCGACCTCTTCACACTATGCGTCTTAGCATCCGCTGACCCCGCTCTGTCAGTTTTCATAGTTTACCACTTCGTGGCTGGGTTGCTGTCGTTTCAACTAAACTTTGGACCAGTTCTGTGAGACTGGTTCAGTCAACAAGGGACTGAGACAGTTGACTTTTTTATTTCAAGGTGCTGAAAAAGTAAGGATATATGTTTTTTTCACTTGTCTTAGGCTTCAAAAAGCACTGTAAGTGCATAAACTGTACATGTCTGTCTGATGTTTGAAAACAGTGCAATAGCATCAATGAAATTGGTGACAAGTTTGAAACACTGTGGTACACTATCTTCCCGATATTCAAATGGAATACTTTGTAATGTGTGCTTGAATACACAACACAAACAAAAAGAAATGGCTTTAAGTGTCTTGCACATGGCAATTCTTAAGTAGTGTGTTAATCCTAATGGGAGAAAATTGTGAGGACAGCAAAGCAGACTGTGAGGTTTTGACCTGCAGTAAAAAGTGAACTGAATGAGGGGGGATTTGCTGCTGATGCTGCTGAGCGCCCAGGGGAGGCATCAGCAAGGGCTGACATGAGGAAAGATTGTAGTTTTGAATGATGATAGAAGCATATGGTAAACACATCTAAAAACAGAGAGTGGCAGATGTGACAGAGAGCAGATATGGAAATGTGGTTGAACTGTTGAACTATTGTCACAGCTTTAAAAAAAGATAAACACAATGTGGTTATGCTGAATATTATAAAGAATAGTATCAAACCACAAAAATGACAATAATGACAATAAAAACTTTCTATTCTATTCTATTCTATTCTATTCTATTCTATTCTATTCTATTCTATTCTAAAATGTACAGTGCCCACATCATGACAGCTGTGTTTTTTCATCCACCTATTTTAATGCACATGAATTTGTGCACATTACAAATCAGTAAATAAAAGGGAGTTATTGAAAATAATCGTATGATGCTGAAAATCTGATGAACTGTGCCTAACTATAATTTTACATGCAGTTATCAGTCAAGTTATGAACTCAAGGCCAGAAAATTTAAGGCCCACCATGTAAAATAGCCTTTAACATGTCAAATTACCTTGTAAGTCTTTACAAGTTCAAGATAATATTAAATATCTGATAAACACTAGCAACCCATGGTTTAACTTATACATTTACTTTTTTATTATTCAAGAAATCATTCAAAATGTGATGAAATTATAAGCTTTTTTTCAACACGTTTTTTTAATTAGGTGAGCTTCTGATTTGAAGAAACAACAAACTTCATTAATTCACTAATTCATGCAGGGGGAGGAAAGTAAAGGACAGAAAGGTGCAAGTTGGCAAAGGAAACATTAGAAAGTGCCTCAAGTGTGTGGTCTCTACAAGTTGAAACAAACAAAAAAATAGGGTGCAGTGTGTCTGATGGCAAATGGAGTTAGCTTAGCATGATAGCACATCATCAGTGCTGTTAAAGTGATTAAAAACTAGCAATAGGTCTTGTAAATAATGTCCTTTGATTATGGCTCTGTGTAAAGGCTGGTTCAGAATGCTAATCAATGTGATGGCTACTTGCCTACAATTATGTGTATTTATTTCTGATGCTTTTCACATCCAGTAACTTTCCTTTCAATCTGATTACAGTGAGTAGAACATGAAACACTGACAGTGAGTAGAGGATGCATGTCATCCTTTCACATATTATAATTATATAAATGTACATTAGGTAGTTGAATTATCATGACGAACAGTAATAAGGGGTAGGAACTTAAAAAGTTTGTTTACTTCTTCCTTCTCCTTTTCTAGCATGTATAATTACTTCAGTTCTTTTTTTCATGTATGTGAATGGCATTTCACTATTTTTTGTTGCTTTGCATACATGTTCACAAATTCAATTCAATTCAGTCTTCATGTCCAAGTATGATATTATTTTGTCCACGTAGTAAAGTAAGCAAAGTAAGATCATCAATTTGGTAATTAGCATTGCTACCATAGTAAAGGCAATAATAAAGCTAGAGGCGATATTTCTTCATGTGTATCTGGAACTACAAGAACAATATAAAACCTTTAAAAGTTCAGATTTATTACACCATTGCACACAGCTAAATATCAATATTATTGACTAGTTGTAAGTTGTTTAATGCTATGAATTGAACACTTCTGAGATATCAGTTGTAGAGATGTCTGCCTTCTCTCTGGTATAACTGGATTAATTCACAAAAGTCCTGTGATGCTCTAAGCACCAAACATACATTTGAAAATTGGAAAACCAGGATCTGGTTGCTCAAAATTAAAAAAAAATGCAGACTTCGTTGTGAGCAATTTCATGGAACTACTTTTTACCATTAAGAAATATTGTTTTTGATTTTTGGGATCCCGTTCATGCCCGAAATGTTAAAAAAAGGGAAAATAAGTTGTTAATATTAGAGACCTGGCTTTTCTGCTTTGTATGTCACTGATGCTTTCCAATAAAGCCAAAGTGATTCAATGCAAAAAATAGCAGTTAGCACAATGTAGCCCTTATCCAATTGCTTGATTAATTGCTAAAATGCTTGATAGAGTACTCAATTACATACATTATATATATTACATCATATATATATATATATATATATATATATATATATATATATATATATATATATCACTAACAACTATCAGGCCTGTAATTCCAACAATCTTTAAATTTAGAAATTCTTTCTATCTGCTGATAAAACTAGTAACATGTATTTGAAATGAATGAATGCATGAAACATGGTATCATCATTTAACTCATAATAAAGTACAACTGAAATCAAGAGTATTACAGAGGACTTGACTTCAGTCTAAAATTGTATGGATTTTTTTTAATCCTAAAAAATAATCATTTTCAAAGTTTTACCACCAACTAAACCTCTTTTTGTTTTTAGTGCAACAACACTTGACATTTAAAGCTGCTTTACAGAGATTAAACCCTTAAATGGACCTACTAGTAATCAGAAGGTATATCTCCTTTTGTTCACTTTTGATGTCTGTTGATAATTAATACTTGTAAAGTTAACTATTGAGCTCAGGATGTCACCACTGCACTGTAAACTTTGGTTTCACTTGCTTGTGAAATCCGTTGTGGTTTAGTTAACAACTCACAATAACAACTCATCAGATTATTTTCAGACACTATGACCTGTATTGATAGAGATGCATGCTTTACACAGATACAGTATTTGACATGTATTACATTCATACTTCAAAATATAGTTATTAGAAATACTTGCTAACCACAATGCAGAAGCTGACCCAGAGTAAACACATGTCCCAAGTTCATCTGTCTTAAACAAAACAAACAAACAAAAAAACTGACATGAAAATGGTAGGCTTTATACTTGTAACATATTTTGGCTAGGTAATGTAAAAAAAACTGAAAAGGAAAACAATAAAAAAAAAAATTACAAAGACCTTCAACTTTTTGTTGTATTTCTTGACAGAAGAACAAAGATATTTAACTTCATTATAAAATAATAAGCCAGTCATTGCCAGGGTGAGAGTCATGTTGTCTGTGTTAACTTTTCATGAATATAATATTACAAAGAAATTATTCCACTCCTGGAGCATCTATGTTGATGAGATTTTAAAGCTTTAAGAAAAGGACTATTGCTGGACTGATTGAAAGCTTTAGATATATTTTTAAATGTGATGAATGTAGATTGTCACTCAGGCCGTCTCCACATGAAGACGAAAACATGGTCAGTTTAAAATATTTTCCATAAACATGTACTTTACACATTAAAACAGAAAATGATGTGGTGTATATGCCAGGCCTGTATGAGTCGGTGCAGTGCTATCACAGAAACACACCAAAACCAGAAAAAGGACATGGAGCATGTGCATAAAACATGGACACAATGTAAACAAAATCTGGCACATCTTGTTCTTGTCCTCTTGTTGCCCTTGGTGGTTGTAAAGGAGCAGGTGATTCTACTTTAAATGTTGTAACAGGTTCATGAGCCTCTGCAGCACAAACTCGACACTATTCCACAATTGTTTTTGTTGTCAGGATGGACAGGACAAGTGGTGTTATGACAACATAGTTTCTCAAAAACATCTGCATTCATTGTCCACATGCAATGCAAAGTCAGCATTTTCAGATTCACAAACTTGATAGGCTAGATATGTTTTCATGTGAACAGCTCTGAGACTTCTACAGCAATAATACAACACAATGTAAGAAAAGACATAGATCATGTCACCGCTGTATTAATGGGGCTTGATGGTAGAATAGATGTCACCGTCTGGCATTAAACTGTGCTTCTGTCTTTTACCTGACCCGTTTGATCCTGGAAGTGGAAAAGAAAAGAAAACAGTGTCATATATGTTTTTATTCAGATTTTAAGAACTTGTATGCAGAGAATTTATTAATTTACTTGCAGATAGTCATGCAGTCTGCTTTTATTTCTTTTGTTCCTATTCTTTCAGTTGCATAAAATTACAAAAAATATAAATGCAAATGTTGTAGATGCTGAATAATGTTTGCCCTAATTGTTCTGGTGGTCGCAAATATGGCCTTTAAATTAAATCGCCATGTGTTCAAGAAAATCCAAGATGACAGATATATTACATTAGTCACCCCTGAAGCACCCAAGCAATTAATGCATACTAAAGTCCCTTGAGAGCCATAACGGTTCCTCTCTTAAAAGTGTAATAAAAAAGTTAAATATTAATATTTTTTTTCATTTTTCACTCCTTCACATTTTTATAATGATTTCTGATCTGACCATCTATATAAAATATTTTATTTTTCTGTAATATATGTTTTTAAGAACTTTTTGTTTTAAAAACCCCTGTGTTTTCCACAGAGAAGACCATTAAATATGTGTGATTTTTGTAAAATAAGCTGCAAAGTGGAGTTTTTGAGGGAAGATTATTACAGTCTTGACAAGGTCAGTAATTCATGTCTAAATTGATGTTTTATGCATTATTTGTTTTAGGAGCAATTACAGTTTATTCAGGAAATTAACATTAATATACCTTGTGTACCAATTTAATTATTCTTATTAAAGTGTTACATCTAAATTGTTTATTTTACTTTCATTACATAGTCTTTTCAACAACTTCTGACCCATCCACATTTTTTTCCTATAATTTTTATGTTTTTATGCCCTTATTGTCAGGAGGACAGTGGAAGCTCTGAATTGATCAAGAAAACACAGAGTCAATTTGACCTTTGATGACTTGAACCTGAAACACACACACACTCACAAAGAAAAAGACACCAACACACATACACGCTCACACACATCATCCCAACACTTTAATTCCAATTTTGTGTTTATCTTCTTTAATGTTATGCGTTTTGCCAGGTGAGGGATTCAAACTTCCATTGACATCTTATATGCTCTGTCTTTCTGATAATATATATAATAATAATATAATAATTAATATCTGGTATTTATCTCCCTTTTTACAGTATTTCTATTTGCTGTACAGAGGTGATGGCTCTTGGGTTTCTTTCCAGTTGAGTTTGTTAAGCCTGCCAGCCATCACTCATTTTATTTATCTACTCCTGTTGTATCTCTCTGTTCAAGACCAGCCTTCTAACTGTGATGCTGATGAAACAAAAGCCAACAGTCACAACAATACCGATCCCATTTTGACAACTTGGAGAGGTGAACTTTAGGGTCAAATATAACAGTGCTTTGTAAATATCTGAAGTGACCGTCATCTCCCTCTTTAAGCAGCACATGTTGGGCCTCCAGATCAACACCTGCACACGTCAAAGCTGAACTATTGAATACCTGCCAGCTGAGCTGTATCTGAACTTTTAGAGTTTATTGTTTTATTAAGTGTATCAGCCTCCATTCTATTCAGATTACAGCCCTATAACTCAACAGGGTACAAAGTCTGTCAACAGAATAATTTTCCTTCATCTTTCTTTTAAATCAGTGGTCATACAGTATATTTCTCAAGTCTTGGTGACACTGATGATCCACATGAAAACTTTGGCTTTAGTCCATCAATTTTAATAAAAAAAAAATATCTTTAATATTTGAAAAAAGTTACAACTGATCAATAGCTAAGAAAGAATTATTGCTATATTCCATGAAATACCTTTTTCAAACCTGAAGCTCTCAACTTGGGTGTAAATGACATTATCAGACTTAAAATCACCATCACCATTTGGTACTGAAACAAAGAAAAAGCCAGAGAAATCATAAATTCTAATCTAGTTTTCATTGAAAATTTAAAAGAATCATTGTTGGCTAATGAAACAGAACCATTTTACCTTTATTTTTCCTGGGTATTTTCACAACAGCATATGTGTCCTGCTGTAGATCGGCATCACTGTGCTCTGCTGAGGCTGGAAGAATCACAACAACAGAAATGATCCCTCTGAGCAAAAATCTTTTTTGAGAAGTTATAGAGTATGACCAAGAAACACTCTGATCACATTATAAAGTACAAACTGCTCATCTGTTTATGAAAACAAATGGCTAAACACATGGCAGCTGCTCAGTGCATCCACAAAACATGATACGGTTGAGCCAAATTACTGAAGTTCAAACTGAGAATCAGAATGAGTAAATATGTGATGAAAAAAAAAGAAAAGTTTTAATATGCTGACTACACAAGATTCAGTTTTATTTTCTTTGCCTGAGATTCTCTACCAGAGCTCCTGTCACTCTAAAGTTTTCCTCTCCATGGACATCCTGAGATATCAGTATGGACCAAAATGACAGAGGAATGTTTCCAGTGCCCTGTTGGAGTACTGCTGAACACTTTTAAGAGAAAATTAAGAGTGCAAAAACCCAGTGTTAACAAGGAACAAAATTGCTGGCTAGTGAAAATATAGCTAGAAACAGCAATGACAGACATAGTAATGCTAGTCATCTGAACATTTGGCCCATTCATTTTATTAATTAAGGATGAGCAATTGAATCAGTCTTCGTTTTGATAGCACTTTATAAAGTAGTTTTAATCTTTTGCCAAAAATATCCTTTAGTTTTAGTCATAATTAAGTCATTTTAATGGTTTTAATTTTAGTCTAACTTTAGTCGATGAAATCTACGTCGGCTAAAATAAGAAGTGCATAGGCTAAGGCATTTTTTATGGTTCCTTGAAATTCTGGAGTTGGATTGAGGGGCAAATGGATTCAACTAAATAATTATGCACAGAAATTGACCAAAAAAATCATTTTAAGCATCTTTGTTGATCTTGACACCATAGAACAGACCATACTTCTTTAGAACTTGGTAACTTTGGTATTAGAAAACTGGACTCAAAGAACAAGTTATTTAAAGAAAACAGAAAACAATTATTTCACATAAATAATATAAAATTGAAGGCAAAAAACATCACCCGTTGGGTACCTCAGGGGTCAGTCCTAGAACCCAAACTATTTTGTTTGTATGCAAATGGTATTGTTCATGTTTATTAATTTCTTGATGGATATGTTGCAAATGATACTATCTGGAAAAAATTAAAAACAAGTACTGGATGTGGGCAAAATAGAATAAAAAAATAAAAGAATGGTCTGATATTAATCAATAATTATTGGATCTTAAAAGTACATACTTTATGATTTTTAGTAATAAAGGGAAAACCCTAATTGCTCCAATACACACCACTTGGCTACAAAAAAAATAAATAAATAAATAATAACCATTTGAATTTAATTAAACAGACAGGGACTAGCCTCCTATTGGATAACTACTGCATGAGTGATTATTTTTCAGCTGGAAACAAGTTATTTCACCCCAGCTGATGTAATGAGTAGCTTCTCATTTCTTAAACAACCATGTCAAAGACACATCCTGTTGTCATGTAAAAGATGTTAGTCTGTTTTAAGAAGGGTCAAATCATTGGCATCAAGCAGAGAAAACATCTAGGGAGATCGAAGAAACTACTAAAACTGGGTTAAGAACTGTCCAACACATTATTAAAAACTGGAAGGATAGTGGGGAACCATTGTCTTCAAGGAAGAAATGTGGTCAGAATAAAATCCTGAATGATGGTGATCGGTGAATCACTTAAACGTTTGGTCAAATCAAATCAAAGAAAAACAACAGTAGAACTCAGGGGTGTGTTTAATA
Source organism: Scarus forsteni (assembly GCA_036419115.1). Lineage (NCBI taxonomy): Eukaryota > Metazoa > Chordata > Actinopteri > Labriformes > Labridae > Scarus > Scarus forsteni. Next base: position 883,408 of record JAZDUH010000360.1, read on the forward strand.
GTTAAAGTAAGAGCATTTCCAAGCAGTACGGTAGTGCAGCAGGTAGTGCACGTACCTCACAGCAAGAAAGCACCTGGTTCGATCCCTGGGTCGGTCAGGGCCTTTCTGTGTGAAGTTTGTATGTTCTTCCTGTGCATGCGTGGGCGTGGATTGGGACTGAACAGCTGTGTAGCCTTAAGAAAACCACTAATCAGTACAGCTAACCAGAAAAAAAGGCTTCAGTTTGCTAGGGAGCATAACGATTGAACTGTGGAGGACTGGAAGAAGGTCATGTGGTCTGATGAGTCCAGATTGACCCTGTTCCAGTGTGATGGGTGCATCAGAAGGGAGGCAGATGAAGTGATGCACCCATCATGCCTAGTGCCTACTGTCCAAGCCTGTAGGGGCAGTGCTGTGGTCTGGGGCTGCTTCAGTTGGTCAGGTTGAGGTTCAGAAACATTATGGCTCAAAGAATGAGCTCAGCTGACACCTGATTTTACTGAAGGACCAGGTTATTCCATCAGTGGATTTTTTCTTCCATAATGTCACAGGCATATTCAGAGAAGACAATGCCAGGATTCACGGGGCTCAGATTGTAAAAGAGAGGTTCAGGAAGCATGAGACATCATTTCACACATGGATTGGCCCCCATAGAGTCCAGACCTGAACTCTGTTGAGAATCTTAGGGATGTGTCAGAGAAGGCTTTGTGTAGTGGTCAGACTCTCCATCATCAATACAAGATCTTGGTGAAAAACTAATACAACATTGGATGGAAATAAATCTGTGACACTGTTGAAGCTTATCAAAACAATGCCACAGCAAATGTGTGCTGTAATCAAAGCTATAGGCAGACCAACAAAATTTTAGAGTAAGTGGCCTTTTGCTTCGGCGGCAACTGTTTTCTTGGCCAGTTAGTGTTTGTTGGTGGAGTTGAAATTCATAAAGTAAATTAAATGTAGATATAAGGAGTCAAGATTGTTCAAAATCTTGCTCTGGTTTTTGATATATTTATATTAAATGTGAAATATCAAAAACCAGAGTGGAGGGCTCATTAAATGAAAAACCCCTGTGCCTTTTGTATCTCAGTGATTGTTCAATATCTGACCCATTGTGTGAAAGTACAGGGAAGTGATTGTAAAACATTTACTCATTACATGTTTGTTTCACAAAAAAAGCCATTATAGCAATTAGTAGAAGTCGCATAAAGATATAACAAAGCCATTATTTACAGAGCCAAACTTGTTAAAATTGTATGCATAAGTGATTTTCAGCATTATTCTATTTGGGTTTAATGCTCTTAAGAAAACTTGACCAACAACCAAACAGAAAAGTTTTTAAAAAGTTTTAAAAAATAGAGTCAGTATGACTTAAAGAGAGCAGAGTTGTTCTTTGTGACAATGACAATAAATACTCTGAATCTGAATCTGAATCTGAATCTCAGAGATCTTTAAAAAGCCGAAGTGTAGGACCAAACAGTTCAGCTTAATTTATTTACTGCCATCTGAATGTATGGTGACACAGTATTTGTCTATTTGAACAACCTGATATTTAAATTTTAAACAAAAAAGAGGGAATTCTATGCATTGAAAGGACATTTTTTCTCTATATTTTTAAATTCCGCCCCTATTTTCCAGGACTTTATGGAAGATGTACAGGTACCAGGTGTCTTGGTACTCTATTTTACACATCATTAGGGGGGTTAATAATCAGAGGATATATCAAAATCAGTTTCAAGTTCTTTACTGGACAAAAAAAGAAGAATTTATTATCAATGTTCTTCTTATGACTTACAGAACTATTACTTTTACATTAAAAATAACATGAAAAACAACTTTGGTGTTGTATATGGGTATTTTCGAAATCTGTGTTGGGCTCCTAAGCTAAAATCCTTTAGTTGGTCTAAAAGAAGCCTCATACAAAATTTGGTGCTTTTATCCACATGTGCACAATCCACCCAAAAATGTGCGCTAAGCCTCTAGACTAATATGTGTATGTGAGTTGATAAAGTTAAAGGCAATTCATACAGAACTCTCACCCTTAAAAAATTAATGAAGTAGACCAAAGAAATGTCAAACAGGCACGAGGACCTGTGATAGATCGAGGACCCGTCCAACACTGCTTGCATCTTTAATTCTTGCTGTTAATGTATTTTTCATTAACTGAACACCTGCCTACTTTCTTCTGAGTGTGGTTGATTCTTGTCTTTTTCACTGTGTTTTAAAATGAGAAACGTATTGCTTGAATTGTTTGAACTGCATGTAATAGTCTCATTCACTGATCATTAGTTTTGTAAAGACCCTGGAAAGTTATGACAAAGATAAACATACCGCATGGTCATGTGACTGACTTCTTACATTAATTGTCTTGGATAGAATGTTCCAGAATGTTTTTCATTTTTATGCAAACAACACTGTTATTCTTTGCCATGATCCAATGCTATTGCAGAATTCAAATGGTGACAGACCTCCTGAAATGGCTGTTAAAAATGTAACTGATTTTGCCTTAGCAAGGCCTGGCTGTTCTCATGGCCATAAGCTTCTTATCAATGGTATTATTTTTTATGGACTACAAATATGATGTTACATTTAAAAAAAGAAAATCATGTTTTTAAAACTAACATAATGAAGCAGAATGTTCACATGTGTGTTTTTGAGTGCACTCATGTATTTCATTGTAGAATGTTTAAATTTTTTATTCAATAAGTATTTTGTAAATATTTAAGTTTTAAAATTCCTTTTATTTAAAAAAAAAAGTTAGGAATAAAGTGCTCTTACTCAAGGTAAAAATGTCATAGTACAACTTTTACTTCTGTTGGGGCAGATCTATCCCTTTACTCAATAATTAATGTTGTGTGTTATGTCCACAGCTGTTCTTCAATGACAATCGTACGCCTGTCCAAAAATACTGCAACACAAAGGATAATTAAGTTACCTGCTGTACTTTTATGTTTCTGGCAGAGGAATAGTCCCAGGGACAGCAACAGGACTGTTACTACAGCACCACTAACAATCCACAGAAAGCTGGGAGGATGAGAGGCATGTTGGTCTGGAGACTGAAGTTCTGGATAGTATTTGTTCTCCATTATTTGAACAGTAAGCCAACTCTTAGGTGACTCTTCTGCTTTAATGCTGCATTTGTAGAGACCTTCGTCAGATTTGGAAACATTTTTGATGGTCCGCTTGCTTTCATATGCAGTCTTGAGAGGGATGTCATCTTTGTAGAATTCAGCTACACCTTGTATTTTTGAACGACGATGTCGACAAAACAGGCTGACATCATGTCCCTCTATCACTGGAGAAGCAGGCACATCCAGGATCACATCTCCGCCTGTAAAACATTAATACGCTAGGAGAAGTGAACACTGTATCATTGTATTGAACAGTAGATTTGATTGGCTTGAATATTGTTTTTAGGTTATCAGACTGAGCACTCGTATTTGCATTGAGAGTCAATGCATTTATTATGTTAGAGTAATTTTCAACATCAAAACTGATTTTGTTCCTCAAATTTTCTTTGTTAATAAAATTGTTATGTATAGCTGACTTTTACCAGCATTTAAAAAAATTATCAACACTTCGATGAAAGTACATTTGCAGGATCAGTTTTCAGTGTTCAACACAGGTTAGGGTATCTAAAGTGGAGTAAACATGCGCTGGTGAAGCATATAATTCTAAAATATCAGACTGACTTACAGACAAATTTTAAACTTTCTTTAACATAGATGCTACACTGCTGTTCATCCCAAAGGACTTTGTTTGCTGACTTTGTTTTAACCATATTGTTCACCTTTGTATTCGGCACATCTTTTGCTGAACTATAAAAAAGCTAGCCTTCAGAAATTGCACTGGTGAATATTATGTACAGTGACATACGCTGCACTTCCCAGTTTTGGGGGCACTGGTATAAGTGTCTTTTAAAAATGAATTGTTAGTCTATGTTTTTATTGTTGTCTTGCTGTTGTTTTTGTGTTATTTCTTCATCCATTTTTTACATATGAACCTTTCGTCTGAAATAAAGCCTATCTATCTATCTATCTATCTATCTATCTATCTATCTATCTATCTATCTATCTATCTGTCTGTCTGTCTGTCTGTCTGTCTGTCTGTCTGTCTGTCTGTCTATCTATTTGGTTGGATATTTTGACGTCTTAGTTCAGTAAGCAGCTCTTGTTTCCTGAAAGGTGAATCCATCAGATGCTGCAGTGTATTACCCAGATGTGTTTTGGATCAGGTATGAATTCAGTGTATTTAAAACTTTGGGCAAATGTTGCAACAATTGTATCCCCCCAGCTCACAGCACACAATTTGCATTTTCTTTCAAATTTCTGAAGTATTTCCACACAAAGCTGGTGTCGGAGATCATGTTTTGTGTCTCATTCATATGGTAAAGACACAACTTACTGCAGTATGACAGATAGTCTAGGACGACTGTAGAATGAGACATAATGATAGGTCTACATTTAAAGGAAGCAATTTTATCACCGCTTTTGAGTTTACAGTATGAGCTACAGCAGTAACAAATACCAGAAAACAGGAGGGAGTGCTAAATAAACAGTCAGTGCAAAACCATAAGACCCTTGTCACTTGCAGTGCTTGTGACCTGCCCTGTGAGAGCTGAGAGCGTTCGCCCTGAGTGTGTACTGTAGTCATGCTGCGCTCTCTGCTCTGAATATTGACTGGTATTTCAAATACTGTGTGTAATTATGCTGATATTTAATGTGAACCAGAAAAATCAAATTAAAAATGATGGATAGCAATAACAGATGAGGGAAAAGTGACTTTGTTCAAGATAATGGCTCTACTTCGTATTGAAACTCAGGAGTACAATACAGTTAAGTTCAATATTACGTGAGAGCAATAGACCGTTATATTTTGGACTTTGATACGGGCTGATTGAAAATGGATGGTGGGCTGCAGTTGACTCACAGGGCGTAGTTTGGAAACCCCTAGTCTATATGTTGTTGATCAAAATGTTTTTGTGTGAATGCTGTTTTAACAAATTGCTGACCCAACCACTGTTTCAGAAAGATGCATAAAATGATCATTATCAGTCAAAGCCCTGTTCCTTGTGGTCAAGATATTTTTATCATTTCAATGCTTTACATTATGAACAACAATATGCCTAAATGGAAACATACAATGATCCTCATTAAAAGGATCATTAAGAAAAAAATAGTGTTGATGGATAAGGAAAATAAGAAAGCAAGGCAAACAATATGAGAGAAAATGTCATATTTAAACTTTTAATTTTTATCAACGTTTATAATTCTGGCAAGTGTTGTTTTTCTTTTGTTCACTGGTTGAATTTGTCTTTTTGTCTTTTGGTTGGAAAGTTTGAGTTACTCACCTGTGACAGTGATGCTAATGGGATTACTTTTTTCTTCATTTGCATTTTCACACCAGTATGTTCCACTGTGACTGTCTAAAGCATCAGGAATTTCATAGGCTGGTGTAGATTGGTTATAACTGTGAACACTGGTCTGGGCTCTGAAGGGCTTTTGCATCAACCTCCTTTCAGTCTGTCCTGTGATTTGTTCACATCTTATGTTGATTTTTTCATAAGGGAAGAACTGCAGTCTGTCTGGAGTAATACGTGGTTGTAAAGCTTCACCTAAGAAAGAACCAGAGGAAGGAAGTCATTACATTTAGCAGAACTGGATAATTTGTGACTAATGAAACAAGTATTCATTTATTCAGACTAGCAATATCAAAACAAGTTATATCAACTTAATTTTGTGAACTTGAACATAGGCATGTTGCTTATCATATGCCTGTGAAACTGTGGTCAGATAAAGCTTTAACTTGTACCAGTGATCCTGAAATTAGGAAATCAGGACTATTTGTATGTACTGTAAAAATGTATTTAATTGCTATGTGAAAGAGACAATACTAAGAATGGGAACTAACAGTGAGCTTTTTGGGGGATATGCTGAAGTTTTGAAATTAATCAACAAATTTCACAAGTCAATATCAATAAATATTTATGTTTTTCATTTTTTAAAGTTTATGTCCCCTTTAAAGAACTACAAGTAGCAATGACTGATATTATACTGCATGTTATGACATTGACATTTTTAGAACCCAAGCTAGAGCCTTTTTTGAAAGACCTAATAAATTCAATAAAACTTATTTCTCAAACAAAATATTGAAGATTGATTCCTGTAATCAAGTCCTGAAACTTCAATGCTTATAGTAAAGGTTAGTGATCCAAAAATTAGGTTTGAAAATAGGAAATACACTTAAGATGCGTTTAATCAGCTATTTCTGCTTTTATCTGCACAAAGTGACATGCACAATGTGTTCATGGATGTCTAAGTTATTAGCTTTACACATCTGAAAACTTAATTGCCAGTTCAGGTTAAATACTGCATGAGTGATTATCTGCAGATACCTATACAATGCAGATCATATTATACAATTTTAGAACATGTACTAAAAGAAATAAAATACTAGCCAGGCAAAAGAAGATAAAGGTGGTTTGCCAAAGTGGTATCAAAATGTAAGAAAATCGCCTTTGAAGACATGAATTGAGCATAAAACGTACCAGCGTTATGAACCAAGTCACTCTGCATAACCTGTGCAGCCAGTAGAACCATCACGACCATGACTGAGAGAAAAAATATAGAGAACTGTGGTTAGCCTGCACTCAATACTGAGAACAAAATTCTTTAAAATAAAAGAAGATCCGGTACTTACAAATATTGATGCAGAGAGATGTGAAATCCATGATGCCTCACAGCTGACTGATGCAGTCTTACAGAACTACAACACAAGGCAATATCAGTCTCAACTTCCTCTTCCTGTGTGATCTATTTCTGATATTCATACAGCGCGTCTCAACCAAATGGCTTTAAATATCATGAAACAACTTGTAGGGTAAAAATAAATTCTCTCTCTGTTTCATAGAAGTACAAGCAGAATAGGCATGCTGAGCCTAGTGACTGATGGAAAAATACTGTTAACTCTTCTAGAGGATGCAGTTGGTGTTGGTCTGTGCCTTTCTAAAATGACAGTCTGTACTGATGCTAAAGCAGGACGTGAATTTTGATGCAAGCTTGAAAAAGTAACACTCTTGATGTTGGAAAACATTACTCAAGCACGTACAGACATATTTCAAATCTCTCACCAGAATGTTCCCTATAATTGTGAAGGAAGATTTTTCCTGAACCCCAACCTCATTAAAAAAGTGGACACTATGTAAGTCCAAAAAGGCTGCAATAACCATACAACCACATTATTTTACGAAAGTGAAGATGTAAGGCTTGTAAGAAATCTTTGTTTTGATACAAGCTCATGTTTCTCAAACTAAATAAAAACTGCACACTGGACAAACAATGGTTTATAAAGAAACTCAACTGTGAGTACTGTAAATCATGTTGTGACTTTCATTCTAAAAAAATAAGTTCTTGGATTTTTGATGACATGATGGAGCTGTCAGTACAATTTAAGGATCTTGCTTGAAGTGAAACTGAATGGAAATTAATCACATGCAGATACCTGTTCTGGTAGACTAATCAAACAAACTTGTTCTGTGTCACTTTTCACATATTAGCACAAAGTGTATTTGTCAGAAGTATACGTTTATTTTTGTGGATTAATAGTTTGTATTTTGCATGATTTTATATTTTTGTATGATTTAATTGTTTTACTGGGTTTCAGTGTTTTTTCATTGTTTTATGGCATGGTTTTAGGTTGGAGTGATTTTTGTTACTTCCTGCCTGAGCATTGTTCTCATTATATTTGCTAACCGGTGAATCACTTTACCTCCTAATAGACTGACCAACAACACTGTACATTGTAGCAGTCAGCTACCAATTGGACACCAGGAGGGACAATTTTAACTGGGGCATATTTGGAATCAGGAGAGAAAGACCAGTGGGGAGCAGCAGCAGAGTGGCACATGCAGACATCCAAGCCAACAAAAAAGCAAGCGCCTGAGAGGACAAATAGTCAGCCATGGAGCAGAGACCAGTGGAGGCGGGTGGCAACAGCTAAGAAAAGGAAGACCAGAGTGTCACAGCACAACCTTAAGGCAGCAGCAGAGTGAGGAGTTCTGCATAGCCACGCAAGTACCTTTGCTGTAGTAACACTCTAGCTATCAAGAGGGAGGAATCTCAGTCTGTATGGTGTCTTGCATCCCAACCGCCGCTGTGTTTTATCTGATTTTGGATGTCCTGGCTGATGGTCCATCCTTCTACAGAGAAAGAGTGGCACCCATCTGCATTGCATACCAGAAGGTCACAGCTGAAGTTTGTCTTCTTTGCGTATTTTATTACTTATTCCAACGTTTTGAGCCAATTGCTGCAATCAAATAATTTCTGTAGCCGTCAATAAGACCTCTAAGCAGATATTTTGCTCCACTTCTCATGAGTAAACTGCTCCAGCTATCTCAGGTTTGAAGGGTGTCTTCTTCATACAATATGTTTCAGCTTTTTCCACAAATGTTAAACAGGATTTAGATCAGGAATCATAAAAGGCCACTACAGTATAGACCAATGCTTTCCTTGTAGCCATTCTTGGCTGTTTTTGGCTGTGTGTTTAGGATAATTATCCTGTTGTAACACCCATGACCTGTGACTGAGGCCAAGCTTTCTAACACTGGGCAGCACATTTCTCTCTAGAATGCCTTGATATTCTTAAGATTATTTAAGAGACCTGTACCTGCGTCCAGAGGGAAGGGTGAGCAGACACACAGATGTCGAGCTCCCAAATAAATCAGTTTTATCTGATTGATACACACTTTTAGGATCTACCAACGACTGTGGACGTTTTTTAACCTGATTTTAACCGTATTACTGCTTTTAACCACCGGATGCCCCTAAGACTACTGCCAAAACCACATGATCACACCGGCTACAGGTGAGCCATGCCGTCACTTACCTCCTTCTCCATATGTGACAGCTGTGCTGGTCTGAGTCAAAAGGTGGCCCAGCTTGGGCACCAGGTATCCAGCTTAATTAAAATCCAAAAGGAAAAGGATCTGGATGTCATTCTGGGCAAGACCTGAGCCGTCGCCACGAGCGTCCAGCTAGCTGACATGGCCCTGTGCTCCTCTGACACTGAGTCCCGTCCCTCCTTATCCTGCCCTGGTAAGGATCCAGATCAACAGCGACGGATTCAACAAGGCGCTAGACCTAGATCCAAGGGCCCGATCAGCTCCACTCCAGTGTCTGACCCATGGATTGCCATCAGGGCTCAAAAGTCCAATCACTATAGGAAGCGGGGCAGCAGGTTGTCCTGTTCCCCTCCCGCCGGAGTCATAGCGCTGGGGAACAAATTCAACATCCTGGACCTCGAGGAGTTTCCCCCGCTGCCAGCGGGTCCATCCATCCTGCCGCCTCCAGTCCGCCTTCAGTGCCGTGGCTCCGGTATCAAAACAAATACCGGACAGCTGCACTTCACTCCGGCTCCAAAACCTAAGGGGGGCGGGGTTCCTGGCAGCAACAGATCTCCACCACCTCTGCGGCTACTGCAGGAGACAGAGCTAGGGTCGCTACGCCAACCACCGACTGCAGCACCAGCCGGAGTCTCCGCTGCTCCCCTGCATATGCCTGGTCGGACCACCGGGCGTGCGCTGGGGGGCTCTGCCGCTGGCTCTGCTCCTGCCTCTGCCGCTCCCTCCCTCTCCATGCCGTGCTCACCAGCCTGTCGTGAGGTGGGAGACCCTGCTGGCGCGCCCTTCAGCGGGAGCGCACGGGGTAAGCACAGAGGTGCCTCGGCTCCTGCGAACGGTGCTGTGGCGCTTCCCAGTTCTGCCTCGGTCTACAGCGACCTGTCCTTCATCAGCCAGGCCTGAGCCGACCGTGCTGGTCCTCGGCACGTCGATGGTAAAGCATGTGCGAGTTAACAAAGGTCACACGTCTTGCCACTCAGGTGCACTCATCAGAGACATTACAGACTCCGCCCCCAACATCACCCCTCCATATCAACAGTCGTAGTTCACACAGGCACTAATGACCTGAGACTACAACAGTCAGAGACACTGAAAATAGACTTCATGACCCTCATCACCACAATCCACAGTTTCAATAAACAGGTCATAGTCTCAGGTCCCCTCCCACCACCCCGTTTTGGAGACATAAAATTCAGCCACCTCAGACTCTTACATAAATTTCTGAAATCATGCTGCACTGCCAACCATATCCCATATGTTGACAATTTTCTTGCATTTTTCAATAGACCTGGACTGTTCAAAAAAGACTGTCTCCATCCCAACTTCTCTGGATCCCGCCTTCTGTCACACAACATAGAACTTACACTGGAATCCGCATGACAATGTGCTTAATACACCTCTCCATCATCCACCATTGCTCCAAAAGACAGTTCACACATCCCGGTAATCATCAGCAGAGAGCAGCCTATACATAAAACCCATAAATCCTCCATAAACCTCAATAATCTTAAATCTTTCCCTAAAACTTTATCAACACAAAATCCCCCAGTTAATCAGTCCCCAATTACCATAAACATGGTCCTGTTAAATGTCCACTCTCTGCTGAACAAATCTTTTATTGTAAATAACCTGATTTTAGAGCACAAACTTGAGTGTCTGTTTTTAACTGAAACATGGTTGGGTACTGATGCTCCAGTTGTTCTCACTGAGGCCTCCCCACCTAATTTTAACTTTGCTTTTTTTACAAGGAGTGGTAAAAGGGGAGGTGGCACTGCTTCAATTACAATGAACACTTTGGCCACCAACCCTGTTTAATCTCAACAATACACAAGTTTTGAATATCACTCCATTGTTTTTAACAACCCTTAAATTGTATGTGTGACAGTTTACAGACCACCAAAAAAGTGCAGTCTTTTTATCCCCCAATTCTCAGAATTTTTATCAGTTTTACACAATTTATATGATATGATTATTTTAACCGGTGATTTTAATCTACACATCGATAATATTTTAGACCCAGTTTCCAGGGAGTTTTTAAATGTTCTTAACTACAGTATATGGATTTTAAACAACACGTCATGCACCAGACACACATCAGAGAACACACCCTGGACCTGCTCATTACTTATGGCCTGTCTGCCAATGTGTCCTCTGTTGTTGACTTGGCTGTCTCTGACCACGTCTGTGTGTTTTTTAATATCACCGTTTTTATCGAGTGGGAGACCTCTGTGAGAACTTTGAGTAAGCGTCATCTGACCCCTGGGGTGGCAGCAAATTTTATCAGTGTTTTAGAAAAATACCCTCCAATTGTTCTGCCTGCCCCCTGTGATTTTAATTGTGGATAATTTTAACAGTAAACTTGAATGTGTTCTTAACTCTGTTGCACCGATCAAATTGAAAAAGGCTCACTCTAAGCCTGCAACCCCATGGATAAATGAAGAGGCTAAGAAACTGAAAAGAAAATGCAGGGTGGCAGAAAGAAAATGGAGGAAAAATAAAATCACAATTCATCTTCAAATGTACAAAGAATATCTCAAATCATACAACCTTGCTGTTAAAAATTCAAGAAAGTCATATTTCGCTCAAATAATGATGAAAATAAAAACAACCCAAAAGTGCTTTTTTCTACCATTGACCATCTTTTTAACCCTGATTTTAATACATTTCACATAACTCCTACAAACACTGTCTGTGAGGAGTTTGCAGCCCACATCAGGGGTAAGACTGACACTATCAGGAGTGACATTTTATCCTGTCAAACCTCTGCTTTTAATCAATTTGAGTGTCTGTCTTCACCTGAGGAAACACTGGACAGTTTTGTCCTGGTTAATGATGAGATGCTTTATGAAGTTTTCTCCTCAATGAAGCCCACCACATGTCTTTTATAGCCAATTCAAACCACATTTTTTCAGTCATTTTACGGATCTTTTAGAGACGAGCTTTTAACAATAATAAATTGCTCTCTTCGGACGGGGGTTTTTCCCCCGATTTTAATTATTTTAATAATTACAGACCAGTGTCTCACTTGCCATTTTTAAGTAAAATTTTAGAGAAACTATTTTTTAACCAGCTCAATTCTTTTTTAATTCACATGATATTCATGAGGGATGTCAGTCTGGTTTTAGGGTAAACCACAGTACAGAGACTGCCTTAATAATTTCAAATGATTTTAGATTAAATTATTATTCACAGAAAGTGACAGTGTTGGTTCTGCTGGATCTTAGTGCTGCCTTTGATACACTAGACCACACTATTCTTTTAATCAGACTTAAACACCTTGTTGGCCTCTCTGGCACTGTACACAAATGGTTTACTTCCTACCTCACAGACAGAACATTCATGGTAAGTGTAGACACATGCTCCTCTGTAGTCCATAAAATTACATGTGGTGTGCCCCAGGGTTCTGTCTTAGGTCCTGTTCTTTTTACCTTGTACATGCTCCCTCTTGGCGGTGTCATCAGGAGACATAGAATTAAGTTCCACAGTTATGCTGATGATACACAGCTTTACATCTCCATGTCTCCTGATGACACCAGGCCAATGGATGCACTTTTTAACTGCGTTTTAGAAATTAAATCATGGATGGCAGAAAACTTTCTCCAGCTTAACCAGGACAAAAATGAGTTCTTAGTCATTGGTCCTGAGGCCCAGAGAGAGAAGCTTTTACCCAGACTACAAGCACTGTCTTAATTCTTCGTTACAAGTAAGAACCCTGGGCATAATATTTGACTCTGAGCTGACTTTTATTCCTCACATTAAGAATATAACAAAAATAGGTTTTTATCACTTAAAGAATATCGCCAGAGTCCGCCCCATTCTCTCTTAGGCTAACATGGAGACGCTAATGCATGCTTTTATCACCAATGGTATTGACTACTGTAATGCCCTGCTCTCTGGTCTTCCAAAAAGGAATATTTCAGGTTTACAATTACTCCAAAATTCAGCAGCATGTGTCCTGACTAAGACTAGAGGGCGGGCCCACATTACTCCGGTTTTAAAATCACTGCATTGGCTCCCCCTGTGTTTCAGGATTGATTTTAAAGTTCTTTTATTGGTTTTTAAATGTCTTAATGGTCTTGGGCCGTCTTATCTTTCAAAACTTCTTTTACCTGACGAACCCTCGCGGACCCTGCGCTCCTACAGCAGTGGGCTCCTAGTCATCCCAAAAGACAGGACACACACATGGCGAGGCGTCTTTCCAGTTTTTACGGCCCTCGACAATGGAACAGCCTCCCGGAGGACCTCAGGGCCGCAAAGAATGTCCATGTTTATAAGAGCAGGCTCAAGGCACACCTTTTTAGCTTTGCTTTTAATTAAGATTTTATTCATTACATTTATTTTTATAAGGTTCCCACTTTGGTTTTATTTATGGATTTTACTCATTTCTTGTCTTAATGTTTTAGTTGTACTATTTTAAGGCCTAGTTCTTAGGTTTTATTGATATCTTAGTTTTTACTCATTTTATTCTTTCATCATTAGGACCTCCAGTGTTTCCTCTGTGGGAGCCCTCTGTACAAGGAGTTGTGGTTGGCTATGGCTGCAGGGCTCTGTCTCGCATGTTCCTGGAGGAGTTTTGAGGTCAATCATCTCTCCTCTGGGTTCTGCGTCGGTGTCCTGTGGCTGTGGTCGACTCTCAGCTCCTGGTGCAGACGGCTCCTCCGATGACGCTCTCTCACTTGGTTTGTCTGTACTCAGCCTCTGTTCTTGTCCTTAGTTTCTTGCACTATTTTAGTCTGTGTGTGTGTATGAGTGTGTGGGGGTGAGTGTGGGTGTGCGTGTCTGTTAGTGGGTGTGTGCATGAGTGAAGCCTTATGTCCATGCGTGTGGGTAATTTATGTAAAACAGGGCTGGGAAGGTGGGTTTAAGGGAATGTTTTTAATTTTCTCTATGTAAAGCACTTTGAGATGCATTCATTGTATGAAAAGCGTTTTATAAATAAAGTTTGATTGACTGATTGTACACTGCACAGATTTAAGACACCCTGTGCCAGATGCAGCAAAGCAGCTCTAGAACATAACTGAGCACACTCCATGTTTCACAGTAGGCACAGTGTTCTTTTCTTGGTATGCTTCATTTGACATCTGAAAACACAGCTGGTGTGCCTTGCCGAAAGTTCCAGTTTTGTCTCATCTGTCCAAAGGACATTCTGCCAGAAGCTTTGTGGCTTGTTAACATGCAGTTTAGCAAATTCCAATCTGGCTTTTAATTATTTGTTTACAACAATGGTGTCCTCTTTGGTTGTCTCCCATGAAGTTCACTTTGGCTTAAACAATGACGGATGGTGTGATCTGACACTGATGAATCTTAACCTTGGAGTTCACCTTTGATGTTTTTAGAGGTTGTTCTGTACTCTTTTGCTACCATTGTATTATCCGTCTCTTCCATTTGTGATCAATTTTCCTCCTCTGGCCACGTCCAGGGAGGTTGGCTGCAGTCCTGTGGACTTGAACCTCTCACAGAAACATCAAGCTGCTTGGAGATGATAACATGCTTGTTTTTAAGATTTTCTTTCTAATCCCCTGAGGCAGCTCTCTCCTTTGCTTCCTCTGGTCCTTGTTCAGTGTGGTAGACACCATGGGCATTCACTAACAGTGCGTACGCACAAATTTGTGCTTAAATCGTGCTACGAACGTTTTAAAGCACAAATCTGGGATTCATCAAAATATTCTTACTTAAATTTATTCGTGCACTACGAACAAAAATAGAACTACTTCAGACCATGCGTACGCACAAATGATGACAACAGACTTTCACAGAAAATGTAAACACATGCTCTTTTAAGTTAATGCACAACATATTTAAATCCCTGTCAGTAAAAGAAGAAAGGCTTTTATAGAATTCATCGATGAAAACTCTGAATAGACTAAATATATTAAATAACTAGAAAGCACTCGGAGAGCGCAGACCTCTGCCAACGCAACAGTCATTTTGACCATAAATATTACTACTACTCTTATTTCATCTAAATATTTAGATTCCTTGACCATGAAAACATACCATTAGCAACTGTATTCATAATGGTATCTATTGTAGTTCAGTAATTATTCACAGAAATCACATTTTTCGCCATGGCGGCCAGACACTGCTGCGGATCAACACCAAAAGTGAATCAGTTCTTCCTTTTTCTATGCTGAACATTTCCTGAAAATTTTATCCAAATCCGTCCATTACTTTTTGAGTTATTTTGTTCACAGACCGACGGACGGACGGACAGACGGACAAATTCTCCCAAAAACATAACCTCCTTGGCGGAGGTAACCATGAAATTGACGCATTTACACCCCTATCATAATTATTAAATATTGAATCTTAAATTAAATACTAAGTTTACAATTAAAAAGATGACAATGTACATATGAAAATGTCACATTTCAGATGTTAAATCAATTAAATCGTCGACCACACCGACCTAATACAGCGTCTGTAATTGAGGTAAGCTGTAGAGCATATTTCAAAATGCAAACTGAATGAAGACATGAAATAACTTTCTTCTCCTTGAAATTTCAAACATTTTCTGAATAAATGACACGCACAACTTCGCTGTTCACTCATATTTTTTATTTACCAAAAATGTTCAGAAAATGTTTTGTGTTATTCAGATCCTGGATGCCCGTTGCGATATCCCTCACAGCACCCAGGAGAGCCAGCTGATTACTGATCACCTCATCAATCAGTACATGGGCCTGTCGACGAGACTCCTGCTGAGGGGCAGCAGGAGTGGGCTGTGGGGCTGACGCTGGCAGCGCGGACGTGGACATTGATGGCGCCTCCTCCTCCACCACAGCATCATCTGGGACTACAAATTAAATAGTTTATTCTGATTAATCAGCATTTTAATTTGAATAAAAGTTTTTTTTTCTGATTGATTAGCACTCGTTAATTAAAATAGCAGCCAATTGCAAATATCAATCATTAAATTACTTACCATTCGGCGAGGGCTGCGTCCTCTTTGATATGAAACCACTTCTTTACCTGAGCCACAGTGCGCACCTCCGGAGACACGGCATTGACAGCCTCAGTAAAAAAGACCCAGGCATCGTTCTTATTTTGCATCTTCACTCCTGCACTAACACTTCTGAAAAGTACTGATTTTCTTTTTTCCACCTCCTCAATAATCACCTCGATTTCAGCCGAGGTGAAATTCTTCTGTTTTCTGCCTCTTGGAGCCATCTTCATTAACTTTGTCCTAGTCAGCACTCTCGTTTTGATGCGCCGGACAGATGTCCTTATATAGGTGAATTGGGGCGTGGTAGTATGCTGATTGCAGATTGCAGGCACGCGCTTGTCAATTTAGAATTATTCTGATTCACTAATATACGCAAGGTGGTAAGAACGAAATGGGCTGGTACGCATGTGTCATGAATCTGACGGTGATTTTGCGTATGTCCTGATTTTGTGCACAGAGTAAGAACATTTCTACGCAAATATTAGTGAATGAGGCCCCATGATACCGAAAAGCACAGTGATTTCTTGTAACCCTATGAATAGGCAGACTGACTGATTACAAATTTGTAGACACCTGTGAAGTTAAATTGGAGGACACACCTTAATTGAACATGTCCCTGTGGGCAAATCATTTTCAATCTTTTCTAAGGGTACCATCATTTTTGTCCAGGCTGGTTTCACAAGTTTATTTTTTTAAATAATTCTGTTCAACCACGGTTCTAAAGCAGTCTCTTATTTCCATTGGTTAATTTGCATAGCATTTGTTTAATTCTTTATTACTTTTGTCAGGTTACAATCATTTCTATACCCATTGTGGGTTTGTCTTTCCTTAACCGATGGGTACCAGCAATTTTGTCCATGTGTGTTTAATCCCTCCAGCAGATTTTTGGTTTGTCAACAGGATGGCAACCAGGAGGCATCCTAATGAAGTGCCAAACCACCTGAACTGACTTCTTTCAATGTGGAAGAGCAACAGCTAAACTTTGAGCTCCCTCAGGATATCTTTAAGGCTGAGCCAAGCCACCTTCTAAAGAATCTCTTCTCAATCGTTTGTATTATCTCATTCTTTTCGACATTACCCATAGCTCATTACCATAGATGAGGGTTGGAACTAAGGCTGCATTTACATGACACCGAAAACAGTCAAATCCAATAAGTTTCCGTTGCGTTTTGGCCTTGCATTTCGATGAGATCACGTTGCGTTTCCTCTGACAACGGAAACTCTTGAAAACGGGCTCCTGAGTGGAAATATTTGATTCTGCTCTCCATGCAGCTCCGTGTAAACCTGTATCAGAGCGTTTCATTGTGAAACGCTGGTGTCAGCACCAGAGATGGGCACTCGAGTTAAAGACTTGTACTCGAGTTGCACTCAAGTCGCATTTTTGGAGACTCCAGACTTGACTTGACTCGACCTTGAAAGACTCTAGAATTGACTCGACTCGAGATCAAAGTCTCTTGGGCAATCTTTATTTTATGGAGGGTTTTTTGAGTGTGCTGGGAACGTTTGTTCCCCTCTCTTGCCTTGCCTCACGTCCCTCCCTCTTCGCAGCTGCTTCCAAACCTCGTAAATTTACGGTCGTTACGAAGGCACCAGACAGGAAGTCACAGTGTGGAGTATCCGGAAGTTTCTAAATAAAATACAATGCATGGACTCTTGCACGTAAATTTCCTCAATTGTTTGTCATTATGTTAAAACCAGAGGCACGAGCATCAGGTCAACAGTCGGTCAGAGGGTCCCAGGGGCAACATGACACCATGGACAAAGATTAGTGAATCGTAGAGGTACAGAAATAAATAAGATTGCATACATGACACCATACATCTTTTCTACATGGATATAGGTGGTTGAAGTTGAATAAATCACGACGCTGTGTGGTTGAGACCAGCAAAGGGACCTTAGAGAAGCGAAGTGAGGTATTGTTTATTTCTTTTCTCAGTCTATAACAATGTTTTTTGACAGTCGTAATTCTCATGACAGCCTGTAGCTCTCCAGGGATCAGACCTCCCCCTACGGGACTGCACACCGCAACGCTGCTCGGCGCCTTCAGTGGGTCTATCTGTCAGAGCAAAACCGCGCTGCGTGGCTTTCGTGAAATTTGAAGTTCCGTCCCACCCACATATCAGTCATCAGTCAGTCATCATTAGTCATCAAGGCAAGGCAAGCACAAATGGAGCAGCTGCAGCGGCTACTACTACTTACTTCTTTAATAATTTTATTGTATTGTTAAATGCCAAATAGTTTCTTTTTGGCTGCTCATGGCAAGTTTTGCACCTGACCATGGTATGCATGTGCACTGCAGAAACTTTTTCAGAAAGAAAAAAAAGTCTGAATAGAAATTTGTAGCCTCCGGGTTGCCGGGCGCTGCTCTTGGAGCGACCGGCAGCAGGTGAAGGTGTGCGAGTGGATATTTGTATATTTGTCCCTTTTTGTCTGTCCTGTTCGATTGCCTGCCGTGATTTTGGCAGCTCTTAGCGTGCCTTTCGTTGTGTCACTTTTGGACTGTACTACGCTTGAATCAGTGTGGTCGGACAGAGAATGGAGCTGTTTTTCGCATTTGTTTGGTGGATGACACTCGCCATCTCATTTGGCATCCACGACTCCTGTCAAAACGCTCGTCACTCCATAAGACTTCAGTACACAAGAGACTTGCTGCTTCAGTACAATATACCAACACCGCTACCAGACTGGCAGGTCCAAAGTCTGGAGAATAACCTTATTTACAGACAAAATGGACAGTTTCAGCAGGTTAAAACCCGGAAAAGGGGCAAGAGGGGCGGAGTTCGCCTCAGGTTGCGGCGGCAGAAAATAAACCGCCTACCTCTACCAACTATGATCCTGGCAAACGTGCAGTACCTCCGAAATAAAACTGATGAGCTCCAAGCAAATGCGCTGCATCTTAATGAATACAGGAATGTTTGTGTTCTGGCCATAACTGAGACCTGGCTTTCCAACAAGGACTCTGACGCCAACTTGGTGATCGATGGGTTCGGGACTCCCCTGCGCACGGACAGAGACAATGACGTCATGGGGAAATCCCAAGGAGGCGGAGTTTGTCTGTACATCAACAGGCGTTGGTGTAACAACTTCACCATCAGAGAGTCACTATGCACCCCCGACATTGAGTTGTTGGCTGTGTCGATGCGCCCATTCTATCTCCCAAGGGAATTCCCTCAGATCTTTGTCATGGTGGTTTCCATTCACCCCAAAGCCAACGCAAAAAATGTCAATCACGTGATCAGTCAATCCACTGAAAGACTGCAGTCTCTTTCTCCTTATGCTCCAGTTTTTATTTTGGGTGATTTTAATCAATGTGTGACGGCCTTTGTGAATACTTTGATTTATATATATTTTGTTCTCTCCGAGGTTGCTGGAATCGCTCTGGATGATTAGTCAGATGTGGAGCACCTGGGCCCGCTGCTCCACTTCCGTATAAAAGGCTGGCTTCCAGTGACTCGGGTCTCTTGCTCTTGATCTCGCTCTGCGCCCTGCACCCACTCATCTTTGCTTCGCAAACGCAACACTTTTGTTTTTGCTCCCATTTTTCATGAGATGGACTTAAAGATCTAAAATTCATTCCAGATACACAATATTACCATTTCTCTCAAAAATTGTTCACAAATCTGTCTAAATGTGTGATAGTGAGCACTTCTGCTTTGCTGAGATAATCCATCCCACCTCACAGGTGTGCCACATCAAGATGCTCATCAGACACCATGATTAGTGCACAGGTGTACCTTAGACTGTCCACAATAAAAGGCCACTCTGAAATGTGCATTTTTTTGCTTTATTGGGGGTCTGGGGACTAAGAGCCAGTCAGTATCTGGTGTGACCACCATTTGCCTCATGCAGTGCAACACATCTTCTTCGCATAGAGTTTATCAGATTGTCAATTGTGGCCTGTAGAATGTTGGTCCACTCCTCTTTAATGGCTGTGTGAAGTTGCTGGATATTAGTGGGAACTGGTACACGCTGTCGTATACGCCAGTCTAGCACATCCCAAACATGCTCAATGTGTGACATGTCAGGTGAGTATGCTGGCCATGCAAGAACTGGGACATTTTCAGCTTCCAAGAATTGTGTACAGATCCTTGCAACATGGGGCCGTGCATTATCTTGCTGAAACATGAGGTGATGTTCATGGATGTATGGCACAACAATGGGCCTCAGGATCTCATCACGGTGTCTGTGTGCATTCAAAATGCCATCAATAAAATGCACCTGTGTTCTTGTTCTGTGGTCTGCGGTTGTGAGGCCGGTTGGATGTACTGCCATATTCTCTGAAACACCTTTGGAGACGGCTTATGGTGGAGAAATGAACATTCAATGCACGAGCAACAGATCTGGTTGACATTCCTGCTGTCAGCATGCCAACTGCATGCTCCCTCAATGCTTGCGACATCTGTGGCATTTTGCTGTGAGACAAAACTGCACATTTCAGAGTGGCCTTTTATTGTGGACAGTATAAGGTACACCTGTGCACTAATCATGTCAGATCAGCCTCTTGATGTGGCACACCTGTGAGGTGGGATGGATTATTTCAGCAAAGCAGAAGTGCTCACTATCAAACATTTAGACAGATTTGTGAACAACATTTGAAAGAAATGGTAATGTTGTTTATCTGGAATGAATTTTAGATCTTTGAGTCCATCTCATGAAAAATGGGAGCAAAAACAAAAGTGTTGCGTTTATATTTTTGTTGAGTATATATATATATCCACACGGACTCTAGATCAAAGACTCGTGACTCATCAAGTCTTCCTCCTCAAAGACTCGAGAATTGACTCAACTCAAGGTCAAAGACTCGTGACTTGATTCGGACTCTAAATCAGAGACTCATGGACATCTCTGGTCAGCGCATGCACAGTACTTTATCAGATGAAGGCTGCCCATGCATACCAGGAACAACAACAGCTTCGGGCCGTCTGCCGAGTAACATGTGAGCCTCTTACCGTGCTCGGTTTGTTATCCAGTCAAAACTATCCACACAGATTTGTTTTCCGAACTGATTTGCTTTCCAGAAAACAGTAATTACAGGCCAATGTCAATACTCTCACAGTTTTCCAAAATACTAGAAAAATTATTCATAAAACGATTTGATGGTTTTGTTGAGAAACACAAGTTGCGAACTGATCGTCAGTATGGTTTCAGAAACAAAAGATCAACAACAATGGCCCTCATAGAACTAGTGGAAGAAATAACAGACTCTATTGACACAACGAGGTATGCACTGGGAGTGTTTTTTAGATCTCAAGAAAGCATTTGACACAGTTAATCTCGATATACTAATAAGAAAATTAGAGAAATATGGTATCCGAGGTCATGTTTCGCATTGGTTGAAGAGCTATATACAAAACCGTCAACAGTTTGTACATATTAATCAGATTGCATCTAATCTTATGGACATTCCTTGCGGGGTCCCCCAAGGATCAGTCTTAGGACCAAAACTATTTATAATGTACATAAATGACATTTGCCATGTGTCCAATGTATTAAAATTTGTGTTATTTGCAGCTGACACAAATATTTTTTACTGTGATGTGTGTAGCACAAGTTTACTTTTTAAAATAAACCTGTAACCAACATAAAATAAAAGTTGTTTAACTCAGAAGACACTAAATTCGAAAAGGAGGAAATAGGAGGATAACAACACTCAATAAAACTCAAAGACTTCATAAGGTTTCAAAAATAATTGTATTGAAAAATTAAAATAAAATTTTAAATCAAAACATAAGAAATATTTGGTTTAAATACCAATCATTTAAATGTTTCAGTCCATCAAAAAACAAAAATTTTCACCAATGTCAGTCTTTCATTCACTAAAGGAAAAGGAAAACAATTGTCCTTGGTTCCTACCACACCGGGTATGGGTTGGTCGATGAATACGAAACGTGAGGATGATGATGATGATGATGATGATGACGACGCTCGTCCTTTGGGTAGCTCGCCGTCTTCTGGTACAGATTGGATTCAGTGTCACAAAAAACCTGGCCTGTATAAAACAGACCAAAGTCATGAGATTCTCTATACTTACAATTTGCTTAGTAAATATACATTTGCCCCACACTGTGTAAATGACAGCTAGTTGCTAACACAAAAACAATTCTACCATAATTAATGACAATTGTAGCCCCACACTGTGTAAATGACAGCTAGTTGCGAACATAAAACAAACATGTCAACCATAATAGAAAACAAATGTAGCCCCACACTGTGTACATGACAGATAGTTGCTAACACAAAAGAAAAAAACAATAGGATTCAGACACAGCTTACCAATTCAACTGAAGTTTAACTTTAGGTAAACTTCCGCTGGTCCACCCGATGTTCGTTGATGTTACTAGAAAACCGGATCTTGTCATCCGTTAAAATAGTAATTTTAAATGAAAAATACTGAGGGTACAAATCTCGTGGTCTGTGTTCTTCTCTAGTCTCTCATGCATCTCCGTTAAAAACCGTGCTCTTCCGGCTTAAGAGGCTAATCTTGGCTGCGGATTGGTCATAACAGTCTCGTGTGAACAAACGAGAACAAACGTGAACAAACGTGACTTTAAGATTACGCGAGATTTGACCATGACTGAATCCCATGTCCTCCTCTGTGTCCACAGTCAGTGGGATAAAGAAAAGAAAATAAACATATATACACACAAGCGTATATATATATATATATATATATATATATATATATATATATATATATATATATATATATATATATACATATACCCATTTTTAATCTCAAAATCAACAATCCATTTCCAAAAATAGAAAATAAATAAATAAATGAAATACATTAGATTTAACAATATTTGTGACCTGGGTTACACGTGGAATTACAGCAGCTTTTGGATGTAATTACAAAGAAAATGAATTATGTTAACAGATGGTTTAAAGCAAATAATCTGTCTTTAAATCTAAATAAAACAAATTTTATGTTATTTGGTCATCGAAGCAAAAATATAAATGTAAAATTAAATATTGACAATGTTAACATAGAAAGAGTAAATTAAATCAAATTCCTTGGTGTAATTCTTGACCACAAAATCTACTGGAAGCCACATATTAAATATGTTCAGGGGAAGTTGGCTCGGAGCATTGCTGTCCTGGGAAAAACAAGGCAAATTTTCAGCCAGAGAGCACTTTATATTTTATATTGTGCATTAATTTTGCCATATCTGTCATACTGCCTAGAGGTATGGGGAAACACATACAAAAGTAATCTCCAAACACTGATTAAAATGCAGAAAATAGCCATCAGATTCATCAATAAAGCAGGATTTATAGACCACACAAACAGATTTTTCCTAGAATTACAAACTCTAAAACTTCAAGATATGATCCAGTTTAAAACAGCACAAATAATATTCAAAGCAAGAAATAATTTACTTCCAGACAACATAAGAAAACTGTTTACAGAAAGAGAAGGAGGTTATAGTTTAAGAGGGGAGCTGAACTTTAAAATACACCATGCTAGAGCAACATTAAAAAGTATGTGTTTGTCAATATCAGGGGTTAAATTATGGAACAGTTTAACAGATGAATTAAAGAAAAGTAAAACAATAGGCATATTTAAAAGAATATTTAAAACACAACTTTTAAATGAAGCTTAGTGAAAGTTCAGTCAGGAAGACCTGTATGCTCATTCAGGTGGGCTTCACACAAGTACGAATTTGTACGACTCCGGTAAAATAAACTATCGATCTGGTGATATTGACACACGGAGACGCGTATTTGTCCATGACTCTGCATCTTTTGTGAAAACGGGTTTGCAAGTGGATATCTGCGTATTCGTCTTCATGCCGTAGTTGGTATAAACAGATAAGTCCGGAGAAGACGGTGACCTCATAGCAGCCCTCCTCCTCCGGGGGATCCCCGCCCAACCCACGCTGTCACACACTCCAACAACAACAATGGCGCCAGCCGAGCTGATTCTGATCTTGTTCTAGCAGCTATAGATATTGCTACGACTTTTATACCAACATTTTCTCACAGAGAACGAACAACACCAACTACGGCAACAACAGCAACAAGTGCTCATGCAGAGATGAAGCATGTTACGCACGCATGAGCACTTATTGACGTGGAATCCACCTCGGAGCAGAACTGTGATGTTACGAGTGTAGTAACCGAAGAACTACATTACCCAGCATGCAATATGAGTTGGGAGCATGCGCGGAAACCCACAGGTACGTCCCGGCGTGGATTTTGCGTTCTCAAGTAAATACACAAGCCTATCTACAATACGATGTGTAAATGGCGATCCATGTTTTGATGCCGACGCCAAGACAATACGGGGCCGTCCTCGTGTGAGGAGGGCCTCAGTCTCCTCTTTCATGCTTCACTCTGCCTACCTGCACAGGTGATTCAAATCTCAGCTGATGAGGGGTGTGCTCTCACTCAAGCACTGAGCCACACAGATCCTACCACACACAATGTTCTGGCCAATCATCATGGTGCAGCCTTCTTTTAAACAATGTCTTTGCTCCTCCACAGTCAGTACGTTGGTGACATACCGGTGATTTTGGCAACCCTCCTCCACCCCAGGCACCTCCAGTCATATCACCAGTGCCCAGGTCCAACTCCTAAGAATCCTGGCTCCTTCATCTCAGATGCCTCTGTGTCAATTACATCAGGATCCCAGCAGCAGAAGTCTTCAACTCATTCTCCTGTATTCCTCACCACCACCAGTGTCTAGACTCCATGGGGGGTATCTTATCTATCATTCACCCTCCGTACCCCTGGAGTACACCAAGACGGCACGATGGAGTCTAAGCGCCAAAAGATTCTAACCAGAGACTTTGCACATTTTCATTCATATCTACCTGTTCAATAAATACTTTCAATTCATTCAATTTTGGTCTCTCCTGATTGAAATAAATATAGGGATGAAGAACAGCAGTTTGACCCACGGCGGTAATGACAGAGTCAATTAAAAATAAACAAACAAGCAAACAAACAAAAAAAATATGTGTATGTATGTGTATACACATATGTGTGTGTGCGTGTGTATATATGTATATATATATATATATACATATATATACATATATATATATATATATACATATATATATATATATATATGTATGTATGTGAGTGTGTATGTATGTGTATATATATATGTATATATATTCATGTTTGTAGATATATAAATATATATATATATATATATATATATATATATACATATGCATAAATATAAATTTTGATGTATGTATGTATGTATGTTAAAATATGCGCAAAAAACACTTCAAAATGTTTATCATCCTCTCCTATGTTTGAGTAGAGGTAGATTATATACAGAAATTAAGTATTATATAAGGGAAATGTTACGCTGTGACTGTGTATGAAAAGTATAAATATGTAAAAGTTAAAATATCACTGTAGTAGGAGGTGTGGATAAAAGGGGTAGGATTAAATAAGTTTAACTTCTTCCTACTCCTTTTCGAGCATGTAGATCTGTAACACATGCAGGTTGTTGCTGCAGTCTTCGTTTTCTTTTAATTTTAGTATGCATGTGTTTGTTTATGGTGACGACCTATTTTCTGTTTTCTTTTGCATCTCGTCGTCTCGTCTTCTTCCGCTTATCCGTGGTCGGGTTGCGGGGGCAGCAGCCTAAGCAGGGAAGCCCAGACTTCCCTCTCCCCGGCCACCTCGTCCAGCCCTTCCCGGGGGATCCCGAGGCCAGCCGAGAGACATAGTCTCTCCAGCGTGTCCTGGGTCTACCACGGGCCGCCTACGGTGGACGTGCCGAACACCTCACCAGGAGGCGTCAGGAGGCATCCTAACCAGATGCCCGAGCCACCTCATCTGGCTCCTCTCAGCGAGCAGAGGCTCTACTCCGAGCTCCTCCCGAATGACTGAACTTCTCACCCCTATCTCTAAGAGAGAGCCCAGCCACCCCTGCGAAGGAAGCCCATTTCGCCGCTTGTACTCGTGATCTCGTTTTCGGTCACGACCCAGAGCTCGTGACCATATATGAGGATAGGGGTGAAGATCGACCGGTAAATTGAGAGCTTCGCCTTTCGGCTTAGTTCCCTTTTTACCACGACAGACCGGTGCAGAGCCCGCATTACTGCTGACGCCGCACCGATCCGCCTATCGATCTCCCGATCCACCCTTCCTCCGCTCGTGAACAAGACCCCGAGTTACTTAAACTCCTCCACTTGGGGTAGAATCTCATCCCCGACCCGGAGAGAGCACTCCACCCTCTCCCGGGCGAGGACCATGGACTCGGATTTGGAGGTACTGATTCTCATCCCAGCCGCTTCACACTCAGCTGCGAACCGATCCAGTGAAAGCTGGAGTTCCCAGTCCGATGAAGCCAACAGGACCACATCATCTGCAAAAAGCAGAGACCCGATCCTGAGGTCACCAAATCGGAACCCCTCAACGCCCTGACTGCGCCTAGAAATTCTGTCCATAAAAGTAATGAACAGAATCGGTGACAAAGGGCAGCCCTGGCGGAGTCCAACCCCCACCGGGAACGGCTCAGATGTACTGCCGGCAATGCGGACCAGACTCTGACTCCGGTCATACAGGGAACGGACAGCCCTTATCAGGGGTCCGCTACCCCATACTCCCGGAGCACCCCCCACAGGACCCCGCGAGGAACACGGTCGAATGCCTTCTCCAGGTCCACAAAACACATGTGGACTGGTTGGGCAAACTCCCATGCCCCCTCGAGCACCCCATGGAGGGTATAGAGCTGATCCACAGTTCCACGACCAGGACGAAAACCACATTGCTCCTCCTGGATCCGAGGTTCGACAATCCGACGGACCCTCCTCTCCAGTACCCCTGAATAGACCTTACCGGGGAGGCTGAGGAGTGTGATCCCCCTGTAGTTGGAGCACACCCTCCGGTCCCCCTTCTTGAAAAGAGGAACCACCACCCCGGTCTGCCAATCCAGTGGCACTGCCCCCGATGTCCACGCGGTGTTGCAAAGACGTGTCAACCATGACAGCCCTACAACATCCAGGGCCTTGAGGAACTCCGGCGGATCTCATCAACCCCCGGAGCCCTGCCACCGAGGAGCTTCTTGACCACCTCGGCGACCTCAGCTCCAGAAATAGAAGAGTCCACCACAGAGTCCCCCAGGTCTGCTTCCGCACTGGAAGACGTGCTGGTGGGATTGAGGAGGTCTTCGAAGTATTCTTTCCACCGATCCAAAACATCCCGAGTCGAGGTCAGCAGCGCACCATCCCCGCCATAGACAGTATTGACGGCACACTGCTTCCCCCTCCTGAGACGCCGGATGGTGGTCCAGAATCTCTTCGAAGCCGTACGGAAGTCGTTCTCCATGGCCTCTTCGAACTCCTCCCATGCCCGGGTTTTTGCTTTAGCGACCACCGAAGCTGCATTCCGCTTGGCCAGCCGGTACCTGTCAGCTGCCTCCGGAGTCCCACTGGCCAAAAAGGCCCGATAGGACTCCTTCTTCAGCTTGACGGCATCCCTTACCCCTGGTGTCCACCAGCGGGTTCGGGTGTTGCCGCCACGACAGGCACCAACCGCCTTACGGCCACAGCTCCGATTAGCCGCCTCCACAATAGAGGCCCGGAACAAGGCCCACTCGGACTCAATGTCGCCTGCCTCCCCCGCCACATGGTCGAACTTCGCCCGGAGGTGTGAGTTGAAACTCCTTCTGACAGGAGACTCTGCCAGACGTTCCCAGCAGACCCGCACAACACGCTTGGGTCTACCAGGTCTGACCGGCATCCTCCCCCACCATCGGAGCCAACTCACCACCAGGTGGTGATCAGTTGACAGCTCCGCCCCTCTCTTCACCCGAGTGTCCAAAACATGCGGCCGCAAGTCCGATGATACGACTACAAAGTCGATCATCGAACTGCGACCTAGGGTGTCCTGGTGCCAAGTGCACATATGAACACCCTTATGTTTGAGCAATGTGTTTGTTATGGACAGTCTGTGACAAGCACAGAAGTCCAGTAACAGAACACTGCTCGGGTTCAGATCAGGGGGGCCGTTCCTCCCAATCACGCCCCTCCAAGTCTCACTGTCGTTGCCGATGTGAGCGTTGAAGTCCCCCAGTAGAACGAAGGAGTCCCCAGAAGGAGCACTCTCCAGCACCCCCTCCAGGACATCCAAAAAGGGTGGATACTCTGAACTGCTGTTTGGTGCATAAGCACAAACAACAGTCAGGTTCCGTCCCCCCACCCGAAGGCGGAGGGAGGCTACCCTCTCGTTTACCGGGGTGAACCCCAACGTACAGGCCTCAAGCCTAGGGGAGACGAGCACTGCCACCCCCGCCCAACGCCTCTCGCCATCCGCTACTCCAGAGTGGAAGAGAGTCCAACCCCTCTCAAGAGAACTGGTTCCAGAGCCCAAGCTATGTGTCGAGGTGAGACCGACTATATCTAGTCGGAACTGCTCCACCTCGCGCACAAGCTCCGGCTCCTTCCCCGATAGAGAGGTGACATTCCACGTCCCTAGAGCCAGCCGCTGCAGCCGCGGATCGGACAGCCAGGGTCCCCACCTTCGGCCGCCGCCCAACTCACAACGCACCCGACCACTACGGCCCCTCCCACGGGTGGTGAGTCCATGAGAGAGGGGGCCCACGTCACTCCTTCGGGCTGGGCCCGGCCGGGCCCCGTGGGTATAGGCCCGGCCACCAGGCGCTCGCCTGCGAGCCCCACCCCCAGGCCTGGCTCCAGGGGGGGGCCCCGGTGGCCCTCGTCCATTTTCTTTTGCATGTTCGAAATAAAATTCATTCATTCATTCATTCTGTGTGTCTATTTGCCATTGTTGTTTGTGAAAGGTTTTCTTCTTCGTTCATTTGTTGTAGCAGTGCTGCCTCTCTGCAGACCTACACCATCATCTACTGAACCAGCATGCAAACTACAATGGACTAACTCATCTCTGAGCGTCGTCGTCTGAACACAGAAGAATTCTAAAACGCAAAGGACAAATCTTTGGGTCTTTAAAGTCAGGAGTTTCCAAAGTGTTTTCACTGCGACATGGCTCCCCACACTTGATGAAGGTAGGACTGAACCAGACTTCAGGTTTTCACTCAATCCCTTTTTTATTTTCAGGTAAGGTAATCAAGCAGGTGAAAAACCTACAATCACTAAACAACTCAATGTTAAATATTTCAGCAATTTTCTAAACAACCAGAAGAACATTTAAATAAACATTTGCTTTACAGAGTATTAAATACTCTTCATTTTTTAACCATTTGTAAAAAAAAAAAAAAAAAAAAACAGAACAACTATTTACTTTATATTTTAGCCATGATTTTATACTGATTTTAAACTTATAACATCAACCTTATTTAAAGCTTTTAATAATAAACACATTTTTAACTTACATGAAATATTTTTTTAAATACCATGGCATCGAGTTATTTAACCAGATTTAATGTAGGTTTTAACACTTCTATTGAACAGAATCATTATCTTTGTGCATTAAATATTTTAGATTGTATTTTAATGGAGCAAATTCGATATTTTAAATCAAAGCTTTTACATAAAAATAATGGTAAATATTGCTGGAAAGATAACTTAATTTCTCATTTTAGGTGGATTTTGGACTAAGGTTTTCATCTGGAAGTATGAATAACTGAATAAAAAAAACATGGCTTTCCCAATATATAATATTTATCATATGTCCTTTGGTCTTGTCGGTTTATCCTGGGAGGATGAAAATTTGTATTATCACTGCAGCTTTATGGCGAAATAAGAAATGTGACGGATAAAAAACTTCCATAGACACCATTCATTTTAAGAAAAATATTTGGCTTTGATTAGACACTGTTTCATTTGTTGTGATTTATTTTACAAAATGTAATTGATAATATGTATTAGGTTTTAGTGACACTTTTTTAGTTTTTCAACAATTACATTGACATAAATATTAACAACATGATAAATGGTGCTTATAACGTGCACTATTTTGTTACCTCCGCCAAGGAGGTTATGTTTTTGGGAGAGTTTGTCTGTCTGTCTGTCTGTCTGTCCATGAACAAAATAACTAAAAAAGTAATGGATGGATTTGGATGAAATTTTCAGGAAATGTTCAGCATTGGAAAAGGAAGACCTGATTCGATTCTGCTGTTGATCTGGATCAGCGTCTGGCCGCTAATGCGAAAAATGTGATTTCTGTAAATAACTTATTATGAATCCAGTTGCTAATGGTATGTTTTCATGGTCAAGGAACCTAAATATTTAGATGAAAGAAAAGTAGGAGTAATATTTGTGGTCAAAATGACAATATGGCTGAGGACTGTGACGCTGGCGGAGATCTGTGCTCTCTGAGTGCTTTTCTAGTTGTAAATATATTGGCATTTGTAAATATATTCTCATTTTGGAGGGGTCAGTGAAGTGGTGCTGGAGGTGTTTCCCTAAAACATTTCAAGGAGGAAACAGTGAAGTTAACTAATGCTGTGAAGGATATTTGATATGATACAAAACAGGAACTGACAACTGTAAAAACACTGTATTTAATACAGTATATAGCAAGAAAAACAGGAGATAAGTTAAACAGCTCTCCTGACTCACCATTTCTATAGGAGTTTCAGTATTTTGGGAAGAAACTGTTATCTTTTCATATCTTTCACCTAACACTGTTGAAGTGGTTTCACGAATTCTGGTATCACTGACAGCATAAAACATTTGAGGGTTAACTCAGGCAAATGCCTTGTTTCTGGTCACAGCATCATACACATGCATACACAATCATAAATATATGAATAATTCACTGTGGAACTTCAAGCATTCTGCCAGCTATAGTGAGGTGTTTGAGCACCATGGCAAATAAACTACAAGAAAAATAATACTTTTGCCTTTTTAAAAATTGATCTTCAAATTATCCATAACTTCCTACATTGTTGGTCAAACGTTGCCTCCTAACAGCATCAGTTTAAAGCTGTGTTGCCTTGTAAATGGTTGTGGTTTTTAACCCAAACCTCTTCAACAGGAAATGTTGCAAATTTAAGTAGGACTCAGCTAACTAATGCCACATCAACTAGTATATTAATTTTGTGCACTTGTTCAAAAACTGCTCCCTTTTCCAATACATTGAATCTCAGTTAATGTGTTGCTGGAAATTTTTCAATATTGTGGAAACTAGTTGCAGAAACAGTACTCAAGAGTAAAACTATGGTTCAGTACTTAATGCCTTGGAAAGAGAATGTCCTCAATTGGTTATTACATTTCATCCCAAACATTCAGTGTAAAGACTTCCTTTATAAATCAATGAAGAGATTCGATATTTATCCATCATTCAAGTTTATTCGTTATTTACAACAGAAATATAAGGAATACACATTCTTAACATTCATAACTGTCATTCCTCGTATTTCATGTCCCTCACAAAAGAGAGATGCCATAAACAGACATTGAAAAAATGAAGTCTGACACCACTGATACTTGTCCTTTGTAAACTATTTTAAATCAAAGTTATTTGATGATACTAAAATTTGTATGAGGCTCTACTTTTGTAGCTTTGCAGATCAGACAGACCTGCTTGATTCTGAAATCCTGCATATCTGTCTTGCCAACCTTCATTGTCCAATGACTTAACTGTGACAGTAACTAAATGCTGAACAGCCAAATCAGAGAAGACAGGCGGCTGCCGTAGACATGCAGACAACAGGAAGTGTCTGTATGTTTGAAAACAATGGCAACTTCTGAAGCAGTCTCAAGCTTTTTATTAATTAGAAAAACTCAATGTTTTATTTAAAAGAGAAGCAAAGAATGTCACATGAAGCTTGTCTTACAAGAATTCATGTTTTTGCTCTTCTCCTGACCGGGGATCACTACTAGGAAACAGGGAGAGAATGTGGAAATCCTCCATTGACATGCTGATTAGCCTATGGTCTTCGTAGTTACTCAGTGATAGTAGCGAAACATGCTCTCCTAAGAATTTTACTGGGAAAACTTGGTAGAGATTGTCTTTGATGAGGTTCATGTCACATGAGTGTTAAATGATACATCTGTGTTATGATTTAATGTAAAACAACAGTCTAAGGTAGTTTAATATAATGGTTAACTGTTGTTAGCTGTCGTGGCTAACTGTTATTAGCCGTTAGCCATAGTGGCTAACTGCTAACTATTGTTAGCCATAGCTGTAGCAGCTTACAGCTAACTGTTGTTAGCCAATAGCCACTATGATCTTCAGACAAGAACCCTACTGTTTTCTGTCTGTTTTTTTTTTTCTTTCTTCTTGTTATTAATCAACCAGACATGCAAACCTTAATTTAACCCTAAACATGATCAAAAACTCACAAATTTGGCACACTATTCAGGTATGGCAAAACAGAAAATGTACAAAATATGAAATGAAAATATTAACCCCCAAAATGCCAAAATGTTCTCTCTAGCACCAGCTAGACACTATAAGACACAAAACTGCCCTCACAGTCAGTAGGGATGTTGTTTCTGTTATTAGGGTTTCAAATGTGATTTTTTTTTCACTGACTACTTCAAGACTGCCTTTTGAGCTATTTGTATAAAAGTATAAAACTTGATGCATTTCCATTTTTATTTATGTACGTAAATGGTTTTGAAAGCCCAATAAAGCAACATCTTTTTTTAAACAATACCTGAAGCAGCTTGGACCCACTAGGAAGGGTCTTAACTAGACATAAAGCATTGTATTTCAGTAACTATTCAATAGTCATGCAGAAGAAAAGCGTATGAAAAATATGCAAATGTTTTGAACTAGACATGAAAAAAAATGTCAGCTTGTGCAATTAGTTTGCACTAAATGTATATTCCTCCACATGCAGAGTGTCTGGACACATGTTCAAAAACTGTGAGAGATTCAATTGCTGCATGACCCTTGGTGTCGCCATAATTTATGGAAAGCTTTAAAAAAATGCTATCTTCAGTCAACTAGTAATGTAAAGAAAACTATACATAATTGAATGCTCAAATTAGCCGTCTACATCAGCTATTTGATTCA
The DNA here is from genome assembly GCA_036419115.1 of Scarus forsteni. Lineage (NCBI taxonomy): Eukaryota > Metazoa > Chordata > Actinopteri > Labriformes > Labridae > Scarus > Scarus forsteni. The sequence goes on from JAZDUH010000360.1 coordinate 916,146, forward strand.
GAATTGTACCGTCCAACGATACAGTTGGATAAAAACAGATTAACCAAAATGAAAAGCATAAAAAAGCTCATGCAAAAGCCTCACCTGAAACTTCAAATATATATTTGGATCATATATGTTCCACTACTTCAGAGGCCACATGGTCAAAGCTTGAGTTTACAAGGGATTTGCAAACAGCTGTTTTGGTTCAAATGATAGGATCATGTTTGTTGTACAGGGGATGTAAGGTCCATCATCCCAGATGGACTTCACATGGCAAAGTTAACAGAAAAAAGCCTAAAAATAAAAGGGAATAAACCTTGTGCCCCTAAAAGGTTGATAGCTTCCAACAATAAATGTAATTTAGAAAACAATCTGCCAGAGGTTTTTGTACTTGGTACCTTAGTTTTGCTCTCGTAAAATTGACAAACAAAGCTTTATAGACAGACCACACCTATCTTTATTGTTCAGAGCATTGCACAAAGTTCAGAGTTCGTTTACTGACTTAGTACAATTCACTGAGAGACGAGAAGACACGCACAAACAGGTATGTGTGATTATAGTATTACAATAATTTAAATTTTTAGACATCCATTGTAGAGTTTTTACAACAAATTTACCCCCTTTAAGTATATAAAGATACATATAGCATGAAAACAAATTTCAAACCATTTTAGCACTTTTACGAACTCTAATTTGAACAGACTTAGTCTTTTTTAGAGAGGACAGTCAAGAGTCAACTAAATACAACATCTGAAACGGTACACTATTCTGTTTTACAGATGATCATGGTATACTTTCAGGAAACCAGTTGCTGCAAAACTTAAAATCTTTAAGACACTTAAGGTGATCTTGGATGATATTCTACTTCTTAAAGACCTGTCTTGTATTATTATGTTTCAAGACAATTCAAATGTGACTAAAACAGATCAATGGCTGCAATAGACTGAAAAAATATTAATGACAACTCGACAAAAAATATTAAAAAAATGAATATATATATTTGAAATGGAATATATTGCCTTTTAGAAAAGAGGATATAAAAGTTTATTATATAGTCTGTTTGAGCCTGTTTTCGGACCTAAAAAATGTGATTTCAACATAAACAGAGTTTTATGATGGACAAGACAAAGAAAGCTTTTACAGTAAATATTATTTCATTTAACCAAGAAAGAAAAAAGCTATCCAAGTTTCCTCTCAGACTCTAACATTATAACGGCTATTAATGTCAAATGTTTCCATTTTCAGGATGGTTTTCCTTATGGATACTTCTCAACATAGAGTGGTCTTCCTTCTCTTAACTCTCTTTTACAGAGGTAATGAAATATCATTGTAACTTTGGTCATTTTTTGTCGAATAATTTAAATCTGAAACTGTAAATCAACTTATAAATTATAAATATTTCAGTGTGGTTAACATATATGCCTCATGAGATTATTTATTAACACCTTCTATGTTCTAGGCCAGGCAGAAGAGATTTCAGTCACTCAGACAGTTAAGGCCAGGCTGGGTGATGACGTAGTCTTGCCCTGTCAGATGGATCCTCCCATAAATGCTTTTTCCATGACCGTGGAGTGGGGAAGACCTGATCTGAGCCCTAGATTTGTGTTCATTTGGTATAAAGGCAAGGAGCTTATGACTGACCAAAATCAAGCCTACAGGGGAAGAGCATCAATGTCCACTGACAAACTGAAGACTGGAGACCTCTCACTGACACTATCCAGCGTGAAAACCTCTGACAATGGGACTTACAGATGTTGGATCCCAAAAATGGATGAAGAATATATTGTGGATCTTCTAGTTGGTGAGTAAATGATTCAGATTATTCTATTCAATGGAAAATAGGGACTTAATCAGAGCAAAGGCTTTCATCTTTTCCCGTTATCCTATGGCATAAGAATAGACTACTGCAAACATGAATGTTCTCAGATACATTAAACTCTAGAGAAATAAGAGATGCAAGAACAAATTACACCACCATGCCATATTCATTGTCAGATAGTTACATCTTATCTCTAGTTTGTATATTTTTTTGTAATAAAACAGTGCTTTTTGACACCTTCTGTGTTGGTGAATATGTTTGTAATGATTTTTAAACAAATTATAGTATGCAAGCATTTAAATAGTGAAAAAAAGTAAGTTCTATTCCTGTAAAGAGGCAGTTTTGGAGATAAAATGTTTCTACCTGACAGTTGACGGCATATAAATGAGCTCTCTCAGGATTGGCAATTAAGAAGCAACAAAATCCATGAACTTTACAGCCTAGGAGCAGAAAATCATGTCCTACACTGCTTGCACAAATTTCGCAAGAGCAAGGATATTTTTCTGTGCACCTGATCCCTCCTGCTTAAAGGATCTCTTATGTTGCATTTGCAACAAGGCAGTCAAGTTCAGTTTGGCTCAGGACAGTACACTATTACATGTGTTTCCAGAGACAAATGAGAAGGGTACATATCTGACTAACCCCTTCCATCCCACTTAATGTTTCATGGATTTGGGGTGATTTGTTCACTGCTACTGCTGCAAAGAAGGTCAACATAACAAAGCAATGTTCCATGGTGTATTGGAGTGCTAAAAGCCATTCATTGTTGCTGTTTGTTTAGAGTCACACACTATTTCAGACGCTGCACTGTCTTGTGCTGCTGTGATGTCCTGCAATAATGTATTTATCATCCTTGCCAGTATTTTGACAAAGAATGAGGTCCATTCTGAACTGGTCACCACTCCATTAAATCAGATGAAAGTCTCAGAGCAACACTAATATTTAAAATATTTATCACTATACATATAATTGACATTTTTGATTTTATACATAATAAATTGTATAAATCCTATTATTTATCATTAATATTTATAATTGGGAACTAATTAAATGGCCATGTGTACCTTACAAGAACCAAAGCTAGCAACTGATGCCAAAGTATTTCATTTCATTCTACATCTTATGTCTCATCCATCCTGTTTTGTCTATCCTGTCTTGTCTGCATAGTCTTACTCAGTCCTGACTGATCTCATTAATCCTATTTGTCAATGTCTTTATGTCTCCCATGGACATTGGTATGTGTTTTGCATTTGCCATACTCTAATACTGTTACAAATAAATAAAACAGAGGGAAAAAACCTTAGCCAAATACATTTTTTGCTTTCTTGCATAATTTTCTCATACTATTAGTTGCCGACTTTGCTGAAGAGAAAATGAAATGACCACTTAGTTATCAAGAAGAGATAAATGCTGATAATATAACAGAGACTGAAGCAAACCTGAACAAATACATAGAAAATTAAAATAATGTGCATGTTCCCATCCCAAGGAGCTTCCTCTTCACCTGCCATCAGCTTGGTGGGCATTGATAAGGTCAGCAGTGGAGTGATGTTTGACTGTGGGTCCAAAGGCTTGTATCCTGAACCTGAGGTGTTGTGGCTGGACAGTAAAGGAGACGTCCTTTCTACTGATGAGAAAAAATCAGTCAAAGGTCCAGATGGTCTCTTCAATGTCAGCAGCAGAGTGACAGTGACAAGAAGACACAACAACATCTTCACCTGTAAACTCCAACAGAAGAGAATCAACGTGACCAGTGAGACACACATCCATGTTGCAGGTACACCTAATGAAAGGAAGGACAAGTCCAGCTTTGAATGCATGAAACACACAAACATCTTTCTGTCTTTATGTCAAACAGCAAATCTGGATTGTATAAGCATTTTCTATCCATTAATTTCCAGATGATTTCTTTGTGGTTCCCTCAAGTTCCACTACATCCATAGTTTTTGCTGTGTTATTTGGCTTAATCTCTGTTGCTGCATCTGGTCTGTTGGTCTGGCAATGGAAAAAACAGAAAACAGGTAAGATGAAAATTAATGTGGTAGTTTTATGACAACTGAGATCATCAGCAACACAGGGAAAATTTTGATACAGCTACAAAGGACATCCAATTTTATTTAAATGATAAAAATGTGATCTCATCTTTTCAAAATTAACAAGAAAAAAGCCATTTTGTGTTTTCAATTACCGAACTATCTATGAAGCTCACTGATGTAAGCGGTTTTAAGTTTTCCAGTAAAATATATTTTGGGATTTAAAGAGTCATTATTTTGTATTTATTACTCAAAAATAGTGTTCATCTCATAAGAAAATATTGTCTTTTTAACACTTCAAGCCTGTTTGCATGCTGTCCATGTATTCTACTTGTCCAATTTGTGCTTTCATACAGAAAAGAAACAGCTCACAAAGAAAACTGAAGACCAGCACTTGATGGAGAGCATGAAGGATTCAGAGGAGAAAAAGAAACAGCTTGAAAAGGAGTTACAAAAGAAGGAGGAAGAACAGAAGGTTATCATACACTTTCTAGAGACACTAACGGAACTGTCAGAGGAACTCGAGAAACAGAATAACCAGCTTGACTTAATAAAGGAAAAAATAGTGCAAAAGGGAATACTGAGGACTAAGAATATTACGTTATTTCAACAACAGGTATCAGGGAATAAATTCATAAGAAACATTGAAATATCTAGCAAACTCAGAGAAATCTCATATGAGGAGACCCGTGGCCAACTAGAGACAAAGGATGGACTTCAACAACTGAAGACAGGCTTTCAAAATCAGATAAAAAAGACATTTCATGATATAAATGAAATAAAAAAGAGACAGGGCAATGTAGAAAACCAGATGGAGCAGATTAGGAAACAAATTGAAGAGGCTACAAATCAAAGTGAGGAAATGCAAACATAAAAATTTGACAAAAAGAAAGAAGAAAGTAACAGCACAAAATTATTTCTTAAATATTCTTAAAATCTGAAGTATAACATGCTTAATACGATTAAGAAAATTAAAGTTCTTTGAGGAAAAACTTGCTCTAATAATCAAGATTTTTTTAGATAAAATTTGACAATATCAGGTCTACAGGGAACTGTTAATGCAGACGTGATAAACAAGTGAAAACAGGGGGATCCAAAATTCATGCCAAGTTAGCTAGCTTCCAGTAGCTGCTTTCACTCCCTGTATGTTATCTCCCTCATGTTCATAGGTAGGTACTTTTGAACAAAAATATGTAGAGTGAATTTTACCATTCAAAGGGTTTCAACCAACTATGTATGTAAGAAATTAACACATTATTGACTTACAGTAAAGTCCAAAAAGTCATTTCACCTGAACATTATGCAGTGTCAAAATAAATTTCATAAATGTGCTACAGTTCATCTGTAACATGATAATATCAGACCCCAGGACTTATGACGTGAAAACAAAAGGAGTGTATTTACTGCAGAAATTGAAATTCCAAAAACGTCCCTACAGAGCAAAAATGAACATAAACTTCAATGTCTTTGCCTGTTGAGGCCAAACTATTGTAAGGAGTCACCTTCCCTATTAAATTTGTACACAGTAAAAGCTCAGACACAAAGAAAATGGAGCATGGCCTGGATACACTTAATAGAATTTTAACCTTTACCACATATAAATGTATTAGCATCTGCAGCTTATATCAGAAAATCATGTTAATGTTTGTTTATTTGGCTCTGGGCCCATCTTTAACAATGATGTCAATTCAAATGTAAAGTACAATTTAAAATGACCCAAAAGAGGAGCCATAGCATTTAGTCAAATTTGCTAGAAGCAAGCTTCACCTACATTGACATGTATGACCTACCTTTAATGACTATCTTTTAAAATCAGAGCACACAACAGGAAAAAAATACAAATTGATGAGAATTTGGCCACTGGGAGGGTTTAAATGGCAAAAACAATGAACAACTTTTCTTAGCCTTAATGAAAAACAAATAATTTATTAAGAATTCCAGTGATATGAACAAGGAAGTGATAACATTAGTTGTGCTATGACTTGTCAGAAACAATTTTTTAAAAATGTATCTGCATAAGAGGCGCATCACTACCAACTACAGCAACAAAAAGCTACAGATTAAGCTTCAACTCAGTTGTTTATCTGTAATTAAAAGTTATCTTATTTGCAACACTTAAAGAAATGACTCATGTTTAGCAAATCTACTCTTCACAGTTAAACTTTTGTGCTCTTTAGTCTGAGCCAAGTGCTGTAAACCACCCTTAATGACTTAACAGTAAGAAGATCTTCAGACACAAAGGACAGGAGGCACAAGGCATGATGATTTTTTTTGGTTCATACCATAACCTGCTTATTAGCTCTGACTAGTCATTTTTAAATAGATATAAAATTCATTTTCAGGTTGACATATTGGGCTCTTCTTATATATTAAACCACTAATAGAAATCATACTGGAATATATTTCAACAAGGAGATATAATTATTGCTTTATTAGCGAGCTGTTGAATCAGCTACCTACCTTAGTATGTGTGGACCTACCACTGATGAGTTCTCCTTCCTCAACAAAGTGTCATCTTGAAAATAGTTGATGTAAATTTTACTGTGAAAAAGAATTTTACCTTTGTACACATTTTATATAATCTTTTTCATGTATTTGAATGTCTCTTTATAACCCTGTACTAATCTTGTTAAATTGTCCATGTATTTGAATAATCTCTTAATAATCATGTTTAATAATTACTGTTAAGCTTTTACATTATTCAGTCACACACACACACACACACACACACACACACACACACACACACACACACACACACACACAGGCTCCTTCTTATCAAAAACCATGACCATATTGGGGGCATCTTCCCAGACCAGCTCAACCCAACTTGGAGATGAGGAGCATGTGTGGAGGTCACTCCACCCCACATGTTACATACACACATATTCTTATCATTCTTATAAAAGAGAGAAGATATTATATTAGCTTCAGTTCAACTCTCAGACTGTTTGATACTTTGTATTGTTGTAACTCCTTGCTGGCAAGTAAAATTCCAATTGATCGCATCCAGCTGCTTCTTGTCATCTTTATTCTGAATTATTTCAGGTGTTCGTATGATCCTTGAAAGCAATATTGAGCGCTTAGAAATATGAAGGGAAAATCCTGACATTTACTACCAACTATTAAGATGAGCTGCTGACTAAAATGTGTAGATTAGTAACATGCCATTTTTTTCTGCCACAACAAAAAACTTAAACAAATTGAGCATTTTTCATTTTCCCTTTAAAGATGTAACTTCAAGAGAGTAAACTAGCAACAAAACTAAATGTATGAAAATGATCGAACAAAGAGTTTGGCCTAGACTTGCCAATTTTACAAGTTACTGAAATAACATTGGTAATTAATAGTGAGTATGTTGAAAATGATTGTCTGATTTACATTTATGTTGAAATATTAAAATCTTTACAAACTGAAATGAAAGTGGATGATGTTTCATGCACTCCACCATATGCTCTTTATGACTTTGAAGCAATGAGAGGTCACATGACATGCTCTGTCAAGCCAGGAAGCCATTGCACAGCATGAGGAGCTGGACCTCTTGCCTGATGTGTACTTACCCTTCATGTTTTTATAGCAGTTCAAAGGCTGTTATTTGGTTAAATATTAAATCTACACTTGATATCTCCATTTTTTAGGTTATGTTGGTTTAGGCAGTTGGACAATATCATTTAAGTTGGACTTAACTGCAAAGTTTTTTGTTATATTTTTTTTCAGGAAATACTTTTAATGTAATCAGACCACAATCATCAGGATTGAGGTACTGTATTAAGGGCTGCCCATTTTAATCAAGGGTCTTCTACCTAGTTAAAATAACTTGAGCAGATATCAGCAATAGTATGTAAATCAAGTTTCAGTGATGATTTTGTTTTCATGCAACTGTGAACTCAAGATCATAAAAATAAAACAGTTTTGCCACGCGTTTTGTATTTTATCTTTTTGGTGGTGATGCACAACAGTGAATTTTTCATGTCTCAAAGCTCAAATCAGCTCAAACTGGTTTCTTCATGCAAATAAGTTCATTGTACACCAATGGCCTCCAAAGTCACCAGAGCTCATCCAATGGGGCACATTTGGTAAGTGGTGACACAAGAGATTTTCATCATTGATTTGCAGCCAACAGATTTGCAGTAACTGTGTGACACTATCTAAACGTTCCTTGTACAGGATTAGTCAACCTCTGAGGGCAGATGAGATGATGTGAGCTTTAAGACATGGAGCTGCTGAAGTCTCCATCAGAAGATGGTCCATTATAGTCATAAAGGAATGAACTTGATCAGTAACAATACTCTGTTAAGAGACTGTGGGGTTTAAACCATGCTTTGGAATTCGCACTAAACTGTGACCCTACCATCTGAATGTTGAGCAGAAATCCAGATACGTCAGACCAGATTTTTGTTTATCTTACATTGTCCATTTTTGGGGAACCTGAGGGATTTGTAGCCCTGATTTTCTGTTCTTCAATGACAGGTGTGGCACCTGATGTGGTCCACTGCAGCTGTAGCTTATCTGCTTCTCAATTTGACATGTTCAACAATCATCTTCAGTATGCTTAAATATGTAAGGAAAGTTTCTAGGACCTTGTTGAATCCAAGTTACAAAGATTTAATCCAAACACTTTTTTTGTGTAGAACATTAAAAAAAATATATAGATTTTACCATTTAATAGTGACTTTCAAGCAAAAATCAAATAGAAACTAACACTTAAAAGTTAAAAACACAATAAACATTTTTTTAAAGTTACATTGTACTGGCAAGGTGTACTTAATAAAGTGGCCAGTGATAGTATGGCTGCAGTCGAATAGCCCTTGTTGCTTAGGAAGGTTCCCAACTGAGTAAAATGAACCAGAAGTAGTTTGTGATAAGAGCTGTTTGGATAGTTTAAAGCAGGGCCGTCCCAAGCCTCCATGGGGCCCTAAGCAAAATTTGATTTTGGGGCCCTCTACTACTATTGTTCATTCACATACCTACTATAACTCATTTCATGTTCTACTCTGTCATTATGAATACACTTGTAATACTAGATATTCGATCTTTTTGTTGTAGTTAGATTGTAATCCACAGTGATTATGGCCATGGAAGCAGATAACAGATTTGCAAACTTGCAGAAAATTCAAAAAAAACAGACAGTATTAAATAAAATGAATTTTAAAAAATCAAACAAATACTTAAATAATTTTGTAAATGCACAGAGGTACCTGACACAGAGGGGACAGTGGACACAGTGGTTAAGGCAAAGGATGGAGATTGACCTAAGAGGAAAATCAACAACAACAAAAGCTAGCCATGTTAGATGTCATATTAAAATTATGCAGCTTATTTTCTAAAAAAGTAAACAGTAAAATATACAATATATTAAGCTAATTATATCTTATATTAGCAGATCTTATTGAGATTATTTGACTAGAAATTAAATATATATGGTGACAGTGTTTCCCTCATCTGATCCAGTTGCCTTGGCTGAGCCTGAGGAGGTGAACTGTCCCTGGGCTGTGTCAGTGCCTCCTCCAAAATACTTTAACAGTGCTCCTGGGGAAGTTTCACATAACTTATTAGCATAAGAGGTAGTAGATGTACTCACATAAATTACTATGCTCTGCAACAAACAATTGCAAACAACATATATCAAACTATAAGTTCACTAAGTCAATTCATTAATGAAAAAACATTGCTAGCAAACGTCACCGTATTTGTAATTGACATTAGTTGTTATTAAAGATTTGCTATCTATCTTTGTCAAAAATGTTGCCCAGAAGCAACCCAGAATATATATATATATATATATATATATATATATATATATATATATATATATATATATGCATATATAATGTTATGCCCAGCTCGTTGAAGAGCATAACAAAGAAGGGAGGTGACAAGTTTACATAAAGAAATTAATTTATTGAAGAACTGAACAAATAACCATATGCAGTGAAGTCAGTTATCAGTGGTGTGGTGAGGGTGTTTGGGTGCTGTGAGACTATGTGTGTGAACATTACTCTGTGTTAAAGACAACCAAAGCAAACAGAACATAACCCAACCAAACCAAAAGCCAAGATGGTTGCAGGGCTGGCACCAGCCATCCAAGGAGGGAGAGAGAGCCATCTTGAATTCCCCAAGCTTTTAAAGGCTCAGCTCAGGTGAGGCCAATCCTAAACGAGGAGAGGGAGGGGCAGGCGGGCCAGGAAGACCTGCAGCTTCTTCTCAACAGCAGAAGTGAGAGGAGAGGGGCGGGCAAGCCAGGAGAATCTGCAATTGAAACAGAGGCAGGAAAACAGGAAAACACACATACCGGTGACCCCAAGGCCTGTGGCCGTCCCCCCCCCCCCCCCATAAAACAAAGACTCCCACTTTTAGAGTCTTTGGGGTATCAACATGGTGCTCTAGAAAGTGTGTCCGCCATTACATTTTCAATGCCCCTAATGCCTTTTACTTTTAGTGTATATGGCTGAAGAAACAGAATCCAATGCATGAGTCTACTGTTTGCATTTTGCATACTTCAACAGAACCAAGGGCAGAAAAAAACTCTCTGGGCCTTGCCTGTAAAAATTCATTGCAACATCACAGTTTGACTGTCTGGCCATCCTCTAACCTGTGCAACACGTTCAAACAATGTAAAAAATGTGTCATGAACTTTTTTCATCAAACTTAGGCAAAAGATGCAGGCTCTCAGCAACATCAAAACTAGGAGACCCACCCCTACCAGCAGCAGACCATGACTCACGTGCACTCCCTTCCTTAAGCAACTCCAGCCTTAACTGCTCCACTTTAGCTCTCTCCCTTTCTAATGCTAGCTCAGCCCTCACTCTCTCCTGTTCAAACTCTAGCTGTAATTTCTCCCTCTCTAATTTTGACTTCTTCTCTAGCTGTAGATAATCAAATGACAAAGTACCCCCAAGAAACTCTGCACTGACTCGACATGAAGCTGCTGGAACCTGAACCACCTCCAGAAGTTTGGTAGATACAGCCAGCCCCTCAACAATTCCCTTTAACTCAGCCTTTCTTGGTATTTTGTCAGGTTTTGACCACCCTAAATGGACTGCCAGATCAATTAAAACTGCCTTTGTGAACTGAGTTAAAGTACTGTACTATGTGATGGATGCTTTAGAAATTCAGAAACCAAAGTATTACTATGTTTATCCTCCATGTTCAACAAAGTTATACTGATTAGCTTAGCCAGCACATCAAAAAGAAAGAGCTAAGGCAGTCTGAGTTACACAATATACAACTACAGGGAGATTGAGTAATTAAGGAGCGCCCCCTCCTAACTACCTAACCCAAAACTGACTAACTGAACCCTAGTCTTCACGTGTGTACTGGCGGTGGGTATTTATGCACCTACAAACCGTCCGCATAAGGGAGACAACTTGTCTCAGCCAATACTTCGGGGTGCTCCCGAGACAACTGCTGCTACCCGCACACACACACACACACACACACAAAAATAACAAACAGCCCTGAAAACAAAAAACCAGAAACCTCTCCTTGTGAGATGGCGACTGCTACAGCCTATCTGGGGGAAACACTAAATGCTCCAGCCAGACAACATAAGAGCGCAGTTACCCAGCCACAATCATCCCCACAGTCATATACTGCATAACCCCTACCTAGATAACCAGCTACGTCACAGTTAAATACACTAGAGAACTAGACTGTCCCCACCCTACCTACTTAACTTAAACATAAAGAAAGAATGTCACTGTGAGCCTCCCAACCCAGCCAAACTACACAAACACATCCACAGTGGTTATATTTAAGGTTCAAAATCGGACGAGCCCCCACTTGTTATGCCAAGCTCGTTGAAGAGCATAACAAAGAAGGGAGGTCGACACAGCGACAAGTTTTAAATAAAGAAATTAATTTATTGAAGACCATATGCAGTGAAGTCAGTTATCAGTAGTGTGGTGAGGGTGTTTGGGTGCTGTGAGACTATGTGTGTGAACATTACTCTGTGTTAAAGACAACCAAAGCAAACAGAACATAACCCAACCAAACCCAAAGCCAAGATGGGTGCCGGGCTGGCACTAGCCATCCAAGGAGGGAGAGAGAGAGCCATCTTGAATTCCCCAAGCTTTTAAAGGCTCAGCTCAGGTGAGGCCAATCCTAAAAGAGGAGAGGGAGGGGCAGGCGGGCCAGGAAGACCTGCAGCTTCTTCTCAACAGCAGAAGTGTGAAGAGAGGGGCGGGCAAGCCAGGAGAATCTGCAATTGAAACAGAGGCAGGAAAACAGGAAAACACACATACCCGTGACCCCAAGGCCTGTGGCCGTCACAATATATATATATATATATATATATATATATATAGATATAGATATATATAGATATAGATATCCATATACATGCTTCCTTTAGGAAAAATTATTCAGAATTACAACATCTCATTTCATTGTTATGCAGACGACACACAACTTTATCTGCCCATTCACCTCCATAACCACTCTGGTCCTTCAGACCTCGATAAATGCACGGCCCCCTCAGATCATCACATCAAGGACTCCTTACTGTACCAATGTCCCACAGAAAAACTATTGGAGACAGGGCCTTTGCAGTCGCTGCACCAAGGCTGTGGAACGACCTCCCATTACATGTTAGATCTGCCAATTCCCTTGACTGTTTCAAAAAACACCTTACTCACTTCTATTCTCTTGCCTTCTCATGAGCTCATTCTTATCTGAATGAGGTTTTCATATTTCTTTTTGCTCATGTGTCATTTGTGGAAGAACTTGTGTGTGTGTATGTATGCATCTGTGTCCGTCTGTCTGAGTGTATGCTGATGGCTGTTACAGTGGCTTCATGCTGCCTTCTGTGGTTGTTTGGGTTTCCAACCATGACTCCATCTAATAATGGCTGTGGAAGTCTTTGTGTAATGTGCTTGTGCTGCCCTAACACAATTGTGTTCTTCTTTGTTCATCTGTCTTCATCTTTTTCATGATGTTTTTATCTTATCATTTGGTGTACTCTTTATGTTCTTCTGTCCGATCGGACAAACGATTAAAGGACACAGTCAAAAGTAGTTGAGGGCCAATTTAAGTGAAATGGGGGTGTTAATCATAAGTGCAGAGCAGCCGCCGCCTGCTGTTTCAAAAGGTGTGTTTTCTCCTGTCGTGGCTACTGCAAACTTAACTTTTGAACAGCAGAAAGAATTGTTAATGTTACAGATGGAGCATGATAAAATGAAGCAGGCAGCAGAGATTGAAAGGTTGCATTTTCAGACAGAGCAGGAGAAGCTGTCTTTAGAACAGTCCAGGCTGGATTTAATAAAAAGTGGGAAGTTGGTAAAAGAGTTTCTCGGGAGCATGGATTCGGCTCTGATTTGTCCCGAGGCACCGGGTGACTGTTTTGATGTTTGGAATAATCTCGCACAAGCGCTCATTTGGTGAATTACGCGCCCGATAGTCGGATCAAAATGAATGTGCGGAGACAGCTAGTGTAAGTTATTCCCCCACACGTAAGTCTGAATCCCTTGATCGTCCCAGAAAAAAGTACAGAGAGGGTATGCCATTACTGTCAAAAAAGGACATTTGAAAGCTGACTGTTATGCTCTTAAGAGTAGGACTCAGCAGAATGGACCTGCAGGCCAGCCAAAGGGGGCGTGCCTCGCTGTGTCCAGATCTAAAATGACTGCAGTAAGTATTGAGATTCTGAGTGAGCAGGGGAAGCCGCCTTCTAGTGAGCTAGAGAGTTTCCTGCCGTTCATATCAGATGGGTGTGTTTCTCTGGTGGGAAGTGACAGCAAAATACCAAAAAAAATTTTACGAGACACTGCCGCATTTGATTCATTTATTCAGGCTTCAGTTTTACCTTTCTCAGAGAAGAGTGATACCGGATGCTCTGTGCCTGTCTTAGGGATGGGGATGAAAGTGTTGCAGGTCCCGTTGCACAATATTATGCTTCATTCTGATTTATTCCAGGGGAAAACATCAGTGGGCGTGCATCCGGCGTTGCTGATAGATGGAGTCACGCTGATCCTGGGAAATGGAGTGGCAGGTGGGCGAGTCTGGGCTGATGCTCCACCGCCGTCCCCGGTAGTATCTTCTGTCCCGCTGGTGAGAAAGCAGCCTGATGACGATGAGAAAATGTTTCCTGAGGTTTTCAGGGCATGTGCAGTTACACGTTTCATGACACAAAAAACTTCTCATACCGAGTCACACAAGGTGAATGCTGAACAATCGTGTGTTTTTTCTTTACCTGATGTTCCTCTTTCGGTGTCACAGGAGGAGCTCAGATGTGAGCAGCGTGCAGATCCATCTCTGGGAGGGTGCTTTGACCAGGTGTTGCCCGCAGAAGAGGTGGAAAATAATTCCCATGGTTATTTTTTTGCATGATGAGCTGCTTGTCAGAAAATGGGTGCCTCATGGGGATGAGTTCATAGGTGATCCCATTATTCAGATTGTTGTGCCGGCCAAGTTTCGCGAGTCTGTGTTAAAAGTTAGCTCATGATGAACCTGGTCATTGGGGTGTCAGAAAAACATATAATCAGGTCCTACGACGTTTCTTTTGGCCACGGTTAAAGAAAAATGTTTCTGAACACATAAAATCGTGTCATACATGTCAACTTACAGGTAAACCAAATCAAACTGAGAAACCTGCTCCATTATCTCCAATTCCTGCTGTTGGCCAGCCGTTTGAGCATTTGATTGTGGACTGTGTGGGTCCTTTGCCTCGTGCTATATCGGGGGCAATGTACTTATTAACGGTGATGTGCCAGAGTACCCGTTATCCTGCAGCGTATCCTTTGCGATCAATAACTGCGAGGTCAATTGTGCGTGCTCTGTCACAGTTTATTTCAATATTTGGGATCCCTAAGATCATACAAACTGACCAAGGCTCGAATTTTACCTCGTCTTTTTGCCCAGGTTAAACAGCAGATTCGTGTAAAACATAACAAGGCATCTGCCCACCACGCTCAAAGTCAGGGAGCGTTAGAGCGTTTCCATCAGACATTAAAGTCTCTTTTTCGCTCCTACTGTACTGAGATGGAGGGTGACTGGGAGGAGGGGTTACCTTGGCTTATGTTGGCTGCTCGTGAGGTCACGCAGGAAAGCACAGGTTTCAGCTGTAATGATCTGGTGTTTGGGCATACTGTACGTGGTCCGTTAAATCTTCTATATGATCAGTGGAAAGAGACAGATCCGCCGAAGAATTTAATTGCTTACGTAAATCGGTTTCATCACAGGTTGTATGCTGCTGGTGAGCAGGCAAAGAAAAATCTGTCTTCTGCGCAAAGTAAAATGAAGAAGCTCTATGACAGATGGGCTGAGCGTATGGACTTTTAGTGAAGGAGATCAGGTGTTAGCTTTGTTGCCTATTGTTAGTTCACCTTTCCAGGCTAAGTATGCAGGCCCATATACCGTTTTCAAGCAAACATCTGAGCATAATTACATCATAGCTACACCAGAACGTAGGAAAAGTACACAACTTTGCCACGTAAATTTGTTAAAACCATACTTTGAACGTGTTTCAACCGGTCCAGATGGGATAAAGGCGTCGTGCTCTCCTTTATCTGTTCACCAGGCATGTTCAGTGGGGAGGGTGTCATCTGTGCATACTCCGCAGACAGTTGCAGCTGAGGTAGAGGATGGTTTTTCTTCTCTGGATCCAGCCGTGTTGCAAGGCCGCCTTAAAAACTCAGAGTCCTTAAAAAATTTAAAACTTTTGTTAGGTCGTCTGTCTCAGTCTGAGCAGGCCGATCTAACTGCGTTGATTAGTTCTTTCCCGTGTTTATTCAGTGACACGCCCACACAGACACATTTGATTGAACACGATATCGATGTCGGAGATGCTCAGCCAATCTGGCAGAGGTTTTATCGTGTCAATCCTGAGAAGCATAAGTATCTAGACAAAGAGGTAACGTATATGTTGGATAATGGCATAGCTGAGCCGTCTTCCTCCAGCTGGGCTTCACCTTGTTTATTGGTCCCAAAATCTGATAATACCCCGAGGTTTTGCAGTGATTTTCGTAAGGTAAATGCAGTGTATATTTATACATATATATATATATATATATATGTACACATATATATATTATGTGTGTATATATATATATATATATATATATATATATATATATATGTATATATATATATATATATATATATATATATATATATATATATATATATATATATATGAGCCTTCCAATTGGAAGGTACCCCATATACACCAGTGCTAGCATGCATAAAACCCAAAACCAGTGAAGTTGGGTAAATCGTAAATAAAAACAGAATACAATGATTGTAAATCCTTTTAAACTTACATTCAATTTAATACACTGCAAAGACAAGATATATTTAATGTTCGAACTGAGAAACTTTATTTTCTTTTGCAAATAATCATCAACTTAGAATTTAATGGCAGCAACACATCGCAAAAAAGTTGGCACAAGGGCATTTTAACCTCTGTGTTCCATCGCCTTTCCTTTTAACAACACTCAGTAAACATTTGGGAACTGAGGAGACCAATTTTTGAAGCTTTTCAGGTGGAATTCTATCCCATTCATGCTTGATGTACAGCTAAATTTATTCAACAGTCTGGGGTCTTTGTTGTTGTATTTTACGCTCCATAATGTTCCACACATTTTCAATGCGGGACGGGTCTGGACTATAGGCAGGCCAGTCTAGTACCTGCACTCTTTTACTACAAAGCTACGCTGTTGTAACACGTGCAGAATGTGGCTTGGCATTGTCTTGCTGAAACAAGCAGGTGTAGCGATTATTTTCTGGGTATTATTGGATTTTAATTAAATAAATTAATATTCATTTCAGAACCAGTTTTGCTCTTGTTAATGAAAGGGGCACCATCCTTTTTATACAAAAAGGCAAAATTTACTTAATTAGCTGATTTATTAATTATTTCATTTAAATTAGATAAATCAATTAAGTCAAACTTATCAGTTTAATCAATCTCAAATCTAAAGACAGAACTCTCATGCAGTGATGTCAATCTTCCAAATAGAATACCAACAGACAGAACTTTAAATATAAGGGTGATTTATTAAATGAATATATAAGACAAAATAAAATAAAATAAACACTTAAGGAGGAATAAATGTCAGAGTTATACTGAATCAATGATGCTGTCAATCAGGAAAGAAGATATGAACCCTCAAGGAACATTTAAGAATATGGAGTGGTTATAGAGGATTAATTTCCAAATCAACCTACTTGTGAAAGGTCAAATAAAGGGGAAATTATTAGAGAATTGAACCAAGACACACTCAAGCCCATCTGAAATGACTGGAGAACCGCGCCTTACTTCGTGCAGCTTGTATGATCGGATCTCAAACTGGTCCTGAGCTACTGGAGAGTCTTGAGGACGGTTCTGGTTCTGGGTGTCGTCCCAGAGGGTGAAGTCCACACTCTATCCAGCGCGATGGATCCAGGGAGGATGTTCCGATGTGAGCAGGTTGGTCCCAGGTTCCCCAGGAGAGAAGTATCGTCTTAGATTGGACTGGCAGGTTCTTCAAGGTGAAGCTGGAGCTTGGAGTGTTGATGTCTCGATTATATTAAAAATTTGATTTGTAACTAATTCCAAAAATCAGGAATTCATTGGCCAAACGAATACTATTCTGAAATTAATAACGAAAGTCCATTTACTATGAAGCAAATCTTTGAAGTCTTACTGGCTTATAAAGAAAGAATCGGCGGGCTACAAAAACCTAGACAAAAGAATTAAGGAAAATATTGGGGAGCTGAATAGACGGGAAACTCAAAGGAGTAGTGTAACAGAGGAGAAAACAAGAGGAGACATGGGGTCCAAAATGGCCAGGGAGGTCAAAGGTCAACTTAGGTGCCACCCAAGAATTGTTTATGACTTGGGAACGAACTCTCTTCGAACACATTATTAGGTCCGAGCCAATCACTGTTTAGGAAGAAAAGTAAACATCCACACCAATGTCTGTTCATGGTAGTTTGTAAGGGGGCGAAAACAGGCTTGATGCCAGATGTCTCTAAGAGATTGACGATCATGTTATCCATGAAGACAGAGTCAGGGAGGAATGGAGGGTTTTTGTCCTTTTAGAGTTTCTCCATAGTTGGATCAGTTTTAATCTTGCTACACAGGGGCGTCCATGAAAAAGATGTTGCTTGGATGGCAACCTATGTTGCTCCAAAACCTGTATGTACCTTTCAGCATTAATGGTGCCTTCACAGATGTGTAAGTTACCCATGCCTTGGGCACTAATACACCCCCATACCATCACAGATGCTGGCTTTTGAACTTTGCACCTATAACATTCTGGATGGTTCTTTTCATCTTTGGTCCAGAGGACACGACAACCACAGTTTCCAAAAACAATTTGAAATGTGGACTGGTGAGACCTCAGAACACTTTTCCACTTTGCATCAGTCCATCTTAGATGAGCCTGGGCCCAGCGAAGCCGGCGGCGTTTCCGGGTGTTGTTGATAAATGGCTTTCGCTTTGTAGAGTAGAGTTTTAACTTGCACTTACAGATGTAGCGACGAACTGTAGTTACTGACAGTGGTTTTCTGAAGTGTTCCTGAGCCCATGTGGTGATATCCTTTACACAGTGATGCCGGTTTTTGATGCAGCACCGCCTGAGGGTTAGAAGGTCACGGGCATTCAGTGTTGGTTTTCGACCTTGCCGCTTATGTGCAGTAATTTCTCCGGATTCTCTGAACCTTTTGATGATATTACGGATTGTAGATGATGAAATCCCTAAATTCCTTGCAATAGCTCGTTGAGAAATGTTGTTCTTAAACTGTTCAACAACAAAGTTTACCAGTTCAAACGTTCAGTATCTTGTCTTTGCTGTGTATTCAAGTGAATATAGGTTGAAAGAGATTTTCAAACCATTGCATTCTGTTTTAATTTACGATTTACACAACGTGCCAACTTCAATATTTTGGGGTTTTGTAGCTCTTTTTGGCAGTTGCTGGATACAAACAGGAGAATGTTGATATGGTTATACTGAAACAAGTGCCAATAATGTTGTATTAGAATGATCCAAAAATGAGTCTGATGCATAGATATGAGACGAGTCTATGCACATTTTCCTTTAAATTAGAGCTGGTGCTTTTTCTTTGTGATGAGACATTTAAGGTTGGTCATGGGCCTTCTCAGAGCTCTGGCAACAAGCTAATCATGCTAGGCTAACATAACTGGACTATATGGTTTCTTGGTAACACTTTAAAATAACTATACACTTAAGCATTAGTTAAGCATTAGTCAAGCATTAGTTAATCCTTAATTCCTCATGAACTCATCATGAATTCATCATTAGTATTGCATTTCAAAGCATTAGTAAAGACAGTCATAAATCCACAACTAATACATTACTAAGCATTAGTCACGCATTAGTAAATCCTTAATTTTTCATGAATTAATCATTAATTCAACATTAGTATTGCATTATACAGCATTAGTAAAGACATTTTTAAATGTTCAATTAACACATTATTAAGCATTAGTTCAACATTAGTAAAGTGCATAATACATTGTTAACTCATCATTTGTAAGTCATTAGTTATACATTACTAAGCATTAGTAAACACAATTATAATCCAATTATACATTACTAAGCATCAGTCAAGCATTAGTAAATCCTTAATTTTTCATGAATTAATCATGAATTCAACATTAGTAAGGCATTATAAAGCATTAGTAAAGACAGTTTTAAATGTTCAATTAACACATTATTTTTTTTTAATGTATATTTTTGGGGCATTTTTGTGCTTTTATTGATAGGAGAGAGACAGTGGATAGGCTTGTGAAAGGGGGAGAGAGAGTAGGGAAAGACACTCTGCAAACTGGTCACAGGCGGGATTCGAACCTGGACCGGCAGAAGCAAGTACATGGGGTGCTAACCACTACACCAAACCAGCACCCCAATTAACACATTATCAAGCATTAGTTAAATATTAGTTAAGTGCGTAATTCATTGTTAACTCATCATTTGTAAGTCATTAGTTATACATTACTAAGCATTAGTAAACACTATTATAACCCAATTATAAGTACTTAAGCTGCAGTTCAGCATTAGTAAATGCTTAATTAATCCTGAATTCATGATCTGTATAGCATTTATTATGCATTACTAAGCACTTAATAAACCTGGTTATAAATGTTTTGTTGCCCATTGATAACATGAGTTGTTAATACTTTATAAAGGGTTAGCAACTGTTAATAAACATGTATTCATACTCAATAAATAACTTATTAATGCCTATTAATGCAGTTACTACTCATTAGTTACCATTAGTTAAGTATATTCTGTGAGCCCATCTAAAGTGAGGACTATCTATGCTTTATAAAGCATTTATAAAGCGTTTATAAATGACACAGAAGCAAAGATATACAAAATGTCAGTTTTATTGGTCCCAAACACAAACAATACACACTTTAAACAAATACAAACGATAAAATTTCAAGTAAGCTTGACAAACATCTTCAAATAACAGTCTGTGATAAAATAAAAATACAAAAATAAAATTCAAGCTTATATACACACTTTGGAAACTTTAACATTTTGGGTAAGCTTGTGAACTATTCCTTTAGGGCGCACACATGCACTCTCACTCACTCACGCATGCACACATGCACACACACACACCCACACACACACACACACACACACACACACAATAACTATGTGGACTGAATGGCTTGCTAAAAAAACAACACACTACCTGTATTTTCTGAAACATCATGAATTAACCTCCAAAATGCACCATAACGGTGCTTTTTGGCAAGCCATTCAGTCCACTCAATGACTGCAAGGTGGTCTTCAAGCAGGGTTTCTGTTCGGTTCCCCCTGAGCCTCCAAATCCTCTCTTTGTAAGTCCTCCAGGCCCTTTCGATATGTTGGGTATGGGCTCCAGTAAGGGGATCAACGTAGGACCTGCTATGGTTTACTATGTGGTGCACATACCCTAATGCAGGGAGCACACGGTATACACGCCACTCATTACTGATGATGTTGGACCCAACCCGCACATGTTGGGTGATCAGAGGCACCAGATGTGCTCGGTTTCTCCGCTCTACCAGGCGTAGAATTGGCCTTCGAGAGTTCTCCTTAACACCAAGCATCCCAAAGACCCATTTTTTTCGGTTCCAGGCACCAGCCATTCTTCCTTTTCCATACTGATGCAGAAACAAAACAAACATGCAAACAGATTAGGTACAGTATGAACAAATACAAAACATGAGTTGACTGTATTTCATAATCATGGGAAGTAAATATTAGAAATACACACCTTTCGTTTGTGCCGAAAATGGCTTTCATCGATGGCGACAAACTCCTGTCTGCCGCCCATCCTCTGACCTGTACGTCTTCTCATTTTTTTCAAAGCTGTTATACACACTCCCCTTAATCGCTTGGCCATTTTGCTCTGGGTTGCTGAGCTGCCTGCAATGGTGTCATCTAGCATGTCTATCTGCCGCAGTCGTAGCCCCTGAGCAAATCTATAAAGACAAAAAATAAATTGTTAGCATGTTTTCACATAACATTTATAAATGAATAAGATAATCTCTGAACAGATCCCTGTGCACCACGCAAGGATCTGTGTGTATCCTTGTGCGCCACTGTTTCTACCATGGCCTATGATCTAATCAGCAGATGCAAGGGGACATATTACACAGAGCACTGCTTCTCAAACATTTCATGTCGAGACCCCCCAAAGTCATCATATTTAAACTGAGGACCCTCCCACCCCAATACATATCTTGAAGTGCAGCAATGCCCAAAAATGAAGTGTGTTGTCTAACCTTAAAGGAGACATATCATGCTTGTTTCTCCTTTTCACTATGCCAGACTAGGATGCCTGTTAAGCATTTCTGCCCTCAGTACAAGTCATTTAGTTCCTTCATTGCCCCACAATAGCGTTTCAAAATCCTCATTTTAGGCCATTATCAAGCTCTCGCTGAAACGCTCGAATCTGAGGATGACCTAAAGTTACCTCGCAACGTCACAGCCCTTTGTGCTCTGATTGGTCAGCTCTATCGGGGGTTGAGCCAGCCTGTCCTTCTTCTTCTTTTTTTTTTTTTTTTTGAACTTTTTATTTTCATTTTCCAACTATATTACATTCCTGACATAGGACTCTAAGTACATATAATGCAATGTTATTGATAACAATAAAATTAAGATAGAATAATGTGCACATTAAAAATTAATAATAAATAAATAATAATAATTAAATTAAATACAGTAATAATAAGTAATATTAATAACAATACAAAAAAAAAAAAAAAAAAAAAAGTTCAATGACAGACATCCCACGTGGCCAAATATAGGAAATCATTTTTCATGATGCGCTATTATAATACAGTTCATAGCACAATTGAATTACAACCCATATTGTTCAGATAAAGTGTAACACAGTTCCATCTTCGAACAAAGGTGTCCATCTTCATCTGTAGACTTGCTGTCATTCGTTCCATTGTGTGAACCTGTTTCAGCTTCTGTCTCCATTGAATTAAAGTTGGTGATTTTGTTTCCTTCCAGTTCAATGTTATTATTTTTTTAGCAATAAGTAAAAGTATCCGTAACATATATCTTTGATCCATGTTGCACAGTTCCTTAGGTATAGCTCCCAACACAAACATTAGGGGATCCAATGGGGCATTCACTTGTAAGATTATTTCAATTTCCTTCCTTATCATTTTCCAAAACCCCTGAATCACTGGGCAATCCCAAAAAACATGCGTATGGTCTCCTATTTTTCCACATTTTCTCCAACACAAAGCAACATCAGGTTCCTTAACATAGAAAGATATCGGAGTATTAAAAAATCTCATTTTTGATTTCCAGTCAAATTCTTTTAACAGTTGACTGTGAATTCCTTTATGACTGGAAGCACATAAGTCTTCCCAAAGGCTTTCCTCAATTATGATATTCATTTCTAGTTCCCATTTTCCTTTGATGTGCAAAGTATTTTGAGAAATGTCATCCATTAGTCTTTTATATATATGAGAGACATGTTTTTTAGTTGGAAAGCCCCTCTCTGCAATATTAATAAGATACTCCTCTATTTCATTTGGGTTTTTACTAACTGTGTCTCTTTCTATGTGTGTTAATATATAATGTCTTATTTGGAAATACCTATACATATCTTTTGATGGGAGTGCAAATTGCTCCTGGAGCCGGGAAAAAGATTTAAATTCTGTTCCTTCAAATAACTGGTTAATTAGTTTAAGACCATTGTCAGCCCACCTTTTAAAGCTGATGTCCCATGTAGAGGGAGGAAAGTCTATATTGCCTACAATTGGCATAGCTCTTGAAATCGACATTGGTCCTCCAAGCATTTTTTTAACTGTGGCCCACACCTGTAAGGTGTGTTTTATCCATGTATTTTCAATTTTAATTCTATTAATAGATTTAGAACTGATAAAAGGTATAACTGATAATAATACTCCCTTAGCTGTACTCTGCTCAATCTGGGCCCAACCAGTTTCCCTGTCTTGTCTAATCCATGCCACAACTGCGGTCAATTGAGCTGCCCAATAATAATATTTAAAATTGGGCAGGCCCAGACCTCCTTTTTCTTTTGGTAGGAAGAGAACTTTAAGCCGTATCCTTGGTCTCTTTTTCTGCCATATAAATTGAGAAATTAATTTATTTAACATACTGAAGATGGAGACTGGAACTCTTATTGGCAAGGAGAGGAATAAGAAAAGAAACCTGGGAAGCAGATTCATTTTTATTGTCTCAACTCTTCCAAACAATGAAAGAGGGAGAATCTCCCAGCGTGTTATGTCCAATTTTATTTCTTTAATAAGTTTATTATAGTTAACATTAAATAATTGTGTGGGGTGGGGTGTAAGGACAACTCCCAAATATCTGAATCCTTGTTGAGACCACCGAAAAGAGGCAACTTCATTAAGCTGAGGGGGCCAATTCCCCGATATCATTAATGCTTCTGATTTGTTATGATTAATTTTATATCCAGAGATGGTCCCATACTTGTACAGACACTCCATGAGTGCAGGAATAGTAGTAAGTGGATGCTTTATAAAAAGTAAAACATCGTCCGCGAAAAGGGATATCTTATGAATTAGTGCCCCTCCATCTGCTATGCCTTGAATCTGTGTATTTTGGCGTATAGCTTGTGCTAGAGGTTCAATGCTAATTGCAAAAAGGATGGGTGACAGCGAGTCTCCTTGCCTCACCCCCCTCTCCACCTTAAAAAAATTGGAACAATAACCATTAATTCTTACTTTTGACCTAGGGTCTTTATAAAGCATTTTTATCCATCTCGTAAACTTTTCTCCAAAACCCATCCTCAGCAATGTTTGTTCAAGAAAGAACCAACCCA
The DNA here is from genome assembly GCA_036419115.1 of Scarus forsteni. NCBI lineage: Eukaryota > Metazoa > Chordata > Actinopteri > Labriformes > Labridae > Scarus > Scarus forsteni. Next base: position 940,251 of record JAZDUH010000360.1, read on the forward strand.
CCCTATCAAATGCTTTCTCAGCATCCAAGCTGAGAAGCATTGAAGGTTGTTTGTCCTTTGCTGCTATTGATTGCAGGTTCAAAGCTCTCCTCACATTATTTGTTCCATGACGGCCTGAAATAAATCCTGTCTGATCTGGTTGTATTAGTTTCTTTACATAATTTTGGATTCTTGTTGCTAAAATTGAAGTTAATATTTTATAATCTACACATAATAAACTTATGGGACGATAACTAGTACAATGTAATGGGTCCTTTCCTTCTTTGTGTAAGATTGTGATAATGGCATCTGACCAAGATTTGGGAGGGTCTCCTGAACTTAATGCATAATTATATACTCTACATAATATAGGAGAAAGGTCATGCACAAAAGCTTTATAATATTCACCTGAAAATCCGTCTGTTCCTGGTGATTTATTATTTTTTAGCTTTGCAATTGTTTCTTTAATTTTGTCCTCACTGATGGGCTCTGTTAATTTAGCTTCTTCCTCGCTGGTCAGTTTGGTCAGTTCAAGGGAATTTAAAAAGTTATATGTTTTTTCCTCCTTGTATTCCTGGTCTTCACATTTGTATAGTTGTTCATAATATTTAGCAAAAGCCTCTGATATTTCTTTAGGTTGAGTCTCAATCTGGTTAGTTTTGGGATGTCTAATTTTAGGGATTATTCGGCTGGATTGGGCTTTCCGAAGCTGAAAAGCTAGCAGCCTACTTGCTTTATTTCCCATCTCATAATATTTTCTATCTATAAATCTAAGGGCTCCCTCTGCTTCGTATGTCAACATTTCATCTAATTTTGACCTAACATCTTTTAATTTTTTAATCGTCTCTTCTTGACCATGTTGTTTGTGTTCTCTCTCTAAATTTTTAATCTCTAATTCTAATTCTTGTTGTTTTGCAAGTCTTTGTTTCTTTAGTCTAGATCCTATAGAAATGATTTTACCCCTTATTGTGGCCTTCCCAGCATCCCACAACAACGAGGGGGAGACATTACCTTTATCGTTTAGGGCGAAGTATTCAGATATAGCTGATTGTATTTCATATTTTACATTGTGATCTGTCAGCAATGAGACGTTTAGTCTCCAATGTTTAAAATGACTATCTGATCCTAAATTAATTTTTATTATAATGGGGCTGTGGTCCGAGATGGTTATTGATTCTATTATGCTATCCTTAATCCGATATATGTCATTTTTTGATATCAGGAAATAATCTATTCTTGAATAACTTCCATGGACCTGTGACATAAATGTGAAATCTTTATCATTTGGATGAAGATGGCGCCATACTTCAACCAATCCCAACTCCTTTATCATGCCTATTACAGTTTTGGACATTTTTGATTGGGGTCTCATTGTTATGGGTATTCTATCTAATTTATTATTTATTATGCAATTGAAATCCCCTCCTATAGTTATCATCCCCTCTCCTTTATCTGCCACAAGCGTTGCAATCTTTTTGAAAAAAAGTGGACAGTCTTCGTTTGGTGCATATAGATTTAGAATAGTTATTTTTTGTCCTGCAATTGTTCCAATAATCATAACATACCGACCTTCAATATCCTGATACATTTTCTCATTATTGTAATACACAGATTTGTTAAACAAGATGGCTACCCCTCTTTTTCTACCCCTCCCATCTGATGCACTGTAGACCTGATCAACCCACTCCCTTTTTAATTTCAAATGTTCTATTGGTGATAAGTGTGTTTCCTGAATCAGGGCTACAGAGCATTGCAGTTTTTTTAACTGCCCCAAAAGTTTTTTCCTTTTAATTGGGTTGTTAATTCCTCTTATGTTATAACTAACAACGTTTAAAGTAGTCATATCTGCACTGTTTTAGAAAGTACAACTTATCCTGTTCAGGGATATCTGTCAACAAAAGAAAACTTAACATCTGTATAAACTTAGATAGATTATAGTCCTCAACATATGTCAGGCAAAAACAAACATTAAGATGAACACAAAACTGAACTTCCACCTTTCCAATCAGCCATGGCAATTGAACATAAACCGTGACCAATCCCCGATGATATTGGGACAGAGAGGTGTGACCAACCCTCTCTGTGGGAAAACACACAAATTGCGTAAATACGACCGATATTACAACTATGTGTAAAGAAGGTCTAAGTGAGTGTAATCCACTCATACAGAACCTGAGAAAAGGACATCCGTCAGAACTTTATAATATATCTACTGATTTAAGACAGCAAAATATTTGTAGGTCTAAACATAACGCCACATTTTCCATTTGTTTTCGTTCCTTATTTACTGTAAGACAACTTTTATAATTTCAGTCACCTCTGGCTTTAAAGATACCTTAACGTTTAAGAAGTGTTCAGGTGTCCCCCTGCAAAAAAGCCTTGAGATCCAATGCTGAAAGCTCCGCATTCCTCTTTCTCCTCCCGCTGCTCCTCCATCCTCCTCTCAACTCCTCCTCGATGCTCTCCCTCTCATCTCTGTGCACCTGGACTCCCAGCTCCTCTAGTACTGCTGCTGCACTCGTTAGAGTGGTGAAGGTCTTCTCCCCCGTCTTCAGCTTCATTTTCAGTTGTGCTGGATATAGGCACCTTGCTTGTATATCCTTCTTCTTAAGTTGTTTGACGACCTCACGAACCTCTGCCCGTTTCTTCTGTAACAACGGAGAATAGTCCTGGTCGAAGAAGATTCGTTTGTTTTGGAAGAAAACCTGACCTCGACTCCAAGCTTGCTGTAGGACAGCATCTTTCACCGCTGCGTCCAGAAATCTCACAATGATTGATCTGGGGGGGGCTGCTGGATCTTTTGGCTTAGACAGGAGTGAGCGATGGGCCCTTTCAATCTTAATGTCCATGTCTTCTGGTAGTTTGAGCACTTTGTATAGCAGGTCTTTCACAAATCCCACCATATCTCCACTTTCACTTCCTTCGGGGACCTGAAAAATTCTCACATTGTTCCGTCTCATTCTGTTCTGGAGGTCCTCGCATGTCGCTGTTAGGTAGATGTCGCGGTGAAGCAGGTATCGTAGCGCCCTCTGCTGTCTCATCATTGTATCCTCAGCCTTCCCGACTCTTTCTTCTAACTTTACCAGTCTCTCTTCATGTTCGCCCATCTGATCTTTTATGTCTGCCACCGCCTGCTCCAGTCTTTCCAAAGACATTTTAGTTTGATTGTGTCCATCTTGATTTTCCTTGCGGAGTTTCCTCATCTCCTCCAGAAGCATGGTCTCCTCACTTGACTGACGTTTGTTGCCAGTAGCATTTATGCTAGCGCTGGTTGGACTAGCCTGTTGTCGTTGTTTATCGTCTTTTTCTTTTGAATTATCTTGTCTGTTTGATCCCTTCTGTCTTCCAGACCTACTCATCTTACAGTATTTCTTCCGTTTTGCGTTAAATCCGTGTATTAAAAGCTGCTGTCACTCTTTCTAAGCTTTGACTGACGGAGCGCCGATTCTATGCTGCAACTTCTCTCATGACGTCACCGGAAGTCTTTTCCTGTCCTTCTTCTTCTACTGTATTTTCCAGCAGGCTCAAAGCAGCGACCACGTATTGAGTCCCCCTACACGCCAGAGCTAGTAATGAGTGAATGTGAGCTAGGGATCTATATACTGCTGGTGGGAGAATGTGTTCCTCAGTGAGGGTTTTGTGGCTAACGGACATCACAGAGGAGAAAGTGTTTTATCAGATTACTCCAATAAAAAGAAAGGTACCTCGTGTCGTCACGACGTTTGAAATCTTGCGGACATCTCGCAATGACCTATTTTCAGAGGCATCAAATCTCATTCTAGGATATCAGAAAAAATACAATATCTCATTTTTTGAAAATTAAGGGGGTGTAAGGTCTTGTTTTCAAATTTATTATATTATATGTAAGTTTAAATCATGCATCAGCATGATATGTCTCCTTTAATGTGTGACCATGGCATGCATCAGGTGCAAACATATCAGTTGTTTCCATATATGGCCACTAACGAGACATGCCCAAATATCGGTATACTGTATTATTATGACATCAGCAATCTCCATACACACACAAGGGACAAGCCAGGACTGACAGCGATCCAGTTGTCCTGAGCCACAGATCAGCCACTATGCCCATAAACTTAACTGTACACTGTATGGTTATTTTGTTAACCATGGCAACGCCACCAGGAGCGCAGGGCGCAATTTTTACTTTTGATGTGTTGATGTGCCTTTTTCATGTCTTTTTTCTAGATGTCTTGAGATTTCAGTATCAGCTGGAGATCCCACTAAAACCATGTGGGGACTCTTTAGAAGCACTGAAATTGAGGGAGAGTGAAGGACACTGACTGAAGGACACTGAAACCGAACCTGACATGCTATGTGCACAGATTTCAGTAACTCAACGTAATCCAAATAATTGATAAAACATTCCATGCATAATTTTTCATATTGTGTATTTTATGGATACTACAAAGACACTGGAAATGTAGTGAGCTGTGAGCCTATGACACATGTTTAACGATACTGCTATTACTTGCTTACCTGTACATGAATTCCATCCAGTTACAGATGGGTACTTTTGAGTGGCTAAAGATGGATTTGTGCCTGACCGAAATTTGTTTCACTCCATGTTCAGCTCGTCGACAGACCCTAGAAGAAAAGCAACATGGGAAAAAAAGAATAATAAGAAGAATGATAACAAGGAATTTATTCATTCATCATTTATTTATTTAATTGCTCTAAATCACATGTTCTCAAAGTCTTTATAACTCCTAAACTGACAACCATTGGACAAGGTTTTGTCCTGCAGTTACCCATCTGCCATGATTTATCTTTTATTACATGGGAGTTTGACATAAAAACTAATAGTCATAGACCCCCTTTGGGACCCGACCCACAGGTTGAGAACCACTTGGTTAGCAGAGTAACAGACCTACAGTAATCTGGGGAGAGACCTCCCTGCATAAACCCTGTAGCTTCACATTAAGCTTCCCCAAAAATTCAAATTTAAGCATGCAATCCCATGCAAATGCATGACACAATTAGACAGACACACAGACACATTGAAGTTATATGATGTTATAATTGGGCTTCTTACCAGGAATACTGATCTTGACTGTTTGTCCTCCTCTTCAATTTTATCTGGTGATGGCATGTTGTGCATTTAATTTTCCTTTGAAGAAGTTTCTTCTTTTAAAGCCACTTTATTATCTTCAGGGCTTTTCTTTTTGTCCTGTCCCCACTAATATGATTCTTAAACTTTCTGAACCTGCTCATTGTTTCAAACGTGCGGTCTGAAGTGGATTATAATATAAATAGAATAAAAAAGAGACTAGGGGTGTTTTTCTAGAGCTGTCATCAATATAAAAAAAAATAAAAAGCCCGCGGTCTAGCTCTCCAGAACCGCAAAGGAGGCTGGGACTTGTAGGACGCTGGGACGTGTAGGACGCTACTGCACATGCTCCTACCTTCAAAACGCTACTGCGCACGCCCTCAATAAGGAAGTCGATGAGAGAGGAGGCTGGAGAGGCAAACAGATTGCAGAAGTGGAGTTGCCCTCAGTGTGAAGTGGGCGCGTCGTTGGTACGCGGAGACGGAACAAAAAAAACACTGCGGAGGAGAGTGACATATTAACTGCGGAAAACAGAGATACCGTCGATAGTGGTGAGTACATTTCTTTTTTCATGTTTCCCTTCCCACATGGAATACAACCCCGGAACGTGTATTATTCATTATACAAGTCTGCCCGGCTGCTCGCGGCTACATGCAGTTAGTTGGGGTGTGCAAAAAATGGATTCATTCAACTATCGCGATTTTGTGTGCCATAATTCAATAAATCAATGTCAAAGTTCAGAATCGATTTCACCGAATTTTCAAAAAGTTAATAATTACTACTACAGGCCTATAGCTGTTTGATATGTGCCAATTTGGTGTCCCTGAAATGAAAAAGTTTGAGAACCAGTAATCTAGATGATTCATTAATACAATAAACAATTTACTCTGTATTAGGTATGCGGGGAGGACATGCCACAAAGAAGAAAGTAGCAGTGGAGAATGTGGAGATGGATTCTTCGGAAGAGAGGCTCATCGCAGATGCTAGTGGTGTGTACTGTACCCTTTGATTGACTTGTATCCTTTTGATGTTTACTGTACTGTGTGCTAGATCTGTAGTAGTATGACTTGACCTGAACTTTACTTTACATTAGGTGTGTCCATTGCCCCAACTAAAGTCCCGGCAAACAAAAAAATTGCAGACAAGTTGGAGCTGTATAAGCTGAAGGCAGGCTGGCAACAGGAGAGGATTGATGAACTGACCAGGGAGAGAGAAATTCTGAAAGAACAGTTGGCAGCAGGTAAGTCAAAAGACTTACGACTCTGGACACAACTTAAGGCCACTATAATTGCATTAAATATTGTTATATTTTATTAATTTTTGTTTTTAATTAATTTTAATTTGTGTTTTTCTTCATTTTAGTAAAGTTGTTTGTTGTTTTGTGTTGTACAAAATGTGTCTGTATGCAGAGCGCAGAACGGGACGGGCCGGCAAATAAGGGAGACAGACAGATAAGGGAAGGATTGAGGGCTCATCGTACCTAATAGTATCAGTTGTTTCTAGGTAGAATTTTCAGGCTTAGATGAAAATGAAACAACGCTGACCCTTAGCGGTCAGCAGACCCTTCATAATTTTGACCCCTGCGATGTAGTGCTGTGGATGGCATTGCACCGACAAGGACATCTCCCAGCCATGGAGGTAGGCTACTACGAGGAGGGGAGAAGCCAGCTCTGCTAGTATGGCAGCAAAATGTGTTCCCTTATCAACAATAAGATTTCTGGTGGCTGAACTCTTCAAGCACCGTCCACACTGTCATATCGTACCCATAATGTTTTTAGAGGCAGTATGTTTATTTGGAAGGCAACTGTAAACAAATTTCAGAAATCTTTTTGCTGCTGACAGAAACAAAAAACCAGCACACTATTGGATAGTATGGGCTTTCAATCTATCCCTTATTTGTCCGCTCACTGCCAGGCCACCGTTCTTGGTCTCCGCAACCATTCTGCGCACTGCATACAGACCCGTCTTGTTTGTACATAATTCTGAAGCCCTCAAAAGTGTTCATTTAACAAGTAAGGGCAAGGGTGCGGGGGCGTGGTTTTCTGGTTAAAGGAACACAGCCAACCAGTTTTGTATCATTATTTGTTTGGGAATCATTGAGGCGGTTGATTTGAGTTGTGCATCAGTGGTTCACAACTCAGATAAACTCAATAACTGTCAAACTATATGAATGCATACAAAACAAGCTTTAAACTCTTTCATGTGAGATGATGCCACATGTATGATTTCTTTCTGTTTTAAATAGCTCTTAAAAAAGATGGTGCAGCATCCACCTCCATCCCGAACACAGCACCCAACTCCTCCCAGAAACGCAAGACTTCACGTTCCTCTTCTGATGACTCAATGGAATCGTCCTCCGACAGTGAGAGTGAGTCTGAGTCGGACTCTAACTCTGTCTCGCCTGACTCATCTCCGGACAAAAAGAAGAACAAGAAAGACAAAAAGAAGACAGGGAAAGGGAAAAAGAAGGTGAAAAAGTCAAAGGAAAAGGAGATGAGCCCAAAGGCACGTCAGAGAGGTAAAAAATAAATAAAGAAATAAAAACACACAAATGAATAAATGCAGACAATGTTTAACTATGAGTGTCCCTGCCCATTACAAGCTAACCACATTACAAGCTCCTCCCATTTCCATTGTATGAAAAACTATGCAAACATTGCCAGATCATTCACGATGGGAAGAGGGGCTAAATTCAAAGTCGACAATGGAAAACAAAGATATTAAAGGGATAGTTCAAACACAGTTACATTTTCCTCTATGGTTGTCCCATGGAAATATGTATTTATTTATTGTCAGCCAAATCTTGATATAGATCAATTAATTATCTTGATATAGATTGTGTGTGTGTGTGTGTGTGTGTGTGTGTGTGTGTGTGTGTGTGTCTTTTAATGTGGATCAAACTAATTTTATGTTCTCTGTATTGCAACCCTGAATCCAAAGCAGGCAGTGCTCAGGTATCAACAAATACTAAAGGCATTCCGTAAAGGAGGGACCACCATGGGTGCTGCGTTCTCAGCCGTCGGTGTAGATCGTAACACAGTGGTGGCCACTGCACCCATCGCTGAGCTTTTTATCGCTGCACCGAACAGGTACAAGGACATCTTAGATGGTCACAAAAATGGTCGTGTAAAGCTAGCAGTGTTGGCTTCTGAGTGCTCTCTGGCAATTGAACAGGATTCTGCTATAAAGGAGAATGTAAAAACACTTAAAAACAACAACAAGCTGCTGCCCCTCACCAAGAAGTGAGCTTGGGCTAGGGTGCACTGTGAGAATACCAGTCAAGTGGGCACACCAACATAAAATTTGATATTTTGTCCAGTATTACAAAAGGAAAAGTAATATTTGAAAAATGTTACGTTGGTGTGCTCAGTTATCCTTACTTGACCGATTACCTACTGGAATAGCACTGTGATCCACTTGTGTAATGTGATCCACAAGTTGTTTTTCTTTGTAATGCGATTGCTCTTTGTTTACAATTGTGTTTTTAATTGGCCAGTTTTATTTGTCAGATAAGAATGTTGTATTTTGTCCACCATAAAGCCTTTGAGCTGTACACCATGTAGCCTGTGAGCTAGAGTGTGTCAGCTGATTTTTTTTACACACTGTTATCTAGTGTTATCTAGCAATATTTGAAAACTGTATAATTGTTTTACTGAAAAACACTTTGTTCACTTTAAAGGCACACACAAGAAGTAGGTGGCTGCCTGATTCTAGGATTCTGCCAATGTATTTCAATGGGGAACTTTAAATGAACTGGCAGAATCCCAGAATCAGGCAGCCACCTACTTCTGGTGTGTGTGTGCATTTATGCGCCCTAAAGGATAGTTCACCTGTTTACTTGAAATGTTAAGGTTTCCAAAGTGTGTATTTAAGCTGGAATTTTATTTTTGTATTTTTATTTTATATTTTTATTTGTATTTGTTTAAAGTGTGTATTGTTTGTGTTTGGGACCAATAAAACTGACATTTTGTATATCTTTGCTTCTGTATCATTTATAAACACTTTATAAATGCTTTATAAAGCATAGATAGTCCTCACTTTAGATGGGCTCACAGAATATACTTAACTAATGGTAACTAATGAGTAGTAACTGCATTAATAGGCATTAATAAGTTATTTATTGAGTATGAATACATGTTTATTAACAGTAGCTAACCATTTATAAAGTATTAACAACTCATGTTATCAATGAGCAACAAAACATTTATAACCAGGTTTATTAAGTGCTTAGTAATGCATAATAAATGCTATACAGATCATGAATTCAGGATTAATTAAGCATTAACTAATGCTCAACTGCTGCTTAAGTACTTAAAATTGGGTTATAATAGTGTTTACTGATGCTTAGTAATGTATAACTAATTACTTACAAATGATGAGTTAACAATAAATTATGCACTTAACTAATGTTTAACTAATGCTTAATAATGTTTAATTGACATTTAAAAATGTCTTTACTAATGCTTTATAATGCATTACTAATGATGAATTCATGATTAATTCATGAAAAATTAAGGATTTACTAATGCTTGACTGATGCTTAGTAATGTATAATTGGATTATAATTGTGTTTACTAATGCTTAGTAACGTATAACTAATTACTTACAAATGATGAGTTAACAATGTATTACGCACTTTACTAATGTTGAACTAATGCTTAATAATGTGTTCATTGAACATTTAAAACTGTCTTTACTAATGCTTTATAATGCATTACTAATGTTGAATTAATGATTAATTCATGAAAAATTAAGGATTTACTAATGCGTGACTAATGCTTAGTCATGTATTAGTTGTGGATTTATGACTGTCTTAACTAATGCTTTGTAATGCAATACTAATGATGAATTCATGATGAGTTCATGAGGAATTAAGGATTAACTTATGCTTACATTATGCTTAACTAATGCTTAATAGTGTATAGTTATTAAAAAGTGTTACCGACTTCTTTGATATAAAAAATCTGGCTTATTTATATCTAGATTTATATATCTTTAAGGATGTGCAAAATCTTTCCCTTAGTTGACTGTCATCTGTAGCATTATTAATGCAAAAACAGTTTCCCCAATTTGTTGGTTTAGCTTAAAATGGCAATCATTTAACCAACAATGCAATGTCCTCATGTATATATAGTCCACTTAACCCAAATCAACTTAAGAGACTAGGGGTGTGTGATATTGTTTGCTTATCAGTATCTGTAGGTAAAGGCTTATAAATTGCATTTTCAGTTTGACATATATAAACTAATGCCAGTAGTTACAGCTGATATTTATCCCATATAGTACTGTATCTAAAGTTATACTGATAGAATGCAGAAACCTACTGTTTTGTGTCCCTATATAATCACTAAATGTAATGAAAGTATGTATCTGTATAAAACAGTTAGAAGAAATTGCAGACGTTTTTTCTCTCTGTTGATAATAACAGATTGCATCAGATTTTATATAGTTGAGAACTTCAGTAAAGTTTTAATGAGGTTATTGATGGCAATTTTAATCATCTGAAGCACTCTAAACTCTAATCTGAAAGTTCCATACTTTGTTAGATGTCCTGAAATATTAATGTATATTCTTTAATAGAGGACAAGTGACCAAAAATATATAAAACAAGCAAGAAAAGTTCTGCTACTCCTGTGCATGAACCCCAATAACTGCCTGTTGCTCTGCAAAAAAACACTAAATCAATCAATCATCAACGAGCTGATGTGACTAGACTACGCCCCTGTGTTCTTGCTTCTTCATCCTTTGGGAATAAAATAGATTGTGATGTCTCTGTAATGTTGATGATGTTAGAAATTGTCTTCATAAAGCTGTGTGCCTGGTGTGTGTATTCACCAATATGGAGTTAACAGTCTGTGACTGCAGTGAAAATATTCTTATTTAGAAGTTAAACACAAATAAACAGGGATTTGAAGCAGAATAATTTATCAGATACATTTATGTCAATTAGGAAATTTATAGTTCTCTGTTCAGTTTTTGAACCTTTCAAAGCACTTAACTTATTGGAAATGTTCACATGCAGTTGCGCAGGGCACACAGCACTATTAGCTTGATGATAAATACTTCTTTCAGAAGTAGTATTCACATTTGTTCATGGATAATTATTGTTTTCAGTATACAGTATATCTTAGTTATGATAAAATTGATCTACTGAAGAATTTGTGTTTATATGTGCACCATTTATCCAGTTCCAACATATTTGCTGCAGTGTGCAGTATGCTTCATGTGTGTGCTTGTATAATTAACAATTTAAAAATCCATAAGTTATTGTGCTCAAGTTAATTTAATAATATGTTATACTGTGTTAAAAAGTAACAAAATGTGCAGTCTCTCCTTGCTGGTTGTACAGACACATTCACAATAATTACTTCTTTGCTACTTTTGTAATAATTAATTTGGTATAAACATTTGGAGACTAGTCAACTTATGGCCCCAAATGATGACTATTGGTGGACTAACTTCAATACAATACACAGCGACAGCCAAAGAGGTATCTACATTACATTACTTAAAGGGTTAGCATGAGGTAGCTATTTTAAATGAAGTGTTAATTATTAATAGTCTCATGCAGTTTCATTTCAGGGCATTAATTCATCTTGTTATGTGTGTCCTCCAATGTGTTCACAGCTGCTAACATCAGCAAGGAAATGATGGGCACCCTGTCTCGTGAAGACTTGTGGGATCTTTTCCCGGGCCCTGAGAACTTCTTACGGAGAAAAGCTGTCTGGCGTTCCTGTCATGGTGTGGTGGAGGAGGGCAGTTTCTCAGTGATGTGGCTTTATCTAGCCACCTAAATAACTTTGTTGCAACACAGTGAGCTAATAGCACAGTCTTTTGAAGGAATGGTGATTCAATTTAGATAGATCGTTGTAGTTTTTTTTTTTTAACAGTTATTATTGTTGTTGTTTTTAAATTTTTGATTTTATATTAATATACTTTTTTCTGTTTGGCCTCAGCGCATTCATGGCATAATAACACACAAACTGTGTTTGTAAAAATATTTCACATGTTTAAAACGAATGAACAGTAATTTCTCTTTCACAAAATAAAGTCTAGTTTCTAGATTAATTTATGGGTATTAAGCTTCTTGATGCAAGAAGTTGAACCTCTAAATGGAACAGATTATTTAGTCATACTTGTGCCGAGCTGTCATATCCGCATTGCTGTTTTTATTTACAAAGTAAAAAGGAAATGATGCATATTGGAGTTCATAATCTTTTATGTCACAGGACCCTGGCCTGGAAGACTCAAAATCATCAGGCTGTTCTTCAGTAAATGAATCACCCATGCAGCAGACATCCACTCCTGTGAGCGCAACTCCTGTAAAGTATGCAACTCCTAAAAAGGTTGTGAAGTTACCCTTCCCAGAATATGTCTTGCACACCGACACCAAACTTGAGCAGGTCCGACAACAATACTTTGAGTTGTCGAAGAAAGGTGAAGAGGGCACCTGCCACATGTCAAAGGAACTCAGATGCCGGCTCATCCGGAACACCATGACCAGTATGATTGCAATCTTGAGGGCAACAGGCGATGCAGAATCACATAGATACCCATCAAAACCAGAAATTACAGCAATGGCAAAAGATGTTGCAGGTTTGAACGTGCACTTTATTAGCAACAAGCTCAGAGAATAATAACACAGCCGACAGAGTGAAACAGCGCCACCCAATGGCAAAATTACTATATTACAACACTCCCACTTAATTTTGCAATGGCATTTCAAACCTTCAAATGATAATAGTGTTGCTCCTTTTTTACCAAATGACAAGGAAAAAAAAATCTTTGAACAATATCAAAAGGCTTTGCTTCACCTTTAAAACTTGTCATTTTCACTTAAAATTCTCCTCACTTATCTTAAAACATGTTTACAATCACAACCACTGCCTGGAACTTTTTTTCTTTAACTTTTGTTTACAATGATTTAACTGGAACTCTTTTTCACACGTTCTTGCAGACTTGCTTTGATCAGGCAGCTTTCGACGTACACCTGTTAGGCACAAACTCTTTGACCTCTTCACACTGGAGAAAGTCCGATCACTTCACTAATCTTTTCAAATCTCTGTTTAGTCAAAGGTTTAGTCAAGATGTCCGCTTTCATGTCATTTGTTGGACAGTACTGCAGTTCTATTTATCTATTCTGCACACACTCACGGATGTAATGGTAGCGAATGTCTATGTGTTTAGTTCTGGAGTGGTCCACAGGATTTTTTGCGATTGCGATGGCTCCTTGGTTATCTTCCTGGATCACTGTGGGTGTGGCTTTCATTCCAAGATCACTTAGTAAACGTCTTAGCCAGATACCCTCTTGAGCAGCTTGACGTAGTGCAACATGCTCAGCTTCTGCTGTTGAAAGTGCAACTGTTGCTTGTTTCTTGCTGAGCCAACTTACTGCTCCTCCACTCTGTAAGGCAAGGCAAGGCAAGTTTATTTGTAGAGCACAATTCATACACAAGGCAATTCAAAGTGCTTTTCACAACAAGAAAAATGCATTAAAATCACAATACAAAATAGAATCAACATTAATCATTATAAAATGACTTTAAAAAATCACAATACAAAATAAAATCAACATTAATCATTATAAAATAAATTTAAAAAGAAGAGTGCAGATAAGATCCTTTCAGTCATATGCACAGTTAAATAGAGCTGTTTTAAGCCTAGATTTGAACATTGTCAGAGTAGAGGCCTGTCTCACATCTTCAGAAAGACTGTTCCAGATTTTAGCAGCATAAAACTGAAACCCTGATTCTCCATGTTTAGTCCTGACTCTAGGCACCAGCAGAAGGCTGGCCCCTGAGGTCCTCAGAGTCCGAGATGGTTCATATGGCACTAACATGTCAGAGATGTACTTTGGTGCTAGGCCATGGAGAGATTTGTACACAAGCAGAGCTGCTTTAAAGTCTATTCTCTGGGCCACAGGAAGCCAGTGTAGGGACCTGAGCACAGGACTAATGTGTTCGTACTTCCTGGTTCTGGTCAGGACCCGAGCAGCGGCGTTCTGGATGTACTGCAGCTGTGTTATGGCTCGTTTGGAGAGGCCGGTGAGCAGGCCGTTACAGTAATCTAACCTACTAGAGACAAATGCATGGATAAGTATCTCTAGGTCAGGTTTAGACACTATACCTCTGATTTTGGCGATGTTTTTTAGATGGTAAAAGGCTGCTGATGTTATTGATTTTATATGGCTGCCAAAGTTCAAGTCTGAGTTCATTATTACCCCGAGATTTCTAACCTGATTTGTAGGTTTTAGAGAGAGAGACTGGAGGTGACTGCTGACACTTTGTCTTTGTTTCTGTGGACCAAACACGATGACTTCAGTCTTGTCTGAATTTAGCTGGAGAAAGTTGTTTTGCATCCACACACTGACCTGTTGGATGCAGTGACAGAGTGAATCCACTGGTCCATGTTCACCTGCTGTCAGTGAGACATAGATCTGAGTGTCATCTGCATAATTGTGGTAGGACACATTAGTACTTTGTATTAACTGGCCTAAAGGCAGCATGTAGAGATTGAACAGGAGGGGTCCCAGGATTGACCCCTGGGGCACCCCACAAGTCAAGGCCATGTGGTCTGAGACACAGTTACCAATTTCTACAAAGTACTTCCTGTCTTCTAGATAGGACTTCAGCCAATGTAGGGCAGTCCCCGAGATGCCCACCCAGTCCTTTAGTCTCTGTAAAAGGATCTCATGATCGACAGTGTCAAAAGCAGCGCTCAGATCTAGTAGGACTAAGACGGAGACTTTGCTCAAGGCCAGTGTTCAGGCGGATGTCATTTGTCACCTTGATAAGAGCGGTCTCAGTGCTGTGATGTGGTCTAAAACCTGACTGGAAAACATCGAATGAGTTGTTCATTAGGAGAAAGTCAGTGAGCTGTTGGTAAACAACTTTTTCAAGGACTTTGCCTAAGAACGGTAGATTTGAGATGGGCCGGTAGTTGTTCAGTACTGTGGCATCAAGACTGCTCTTCTTTAGGAGGGGCTTTATGACTGCAGTTTTCAAGGCCTTTGGGAATGTTCCAGATTGTAGTGACATGTTAACTATCTGAGCGAGTGGTGGTAACAAACTGCTCAGCACGGACTTTAGAAATCTAGTGGGTAAAACATAAAAAAAAGCAGCATGTGGATGAACTCAGACTGGTGATGATCTCTTGGACAGTTTTGTCAGTTACAGGTGCAAAATGAGTCAGCTCGAAGTGTTTAGGTGGCTGCAGGGTTGTTACTGGTGCTGTGGAATTGATGGAATTTTTAATAGTCTGAACCTTGTTGCAAAAGAAGACTGCAAACTAATTACACTTAGATGTGGAGATTAATTCCAATGGCAGTTGAGCAGGAGGGTTTGTTAATCTGTTCACTGTTGCAAATAAGACACACGAGTTGTTACTGCAGTTTCCAATAATTTCAGAAAAGTACATTTCCCTTTTTTTTTTTGTAAGATCTGATTGAACATGTACAACTTTTCTTTATAAATTTCATAATGAACATGGAGTTTTGACTTTCGCCATTTCCGCTTGGCCCTCCGGCACTCCCTTTTCTGTGCCCTGACCGACCATTTCTAACCATTTTAACTTTCACAGGGGCAATTGTGTCCAGAACATTCAAAACACTTGAAGTAACAGAGCTCAACAAATCATCAACAATAGAAAATGAGACATTTTCAAAGTTAATCATTTCCAGGAACAGAGCACCTGTGCTGTTATTTATGTGTCTCCTCTGTACTACTGCAGGACCAGCTGGTGGTGTGGGAGAAGCAGACAGGTCAAAGAAGACACAGAAATGATCAGACAGGGCAACATCAACCACATTGACATTTGAAATATTAACGCCTTTTGTAATGAGCAGGTCCAGAGTGTGCTGTGCTCTGTTATGGGTGGGTTCACACACATGCTGAGTCAGGCCAAAGGTTTCAAGGACAGCACTGAGCTCTTTAGCATTTCTGTCACAGACATTATCCACATGTATATTAAAATCACCTGTAATGACCAAACTATCAAAATCAGTGCATACAATTGAAAGCATCCTGGTAAAATCATCAATAAAACTTTTATAGTGTTGGGGGGGCTTGTATAGAACTATATAGAGTATGGACGGGGATAGTCTTATCTCCATTTTAAAGGACACATACTCAAATGATGAAAACACCCCAAATGACAACCTGTGCGTAACCATATGATCTCTAAATACTGCACAGACACCTCCACCCTTTTTGTTTTCTCGTGCTTCAGATTCAAATTTGAAGTTGGGTGGAGTTGATTCCATTAAAACTACATTACCTGTGTTTTTGTCAAGCCATGTTTCAGTTAAAAACATAAAATCAAGTTTATAAGAAGTGATCAAATTATTAATTAAAAATGATTTGTTGGACAGGGATCTAACATTGAGCACAGCAAGTTTCAGATTAGTTGCAGTAGGACTGGACATTATCTTCTTACAAGGGATATGAATTAAATTTCTCTGATTGGACAATCTAACTGTCCTTCTGTAATCTGGTCTATGCGGTGTGACTGTAGATATAGCACTAGGGGAAAATGATGTCTCACAGGGCCCCAGCTTGATATTACCTTTATCATGACTGTAAGTCCTGGGACAGCAGAGGCCCTGTTCATCCTAGCGCTTAGGGATACCAGCTCTGGGGGCAGGCTGGGGAGGATGAGCAGGGAGGAGTTTGGGTGATGGACCAGATGAGAGCCGAGGGGGAGGGGCTGGGGGAGCTTGTGCTTGTGAGGGGGAGTCGAAGTTCCTGTCGAGGAACTTCGACAGAGGCACAATTTTATACGGAGAAGAGTCTCGAATAGTTAGTGACAGTCTTGACCTTGCTATATTAGGGGTGAGGGGAACCATCTTCATCCTTGATTTGATCAGGCCTTCAAGATGGTTGGGAAGGCCCATGTGGGAAGGTGGGGATGAAAAGGAAAGGGACAAGTCTCTAGAGGGGGTAGACGTAGCTGGGGGGTCCCAGGGCTGGTCTGTGGATAGAGGAGGTGATAGGGGTGCTGCTGGGTCTGAAACTTCTGCTGGGGCCTTCACAGACAAGTCCAAGGCATGTGATGGGGGCCCGGGGGAAGGTGGTGCCAATGGTGGGCCTGGATCATTTTGTGGGGCTGGTGGAGGCTGTTGTGTGTTGTAGTTCTTATGTTTTTACATTTAATTATTTTAGGGTTAATTTTAATCTTTTAACATACTTGTATTTATTTTAAATATATTTTAGTGTCTTGTTTAGATGTCTCTTAGTTTTATTCTTTACTCCTTTAGATGTTTGTTGGTTTTATTGCTTTGCTTTTTCTTGTAGTTATACATTTTATCATTTTAAATCAAGCTGCTGTGGTGTTCATTAGTCTCTGCATCCTCTTGACATCCTACCAACTATTCATTGCAATTATAGTGACATACTACTTGGTAGATGGACCTTATTGATTATTTGCTAAGTGGTAAAATGAAAGTTATTGTCATCATTTATGTATGTGTGTGTATATATATGCACATATGTATGTGTGTGTGTGTATATATATATACATGTGTTTGTGTATTTATGTGTATGTATGTATGTACATACATCTTTTGCCAATCGTTTGTTTTGATGTAAAGCACTTTGAGCTGCAATTGGATTTGTATGAACTGTGCTATATAAATAAAGTTTGATTGATTGATTGATTGATTATTAAAGAATGTAGTACAAATATAAATAAATACATTAAGACTAAGTCTTAAATATGTCATACCTATAGTCACTAGGGGTGTCCCGATACAACTATTTCACCTCCGATACGATACCGATATTGCAGCCTTGAGTATTGGCCGATACCGATATCAATCCGATACGATATCAGCAGGAATCATACAGACTTTTATTACCTATTTTGTAGTATGGACTGTAAGAAAAGGCTTGATCAGGTGAGATTACTCAAACAGAGAACAGTAGTCAGCAATAGTAGGTATGAGAAAAACTGACCCTTTTGTTATTAACCAATGGGTTAAATAAATTTTAACCTTAAACACAAGAATATACTACAATTAAAACAACATGAATAAAAGATATTAGAAGACCCTGAAAAGTGACCTCAATAAATCAAACAAAAACATATTTCACCAATTGCAAAGTAACCACTGTGTTGAACTTAAACATAAGCATATTCTACAACTGAATAAAATAAAAAATAAATATTTTAGAATGGACTGCTTGTATCGGAGTGCTGATATCGGAGATTTAGGAAGCAGGCCGATATAATCCGATATTTGTTTTTTTGACCGATATCCGATGTCAATATCGGATCGGGACATCCCTAATAGTCACCTGGGCTTTGTTTGGTTTGACTAGAGACACGTGTGAAGTGACGTGACACTGCCATGTACAGGTCCTCCAGCTGGACAATATCAAAATGTTTGTGTGCTACGATTAATCGCAATTCATTTTCTTAATGCATTAATTTGTGTGTAATTAATTAATCTAATTAATGCACTAAAGTGACAGCCGTAATATATATATAAATATATGGGGTTGGTGTCTTCTTCTTTTGGGTTTCAGAAATGTATTGTAATATTTGTTTGAAAACTGCACCCTTCAAACACATAAAAGACAGTTTCATGGCCTTTTAGATGATTTCCAAAATGCTGAAAGAGGTCCTTCTCAGTAGAAGAACTAGTATCACTAACTAAACACTTAAAAATGGAGATGATACCTGGCTGTAGACTTACCTTAGCTACAAAACTGCACTCTGAGTGCAGTCCTCTGACGTTTAAAAGAATTAAACGTCAGAGGACAGCTCCTTGGTTTAATTCAGAGACTCGTACACTTAAACAAACAACCCGTAAATTAGAGAGAATGTGGCGCTCTGATAAAAGGGAAGAGTCACGTATACTTTGGCGAGAGAGTCATAATAACTACATGAGAGCCTTAAAACATGCTCGAGCTGCCTACTACTCCTCACTTATTGAAGAAAATAGAAACAACCCTAGATACCTCTTCAGCACTGTAGCCAGGCTGACACAGAGTCAGAGCTCTATTGAGCCTGTGATTCCTCTAGCCCTGAGCTGTGAGGACTTTATGAGCTTTTTCAATGATAAAATTCTGAAAATTAGAGATAAAATTAGCAACTCCCTATCTCCAGCTGAACCTGTCGTACCTCTTAATGTAGTAGTAGTTAGACCTGAGTTAGACAGTTTCTCTACGATTAGCCTTCAGGAGCTAAATTCTCTGGTCTCCTCCTCTAAATCATCAACCTGCCTTTTAGACCCGATTCCAACTAAACTGTTCAAGGAGGTCTTCCCTCTAGTTTGTCCGTTGTTGCTGGAGACAGTAAATATATCTCTATCAACAGGCTACGTACCACAGTCTTTTAAAACAGCAGTAATCAAACCCCTCCTTAAAAAACCTAACCTCGATTCAGGAACATTAGCTAACTACAGGCCTATTTCTAATCTTCCATTTGCCTCAAAGATCCTGGAGAAAGTGGTAGCTGATCAGCTAGGTGACTTCCTTCAAGACAATAGCCTGCTTGAGGACTTTCAGTCAGGATTTAGAGCTCATCACAGCACAGAGACTGCTCTAGTTAAAGTAACCAATGATCTACTCTCAGCTTCAGATGAAGGACTGCTCTCTGTTCTTGTTTTGTTAGATCTAAGTGCTGCTTTCGACACCATTGATCATGATGTTCTTATACAGAGATTAGAGATGTTACTTGGGATTACAGGGACTGCCTTAAATTGGTTTAAGTCCTACTTATCTAATAGATATCAGTTTGTACACGTAAACAACAAGTCCTCTGTGTACACTAAAGTAAGTTACGGGGTTCCTCAAGGTTCAGTGCTAGGTCCAATTCTCTTCTCTATATATATGCTTCCCCTTGGTGACATCATGAGGAAATACTGTGTTAATTTTCACTGCTACGCTGATGATACACAACTCTATGTATCACTGAAGCCAGGTGAGACAAACCAGTTAGACAAACTAGATGCCTGTTTAAAGGACATCAGATCCTGGATGGCCAGAAATTTTCTTCTTCTTAACTCAGACAAGACAGAGGTTATTGTACTGGGCCCTCGACACCTTAGAGAATCCTTTTCTAGTGATTTAACTGCCATAGATGGCATTAGTCTGGCACCAAGCGCAACTGTTAGAAATCTAGGAGTGCTATTTGATCAGGACTTATCCTTTAACTCCCACATAAAGCAAATTTCAAAAACAGCCTTTTTTCATCTTCGTAGCATCGCTAAAATCAGGCCTATCCTGTCCCAGAGCGATGCTGAAAAGCTAGTCCATGCTTTTGTTACCTCTAGACTGGACTATTGTAACTCTCTGCTTTCAGGCTGTCCCAGCAAGTCACTTAAGACGCTTCAGCTGGTCCAAAATGCTGCAGCACGTGTGCTGACTAGAACTAGGAGAAGAGACCACATTACTCCTGTTTTAGCTTCTCTGCATTGGCTTCCCATTAAATATAGAATAGAATTCAAGATTCTTCTCCTCACCTATAAAGCTCTCAGTGGACAGGCACCAGTCTATCTTAAAGAGCTTGTAGTGCCGTACAACCCCTCTAGAACATTACGCTCCCAAAATGCCGGCCTACTTGTGGTACCATTAATCTCCAAAAGTAGTATGGGAGGTAGAGCCTTCAGTTATCAGGCTCCTCTTCTCTGGAACAATTTACCAACCACAGTTCGGGAGGCTGACACTCTCTACCTTTAAGGCTAGACTTAAAACTTTCCTCTTTGATAAAGCTTTCAGTTAGGGACCAGCTCATAGTTTATAAATAAATAAATAAATTAGTTCATAAATTAAACTCATAGTTTAGATGTAACAGGTCTAGACTGCCGGGGGGGGGCTCTATCTCTCTCTCTCTCTCTCTCTCTCTCTCTCTCTCTCTCTCAGCATCTGCTTTTGCCCCTTTTGTTTGCTCCTGTACTCGTCTCTGGCTCTTGTCTTGTAGGTGGCCTGGGATCCTTGGTGGAGACTGCCTGCTGCTGTGGAGTCACGAAGCCTCAAAACTACAATTATAAACATGACACATAGTTGACCATTTTATTAGGAACACTCCATTCCCATTATCATTATAGCTATTTATACAGATACTAGCATGATCTCCATATCCATGATCGATACATCTACAGTACCTATATTTTACTACCACATAGGCATGAGGTCCCTCTGAAAATGGGATGTCACATCTCAAGAGGCCTTTAACACATTTATATTTAACGGAGACAAATATGGTTGGGATGCACTTGTGGTCTGGGCACCCATGAGTTCATCACTACCATAAATTCTTCTTTTCAGTAAGAAAATCTAAGATTATACTTCTAGAAAATGATCACCACAACCATTCAGACATGAGGACCCTCTTGAAAATGAGATATAGCATCTCAAGAGGCTAACCTCTAATAAATCAGACGACAGGTTGATGGTACATGAACCTGTCCCTAATTTTAGCTCTTATTCTAGTCCACTTGTCTCCTCTTACCTCCCTTCTTTTGTCCTCACACCCGACACAGCATCGTGTGGATTTGCTGTTCATCATGAGACTGGGATCCACATTCAAGATTTCCTGCTGCTTAACAGAAGGTTTTTTCTTGCCGCCATGATGGAGGGATCCATGATTGGCTATTTGGATTCATGTTGGGTGTTGGATGTATATATTTGTATATATATGTATATGTGTATTTTTATATGTATATATGTATCTATGCATATATGTGTATCCATAAATGAAGAGCTTTATGCTCTATTGTAAAGTGTCTTGAGATAACACTTGTTATGAATTGGCGCTATACAAATAAAGATTGATTGATTGATTGATTGAGTTTTGGATGTGCAAGGGCAACCACCATAGAGACACGGCTGATTGCCCACAACTAAATGTTGCGTGCTGTAGTCTGTAATGCTTTAGAAGGTTCCCTTTTGTAGCAGACAGAGACTTGCAGATCTTACATTCCCATCCCATAGGCAAAAACCTAAAATATTGAGAAAAAGGTCCAATCAACTAGTATATACAATTTAACTGTATATTTAGTAACCTACTTCGAAAATAGTGCTAATAATTATATAATTTACTGTGACACATAAAAATTTGGGATCTTTGATAATTTTAGGCATTGTTTCCTTTCAATCTTGTACATTAAAAAAAGTTTTTGTCTACCATTTAAAGAGTGTTCACATCAAATTTGTAAAAATAAACCAAATGAAAAAAAATATGCTCATTAACTTCAGATTAAAACTTCAGGTTAATTTGCGTTGAATTTGTTCAGCCAGTGAAAGCTCGAAAAAAAGTTTTTTTTAATATAAGTTATCCATGATATTGTAAAACAGTGAACAAATCTTTAATCAATACACTGTGTGTAAAATGAAGTATTACCATGTTTTTAGTCAGAGCAATACATACCCGTGGTATAGATGTGTTGCTCAGGTTCTTTCTGAACCTAGAAAGAAATGAATAGTTTTAAGGAGGAAGAACAGGTGACACATAAAAATCAACTAAAAAGGCAATAATCTTTACACTTGCTTTTGTATGTACTGTGAGGTCTGTTATTATATAGATGAAAATTAATTTGTATTTTGGGCTCTAGAGATTAAAATATACATGCATTTATGTCTGCCTGAGACAGACTGTCACACAGTCACTACCTTTTCATACACACAACATATTCTTTTTCACATATTCAAAGACATTTTCTTTAATATGACCAGAATTTCCAAGCCAATAAAAACCTATGCAGATAATCATCACAAAAATCTCAATAGACCATTTTAATTGGAGGACAAGTCGGAGAGCAGAGAAACTTTCATAAAGTACAGTGCTCTTCTACTTTATTACATAAATTTTTAATCAGGCATGTCAATCATTTGCACCTTGACACCTGATAATGAGTAAACCTGACACACAAGATCTCAGCTGATGCACCATAAATCAAAAAGAGGTCCCTACCTCACCTTCAAACTAAGGAAGAGGCAAAAGAAACAGTATGAAACAAGCTATTCTTAAATCAAAGGAAAAGGTATGTTATGTGCATGTTTGTACAGCGCTTAATGTATTTGTGTTCAAATCAGTTGCTAACTGGTTTATTTATGTAGTCAAAGGAAGAGATATTGCTCAGTTCTGGGCGCCCACACACCCCATGCCAAACATGTACTATTTTTCTACCATACCTACCTCATGCTGCATGTGTTTGGATTCATGACACCATAATGAGGCATACACAGTGTCCAGTTTTGGTTAATTTTTTCTCTCTCAAAAGCAAGTTTTGGGTTTCAAATATAAGGGAAATTTCCCGGCGCCCGCTGTCCCACCATCCCAATCACCCTCCAGTGCCTCTTACATTTAAGACTGGTGTACAGGAATGTGTTGTCGTTCGCAGCCATTCATCTAATTTCTCTTGGTTTGCCCCCACTGTGGGCTCTAATCTCGCGAGAACCGCCACCCAGGCTACTGCAGGTGGCAGTTCTCGTGAGGCTTCTTAATCCTCCGCGGTTTTACAGTGGTTGGCATCCATCATTTCAGTGCATTACCGCCACATTCTTGAGATGAGGGTAGTGATACAGTTCAGTTTGGAGAGACAGAGGAATGAATAGGGATCATTATTTTATAAAATATGGGGAATTTACGGGAAAAGTTTAATACTGGAGGACGTCGGGAAAGAGGGATAAATATGGTAGTATCCCGGTCAAAACGGGAGACTTGACATCTATGACTGTAAACCTTTCTCTCCGCCTGTTTTTGATATCTCTTATGAAGTTTTCCATAAAATTTCTGGTATTTCCTCAGAAATATCACTTATCTCTACCGCTAAAAACTCCATATATCTCAATCTGGCAGAGAAAGCCCGACAGGCGTGGGAGTGGGGCGCTTTGCGAAGTGTCTGGCCGCTCAAGATGAAGGATTTAAACTTTATGCCGTTGACCGCGTTGCACGCCCTGCACCATTCGTGACGCAGAGAGAAACACTGCGGCGTTGGCTAGTCTGCTCTGACTTTGTATTAAATGTGTCCCTTCACTGTTGTCTACGTGGCACGGTCAGGGTGAACGCCATGTCCTTATTTTACTGGCCTCTACTCTGTCAAAATGGCGTGATGATGTGTGTGTGTGTGTGGGGAGGGGGCTTCTTGCCGCCATAGCTACCACCACTCGGAAAAGTAGTACAGCAGGTAAATATGCCGCATTTTACGAGGTGATACTCGAATACAGTAAAGCCGACATTACAAGTGAAGTGAAGTGAAGTGAAAAAAACTTTTACTCACCTCTCAGTTCGCCATCCAGCTGAAGACTGTTTAGCTTGTGAATGTGGGGGAGGGGTGAGAGCTCCGTCTTCGGCAGACTCTGTGTGAATCACGATAAAGGCTTCATTAACCTTCATATACTATGAGTAAACTTGTTGGGTACCTCACGGTAGGGCAAAAAAGTGTTTAAGAGCAGAAGAAACATACATATAAAGAGTTGTAATCGCTTACCTTGAGCAGACAGCGACCAGCGACGGTTGTGGTAGGCATCAACGTCCTTGTGTGGCGCAAAACTCCATGTTGCCAGATTTTCTACTGAATAAGCATCCGGGACAATAAAAACAAGCCCAAAACACGCGACCTCCGGCTATTTTTCTCTAATGTGAGATTTTACGTTTTTATGAAAGGTGTTTTTACTCTTCATTAAGTTTCAGTTTCACAATGGCAACATTTCTTATTTTACTCCTAATTTAACATAATTTCCTTTATGCAGAAGTCAAGGGAGGGGCTACAGTTATTAATAAGTATCACTAAACAGTCTGTCTAACCTTGATTTTTATAACAAAATAGACATATTCAGGCTATTATCTAAGTTTAATGTTGATCATCTAAAGCTTTTATTATGGTAAAAACAGTAATAACCACATTAGAATTACATTTCATTCTGTTTTTAAGGATTTCTTTTTGTCAGAAACATCATTTGTGCCCCTTTTTTCACAGAAAAATGTACATTTGTGTTTGAATCGGGAAAAATAGTGATATTGAGAGTAGAATGTGCATCAAATCAGATACCTCCTGGGTGAGAGGGCACAACAAGCCCAAATGAAAAACTGCACTTTTGGAACAAGTCCAAAAAAAAACGCAACCAAGAACCGTCAATATTTATAAGCAACCCTTCAATAAATGAAGCCCAAAGCCACTTGTAATAAGTGGACCTGGCAACAACGGTGCCAATGCATTGAGTAAAAGTTATGGCAACTACAATCAGAGTCCACATTGAGTAGCATTTATCAATTTTTTGACATTGTTAACTTTACTGATAAAATATAATTAAATTCTACTCAATTATTTTCAGCTGATATTATTCAAACAAAAATGAGTAAAATTAATTGATAAATGATACATATTTGAATAGATCATCATAATAATATACCAAACTACACACAGTCATTATTTTTTGTATAGGTTACTCAGATTTATTTTGTGGATATTAATTTAGCTCAGTCACGCTTTTTACAGTGTGAAAACATAACCTCCTTGGTGGAGGTAAAGATAGAGAAAATGAGGGGCTGTTGGCAATGTGTAGCACTGTCCTTGAATTTTGGGAGAGTGATATTTGTCTGTTACTTTTCAAAGAATGTGAGTTCTCCACTAAAGAATCATATTAGGTTCAAATATACCCCATGAAATAAGGTTAATAAATAAACAATTACATGAATTGTCACAATACATATCGACAGAAGTTCAACTTGAACTGAAATGTGTCCCAGAGATCCCGTACATTAATGTCTACTTTAATCAGGTAAGTCTGTCTGTCTGTAGATTAATACATTGAAAGTAGATATAGGCTATACTATATACATGTAGTATAGCAAATTATATATATTTATATATAAATATAAATATATATATATATATATGTATATAGATATATATATATATATATATATATATATATATATATATATACATACATATATATATGTGTGTGTGTGTGTGTGTGTGTGTGTGTGTTGGGTACAGAAAGTATTTGGACCCCTTAAATTTTTCACATTTTGTAACATTGCAGCCATGACCTAAAATCAATTAAATTCATTTTTTTCCTCATTAATGTGCACAAAGCACCCTATATTGACTAAAAACACAGACTTGTGGAAATTTTTGAAGATTTTTTTACAAAAGAAAAACTGAAATATCACATGGTCATAAGTATTCAGACCCCTTACTGTGACACTTGTTTTTTTTAACCGAGGCATTGTCCATTTCTTCTGATCATCCTTGAGATGGGTTGACACCTTCATTGGAGTCAAGCTGTGTTTAATTGTATTGATTGGACTTGATTAGGAAAAGCACACACCTGTCTCTATAAGAGCTTTCAGCTCACAGTGCATGTCAGAAGAAATGTGAAGCATGAGGTCGAAGGAACTGCCTGAAGAACTCAGAAACAGAATTGTGGAAAGGCACAGATCTGGCCAAGGCTACAAAAAAAAATTCTGCTGCACTTAAGGTTCCTAAGAGCACAGTGGCCTCCATAATCCTTAAATGGAAGAAGTTTGGGACAACAGGAACTCTTCCTAGAGCTGACCATCTGACCAAACTGAGCAGAAGAAGCAGGAGAAGAGCCATGGTCAGAGAGGTAAAGAAGAACCCAAAGATCACTGTAGCTGAACTCCAAAGATCCAGGGGGGAGATGGAAGAAAGTTCATGTAACTCAACCAGAACTGTAGCCTCCACCAGTCAGGGTTTTATGGCAGAGTGGGCTGACAGAAGCCTCTCCTCAGTGAAGACACATGAAAGCCTTCATAGAGTTCACCAAAAAGCACATTAAGGACTCCCAGACAATGAAAAAATAAGGTTCTCTGGTCTGATGAGAGCAAGATCAAACTTTTTAGCCTTAATTCTCAGAGGTCTGTGTGGAGGAAACCAGGCACTGCTCATCGCCTGCCCAGTATAACCCCACAGTGAAGCATGGTGGAGCAGCATCATGCTGAGGGGCCGAGGGTTCACCTTCCAACAAGACAATGACCCTAAACACACAGCT
This sequence comes from Scarus forsteni, assembly GCA_036419115.1. Lineage (NCBI taxonomy): Eukaryota > Metazoa > Chordata > Actinopteri > Labriformes > Labridae > Scarus > Scarus forsteni. Next base: position 967,263 of record JAZDUH010000360.1, read on the forward strand.
AAAATAACAAAGGAGTGGCTTCAGAACAACTCTGTGACTGCTCTCGAATGGCCCAGCCAGAGCCCTGACTTGAACCCAATTGAGCATCTCTGGAGAGACCTGAAAATGGCTGTCCACCAACATTCACCATCAAACCAGACAGAGCTAGAGAGGATCTGCCAGGACGAATGGCATAGGATCCCCAAATCCAGGTGGGAGAAATGTGTTGCATTATTCCCAAGAAGACTCGCGGCTGTATTTGCTCAAAAGGCTCCTACTCAGTACTGAGCAAAAGGTCTGGATACTTATGACCATGTGATATTTCAGTTTTTCTTTTTTAATACATTTTTGAAAATGTCTACAATTATGTTGTTTTGTTGTCAATATGGGGTGCTTTGTGTACATTAGTGAGGAATAAATGAATTTCATTGATTTTAGGACATGGATGCAATGTTACAAAATGTGAAAAATTTAGGGGGGTTGAATACTTTCCTAGCCCTAACTAACTAACTAACTAACTAACTATCTATCTATCTATCTATCTATCTATCTATCTATCTATCTATCTATCTATCTATCTATCTATCTATCTATCTATCTATCTATCTATCTATCTATCTATCTATCTATGGATAGATATAGATATAGATATCAGGGCTGGTGACATTTCTTTTGGTGGGGCTTGTGTGCCAACAGATTTTCCTGCCTAATCTAGCATAAGCATTCAAATGAACAGTCTGAAAATGAGTAGAGTTCCACAAGAAACAGAAAAAGCAACAACTTAAAGGTACATTAGACTTGATTCTATCAAATACTGTACAATACAATCATAGGATAAATTCACAACAAGGATTTGATTTCAGCTGAATCTACACAAACCAACAGTGTGTATGTGAGTGAGTGAGCAAGTGAGTGATAAGAGAGGTTTGAGTTATATAAAGAGAGAATGAAACAAAACATTCCGTATTAAAATGTGATACATACGAAGAATTAAGAACCCAACTTCAGAAATTAAACATAGCCTGAGAGAAACAAAGCAGACTGCACACCTATATTATGATTGCATAAAATACTATATAAGATATTGCCCAATGAATGTAAACAAAAAGATACCCTCTTCCTCTGTGTGTCTGTTCCTTTGTGCAGTCTTGTATAAAGTACTTGAAAGCAATACTTGAGTAAAAGTACAAGTACCTTACCAGAAAATGACTTTAATAGAAGTTAAAGTCACCTTTGAGAATATTACTTGAGTAAAAATCTTAAAGCCCCTGATATGTAGTGTACTTAACCCTATAAAGCCAATCGTATCACATTTGATACATACTTTTATAATACCCTTTTCTACTCAAAATGGTCAACAAATCACAAAAAAAAAACCCACCTGAATACAATCAGATAAATGAGAAAAATGTCCTCAAATGGATTATCAGTGGCCAAAAACACCTAATGTACCAAATGAGTTACAAAATATCTATATGTTGAATTTTATGGACATTTTGACTTTTATGGATTTTAGCAGAAAGTGAAACAAACATTTCAGCTCCAAAAAATTGGAATTTTCTGGCTATAATCCATGGTCTTGGGCCTTAAAGGGTTAAGTCTAAAAAGTAAAATTATTTTAGCGAGCAGTTAGAATTTTCATTATGAAATTTATTGTGGCCTCCTTACAGCAGAAATACAATATCCAGACACAGGGAAAGAGGCTTGAACTTTTTCAACATTAAAAATTACACCCTTGCCATCATCAATTGTGACTAGCTCTCTCTCAACCTCCATGTGAGCAACATGGACAAACTACATGTGTCTCTCAACTGGGATGAAGTTGTTGTCTGAAACTGAAAAGGTGTCTATTCATCTTCAGAAGTTGGTTTTCAAAGTTGCGAGAATTCAGTCTTGATCTTCTTGGGCTGAAGACAAGTCCTGCGATGCTGTTCAGCTTCACAGGCTACTGAGGCAGGTAGAGTGTTCAACTTCACAGAAAGTTTGCACACTGCTTGGAAGGATTTCAGAAGGTTCATGGGATCTGATGAACAGGCCAAGTATCCATCAATTTGTTTGGCACCACCTTGTGCTTGACATGACTGCAGGGCAGAGAAGAAGTCCTCATCATCAGACAAACTAGACCGGCTGGAATCTGCTAGCTGAAGGAAGGGTTCTTCAATGTGTCTGAAGTCTGATGTAGTCAATTCCTGAAATAGTGACAATGAAAATATAAATCATAGATCTAATGCAACTCTGACATGTATAATTCTTAATTTAAGTTTTAAATTAAACATTTGTCATTTTAATTTAATGTACTATCCATGCATCCATAATTCAAGATTTTTTTTGGAATTAGAAACCACAGATAAATAACTTGGAGATACGCAAAATATACACATTACACTATCCCCATGATGTCTTACTTGATTGTGGATTAACCCTTTAAATATCTTTTGAATAAATAGAATTGAAATCGTTAAATGAGTTAAGACAATATAAAAATACAGTAATGAAAGTTACCTGTAAAGCATCCACCAGAGGCCTGCAGTACTTAAGCTGCAACTAAGCTGTTGACCATCCAACTTGACTCTGTCAAGTTGGATGGTCAACAGGTTGATGGTTGGAAGTAGCCAACCCATTGTAGCATTTGCTTCTGCTTGCAGTTGGTTGCCTGGGCAGCTGGCTCATGGCAGCAGGGATTGAACCTGTGATGAAAGACAAAATACCATTGTTTAAAAACAATCTATTTCATTTGATTCAATAAAATAATTGCTGGATGACTAATTTAGTGAGATTGAGCAATGATAAGTGGAAGTAAAACAACTTAAGTTACATGGTTTAAATGTTATTCAACAACAGTCAAATGACCATTATTTATTATTATCTGTACCAAATTGAGATAACTATAAACACTCATGGACTGCCACTCCAGCCACCTTATCACTAACCCTACTAACTTTGATTTACTGTTTTGTTTGAGTTGTGTAGTGTAGTTTCTCGCTGGTTGATCTGGAGATGTGGATGAAGAAGAGGCTTCGCCGACAGACTTGTTTGTATATAAAAGAAGTTTATTATAAAAATCAAGCAAGTGTCTGAATCAGGCACTCCGGAAAGCCTGAGAGGTTCTCAGCCAGATGAGACCTCCCAAGCATTGTAAGGGACATGTATTTATACCAGACACATTCTTTGAAGTATACAGAGCCATGCATGCAGGGTAGCAGGGTTCCCGCGGGTCCTTAAAAAGTCTTAAAATGTCTTAAATTAAAATACAGGTAATTAAGGTCTTAAATTGTCTTAAATTTACCATAAATTTGCCGTGGGTATTAAATTTTCAGACGGTGCGTTTAATGCCGATGGGAAAGCACTGTGGCCCACTGTGTTTCATTAACTTACCGTGCAGTAAATATGAGCTTGAGCGGTGGTCTGCCGTAAAACTTCTTCTGAACGATTAATAGGTGTTTTACGGTACGTGTCATACGTGTCGGACTGCAGGACATGTTGCCATTCGCGGTTTTTGAGGTGAGCGGAAAGATGCTAAGATGAGGAAGTGTAAGTGAAAAATGGATGCAGGGCTGCCAACTGTCACTCATTGGCCGTAAGACTCACGCATTTGACTGACTAACACGCTCTCACGCCACACCTCCAATTTCTCACGCTGAAGTCAGAAGCAAAAAGTGCAGGGAGGACGCAGGGTCGTGTCAGTGGTGTAGTAAACCGGATACGCAGGTAAACAAAGTATACACACTAGAAAACGCCAAGAAATACATTATAGCCACTATACAATGTGCAAACATACTCATAGGATGGTTGTGTAACTTTAACTTTCACTTTCCGTGTGCGCGCGATCTTCTTTTGTGTGCGTAAAGGCGCAGCTAGACGCGCATCCCAGCAGACAGTGAGAGATCGTCAGTCACTTTGTGTGATTCTATGATTCAAACTGTGTCTTGATAGCTCATGCGCGCATTTGAAGTGAACACAGAGACTTAAGAAATAACGGGTCAACCTTTTGATGAATCAAAATGTGACGTTATTCATCAGTCCAGCTCTGAGCCTCTGTTTCACTCACTCACTGTTTTTTAAAAGATTACTTCATCCTGAGGTTTCCTGGGTCACATATTCTTCATGATATAAGAGCAATGTTTGGAGGATCAAGCTTCAAATAGAATCTACTAGTGCAGTGGTTCTCAACCTGCGGGTGGAGGCCCATAAGTAGGTCTCAAGGCTGTTTTTAGTGGACAGTGTATAAATCAGTCAAAAACGTCTTCAGTGTGTGGAGGCCTAAATCCCCATTGTAAACACAAATAAAAGTTTTTCAATTGTATGGTTATGTTTTCTGACTGTACAGCACAGATCAAGTCAAGTCTCATAAATACTTTTGACAGTTTTAACTATTGAAAGATTTCAACCCCCACTCCCTGCCATCCTCGGTTAATAAGTTCTTTATCTCTTGACCTAATAAACAAGCTTACTGACATTTCAACATTTCACATTAATGCAGCATGGTATTTAAACTAAATAGTAGGGAGTTCATTAAATTTGAACAAAAATTCCACTGTATACAGCACAGCTGTTCATCTTAGTTTGAATGAATCTGTGTACTGCCTGGCTGTGGCGGTCAGAGGGTCTGACATCCTCACCCTCTCATTTATTACACAAATATTACTGTATATGTTTTAGATTTCTCAAGATATAAAAATTCATTTATGTAGGCTGTTATTACTTTGAGTTTGATATTTTATTAAAGATGTACTGTTTGATAATAATGACTTGAACAAATCCAGTTTATAATCACATTCTGAAGGTTAATTTTCACTTCTTGTTGTCCTCCAATTAAAATCACTCCATATGTTTTCAAGATTTATACTGGATATTTCATAATGGTGTGGATTTGTAGCCTACACATTGATGCCAATTTGTTTCATTTACTAGAAAAATTAAATCTTGGCTAATTGTATATTCAATTGTATTTCATATTTTTAACCCTTTAAAGCACGAAAGCACAAATAATTGCAAGAAAATTCTTTTTTTTTAATCTGAAATGTTCATTTCACTTTCTGCTGAAATCCAACAAAATTAAAAAATCTCAAAATTTATCATATATATTTATTTGTATCCCATTTGATAGAATAAGCTGTTGGCAACTGATTAGCCACAAAACAAATGTTTTTACCATTTATCTGAATTATTCGGATGTTTTTTTGGGGTATTTGTTGGTAATGTTAATTTGGTAAAGGTATCACAAAAGTATATATCAAATATGATACAAAAGGCTTTGATGGGTTAATCATGTGAAGGTAGTGTAAAGTTTTGTGATATATTCAGATTATTTTGTTGACAGTTTGATAAAAAAAAAAACATCTTCAAGAATAGTTGATTCAGTTTGGCTATTCATTTAAAATGTCATCTAGTTTTAGATATTGTTTTGAGATTTTAGTTCTTGTAAAGCTGCTGTAGTGTTGATCAGACCGATGTTTTTGGTGAGCAAAACTCTGGTTTTGAAATTACTGGTTGTGCATGAACACAAACCTGGATACAGGTAGGAAACAGACTTACGAGGAACAATGACAGAACTACAGTTATGGTTAATATATCACTATGTAGGCAATTTGAGGAAGTATCAGACAACACAGCAAAAATATAGCATATGTTTTAATTTTATTTTTTGCCTTTACCAAAGTTCATTGCACTTGCACCATTTTGTTACTTCTGAGTGCTATATAGTCTGATTAAACCCACACAAAATGAGGCATTTTGTGTCTCACAAAATGAGGCATTTTGTGTTGAATGTCGCCCTGCCGTGCTGAAAATTTGAATTGGCTTCACCAAATCTCACTCCAAGATTTTTTCAAAAGTTGGCAGCCCTGTGAATGGAAGACGATTTATTTAAGAGGTGGTTGGCCCCTGCTGAAAACAACAACAGCAACGCCATGTGTAAATTCTTCAAAAAGACTTTTTCTTTAGGGACTATGGGGTTTAAAGCCGTCGAGTCGCACATGAGAGGAGATGAACACTAGCGGTATGTGGCTGCAACTAGTGGGGCCAGGATAATTCCTGTGTTGCTTCCAGCACAATGCACAGCGTCAGTGAGAAGACGTAAGTTGTTATGTTTGATGGGAGCATGAACAAAACTACTAAAACTAAACAAATGGACCTTCATTAGCGGTCCTGGGGCGCAAATGAGACGAGAACACAGAACGTAATTTCCTGCAAAAAAAAAAAAAGGAAAGAAAAAAATGCCCACCGTGTGCCTTGATGGTGTTTACAACAAAATAGATTAATTTTTTCCACAGAAATTGTCATGAAATGTATGGTCTTAAATAATATTTTTGAGGTCTTAAAAATGTCTTAAAAAGCATTAAATTTGACTTTTAAAATGGTGCAGGAACCCTGGGGTAGACTCTCATTGGACCAGAGCATCTTAGATAAATGACCAGTGACCCAAAGGCTTACCCATGATAGCCTGAAGTGAAGGCCCTTTAACCTTTAACAATTTTTAACCTTTGTTTATCACCTTAGGTTTCAGTCTTAAAGTTCTCAGTTATTTACCTAACCCCAGGGGTTAGCATCCTGGGCATGCATCCAGCCATTTGCATATTGAGTGAAACCAGGCCGAATTCAGTCTACTCATGAGCTCACCCCCAAGGTCACCTATTCTCCGTCTAAAACATTCACATCAGACACTTCAGTAGCCTGAACTGTATTCATTTGTCAACAGTTTGTTCCTAGGTGATGATCAACAAAGAAGAAAACTTGTTGAGTGGATATTTAAGCACTTTGACTATGATCAATAATCTTAGTGTCAAGGGATAAAACTCAAAAGAAACTAACAATAAACACAAAGTGCAGGACCCAATTGCAGGAGCTACAAAAAGGCATAATTTTTAAAACAAAAAATGGGATCTCAGTCTTAAAAAGTCATAAAACCACTTCATAACTGAAGCTCCAAAGATACCAAAGTCACAACAAAAAACAAAGCAAAAACAAGAAACTACCTTCACAACTCAGGAGACAACACATGGAATTGCAGAACAAGTCATATACTGGCAGTAAGCCTACATTTACAATATATATAATATCAGCCTAAAAACTGAGTTTTGAGGAAATTAATGTAAAACAAATCCCAAATCTAACAAAACACATGGTGCTTTAGTTACTTTTTTTACTTTAGTGCTCCTGCAGAGGGGGGGGTGTCCCACCCCGGTGCGTTGAGCCAACCAGATGAACCAGTTTCTTCCAGTACTGGCGGTCTTGGGCTAGCAGCTCTGCATCTTTCACAGTAACTCCATGTTGATTGAGGTCTCCCGCGATGATGTCGAGCCATCGAGTGCGGGGTTTACCTTGTGGTCGTCTCCAGCCTGCGGCCCTTGGGTCAAACTGGAGAATGGCTTTTGTAGGATGGTCAGGAGGAAGGCGGAGGACATGACCGATCCAGCAGGTGCAGCGCTGTGCAGCCAAGCAGGATGCTCTGGGCTGGCACGTGCAAGCTCTAAGCACCTCATTGGAACCCCGCTGGGGCCACCTGATGTTCTCGATTGTTCTGAGAGCCCTGCCATCAAATCCATCTATTCTGGCAGCCAGAGTCTTATTTAAGGGCCATGTTTCCAAGCCATACAGCAGGATGGAGAGTACTGCGGAGTTGTTGATACGGAGCTTCGTCTTGCGTGAGATGTTCTGGTGCCGCCACAGTGGTTTCCAGAGAGACTGCAGAGCTGATGCAGCCAGTGCTCTTCTGCGGAGAATCTCTGGTTTTAGGTCCCCGTTGTCTGTCACTTGTAGCACTTACTCTAAATTATAAATAGGATAATGCTAGAAGTTATAAGGTAAGTGGGCTAATTTCAAAAGACCAGAGTTCGCTCATGGAGTTTGAGGATCAGTATAATAAACACAAAACAAAGTCAAAATAGATGCTAATAAAGTGTATTTGTAATTTGCAGTGTGAAATGTTATTTACATATGTACATGTCATGACATAGTGCTTATTTAGCTGATTCAGAGTAAGAAAAAGGGAAAAAACAAAAACAAAGAAAATCATTACCGAATAAGGCACAACCAATATCAAATGAAATAATAATCCCTCAAAGTTCAGTTCATTCTCTATTAGAAGTAGTGTGAATACATATCATTCCATTTAGAAAATCAGTTCATTTAGAAGTAGTGTGAATGAATATCAGTCCATTTAGAAAATCAGTTCATTTAGAAGTAGTGTGAATGAATATCAGTCCGTGGGGAGTTCAATAACAAGATGTTGAACGAAAGAAATCGCAATGAGTGTCAGTCCATAAGAAAGTTCATTATAGGGGTGTTGAATGTATGCAATGGGGCATGGGCCATAAGTCTCCTACCACACTGGCACAGAAGGGGTGATCTCAAACTCTGGGTAGCTCGCCATCGAATCATCCAATCCGGAGGGGGAGTGGGAAAAGGGAACAAAAAAAACCCGGCCAATCAAGGGTGACAAGGTCAGCGTGTATATGTTTCAACCGGCTCCGCTTTGGTCCGTAGGTAATCTGCTGATAAGGCTCTATTCTCACAGCAGCCTGACACAATGCTTCCCTGCTGCAGTCCGTAACAATGCTTTCCTGCTGCCGCTCGTCATGCTTCTCCGTTGCTACACAGACTGCCTGTTCCGCCATGCTTAAATCACATGACTTCCGTGATGACGTGGACTACGGGTTCTCGCGAGACGGCGCCGAAATACTGCGAGAACTCGAAGCGGCTCTAACAGTCACGATGTGACAGATTAATAGATTTGCAGGGGTTACAGAGATTTACAGGGGTTACACACTGTAGACCCCAGATACACAAAGTTCTTGACAGTATCTACAATGTCATTGCCAAGCTGGAGGGGAGGTGGGTCTGGTCCATCACCGACATGCATGAACTTTGTTTTGGTCCAGCTCACATGGAGGCCTTGCTTCTCTGCCTATTCGCTGTATATGCCCAGAGCATCTTTCAGCTGCCTGTAGGAGGTGCTGAGCAAGATGGTGTCATCACTCCAGGTCAGTCAGGTGGTAGCTGCCGAAAGAAACTCCGGGGACCCGCTCACAGACCCTGTGCATCAGGTGGTCGATGATGCAGTTGAAAAGATCGGGAGCAGCCACGCAGCCCTGACGAACGCCACTGGAGATGGGAAACCAGTCAGAGTCTCTGCCATTAATGCGGACACAGCTCTCTGCGTTGCTGTAAAGAAGCTTGAGCAGGGCGACAATCTTAGGTGGTGCTCCAAGGGCCTGTAGAATAGTCCACAGTGAGGAGTGGCAGACAGTGTCAAAGGCAGCCTTTAGATCTCCGAATCCTAAGGACAGATGGTGATCTTTACGGAATTCGTAGGTCTTCTCTATGAGCAGACGAACGGTGGAGATGTGATCTGTTGTGGAGTGGTTGGGCAAGAAGCCAGCCTGCTGGGGACGGCGGCTGCTTCTGATCGCTGGCAGAGCACGAGTGAGCAAGATCTTGGTGAAGAGCTTGCCCGGGATGGATAACAGTGTGATGCCTCGATGGTTCCCGCAGACGAGCCTGTCACCCTTACGTTTCCAGAAGGGCAGGATGACCCCTCTGGTCCAGTCGGATGAAAGCCGCTCTGTCTCCCACACCTTGTTAAAGATGTGGGAGGCCTGCCCTCCCCCTCCCTCTTGCGGTGGGCTGGAGGCCTCCTGGGGGTCTGCTGCTGGGGCCTGGCTGCCCTCTGGGGGGAGGGGCTCTGGCACCGCAGCACGGGGGCCCACCCACCAATTAACAAGCCTGGTGTGGGCACCAGGGCCTGGTTGGGGCAGCACTAGGAGCCATCACAATGCGGGAGGTTCCAGTGGGGAGAGTCGCTTGGTGCTGGTCCTGCCTCCCCTGGTAGAGCGGGACCTGGGGTTTGCGCGGGGGACTTGCTGGCTTGGTGCCCTGGGGGGCTCTGGTCTTCCCGTGGGGGGCGGCGTCTTGTGGGCAGTCTGCCTGGGTCTGGTCTTCGGTGGTTGCTGGGTCGGTGGTTCTGGTGCGGCAGTCCTCTGGGGGGTGTGCTCTTGTTGGGCGCACCTGGTCACTGGGCCCCGTCGGGGTCGTCGCCTGTGGGCCCTGTGGCCTGCTGTTTCGGTAGCCACTTTGCGCTGCTCCCTGCTCCCACTTGTCGCGGCTGGTTGGGGCCGGCCCTCACTAGCCTAGCCTCTTAATTTGCACTTCACTACTCACACTTTGCACTCTTGTATATATCTGCACTCTGGGGCACACACACAACACTTAGGGCTCTTGGAGTTGGGGATGGCAGAGGGGCGATTAGCCCTCTCTGCCTCTTTCGACCTACAATTTTAACTGCATTACATACACTAACTTGGAGGGGGGGCAGGACGGGGTGCTGGGGGGTCCAATCTGTTGGGGGTTGTGACCCTTCCCTGCTCGCCTCCCGCCTGCCTCACCCACCTTCTGTTTTTAATGCAACACAACATCCACTTGCCTGGGGCAGGCAGTGAGGGGGGGTCGGTGGGCTCCCACTTGACCTGTTTTCCCCAGTTTTAATGCACCACACTACACTTAGAGCAGCACTTAGTCACGGTGGAGGGTTAATGTATCTTTGTTTGGGAGCAAAGATACATAATAATAGGGGGTGACGGGGGTGCTTTCACGGCTTCAGGCTTGGTACGGCTGGTGGGGTCCGGCTTTTTTCTGGCCGTGGCTCTGCTGGGGAGCAGACTCCATCCATGGGGGTGGTGGCGGTGGTCTCCAGTTGCGTCTGGGCTCCAGGGCCCGTGGATGGGGACCTGGGGGGTGGGTGGGGACCTGGGGGGTGCTGGATCGCGTGCTCCCCATGGCCTGTGGTGCTGGATTCATCGGCCTGTCACTCGCTGGGGACCTCGGCATGGGTGGCTGCCTGTGGGTCGCCGCTCTGAGCGGGTGGATCGGGGTCCTCCTTGGCGCTTGGGCGGCAGTCTCTGGCGCTCGCTTCTGCCTTAGCTCACCTGGGGGACCTGGCCCTGGGGGTATTGGCTCCCGGGGGGCTGGGGGCCTCTGGGCTGGGTGTTGGGGGTGGGGGGGGCTTGGGGCTGGGTGGACAGGTGGAGGGTGGGGGTGTGTGCTGTCTGCGGGGGGGCTGCTGCCCCGGTTGCCCTGGTGTTTTCCTTGGCGCCCTTGATGGGTCGGGTTGGTGCCCCCTTGGGTCCTGGGGCTGTATTTGGATTCTGTGGCTCTGGGGGGCATGTGGTGGGTCTCGGGTGCCCTGGTGGCTATGGGGGTGCCCTTGGCTGCGGTCTCCCCGGGTATGGGCGGCTACTTGGGTATTCAGTGACCACCTGACACGCATGTGTGTATCACTCGAGCTCCTGTTGAGACTAACTGTAAAGAAGCGATTGGTCCCGTCAGAACATGCTGAGTTGGGCACTCCTGTGCCCCTTCTCACATCCTATGTCTCCTCCATATCTCACCACTAAGGGTCCACCCCCCCTTTTCTATCAAGACTACACATCTCTGGTGTCTCTGTTTTTTTACAGCCTTTACTTCCAGTATGGACTTGCATCAGCACAGCACTTGAACTACTATCTTAAACTAACTACAATCCCTGTTTGTTCTTCTACCAGTTGTCCTGTCTTGTCTTGTCTTTTCCTGTCTTGTCTGTCACTATTTCCCCATCTTTCACACTGTGGTGTGGCACGGCCCTCCCCTTCAGCTCCCATCAGGGGTTAAAGAAAGTTTGATTTGATGGAGTAGCCTACAGGGAGGGCTGGTGATGGTCACTATAGCAGTGAATCATATTCACATATCTCTCACTGCTAGAAAAAAATGCACAAGTCTTTCCAACACTGCCACCGGACACAGTGCTCAGCAGTAAAGATAATGCAGACAAGGGAAAAAAAAAAAAAGATGTGGGTCAGCCACTCGACGGTGCTATCAGCACCCGTCTTAAGCATCTCGGCGGTGATGGCACAGATACCGGGGGCCTTCCTGTTGTTGAACTATCTGACTTCCCCAGGTGTGATTGGGTCGGTGCGGCAGGTGTTGGGCACAGCAGCAGTTGTAGCTGCCGGGATGGTAGGATCAGGCGGGGTGGTGTGGTGCTGCAGAAGGAGGCTGAAGTGCTCTTTCCAGCGCTTGAGGCAATCAGATTCTGTTATGAGGTTGCCGTTGGAGTCTTTCACCAAAGCTGACTTGATGCGTGGGCTGTTGCGGGCTTGGCGCAGCAGACTGAAGACACGGCTCATGTTGTTGTTTAGGGCCATGGACTCAAGGTGTGTAGCTTCTGCCTGCCAGAACTTCTCCCTATCCTCAGCTATGGCCACATTGCACTGGCGGTTCAGTCGCCGATACTCCCTCAGGTCGCCTCGGAGCCCGGCCTCACGTCGCCACTCAATTATATCGAGTGTTCTCTCCAATATCCAGGGCTTTTTTGGGGATGATCATGAGCGTCCAAGGACATTGTGAGTTGACTGGATGACACTTTCTTTGAAGGTCTGCCAGTCAGTCACTTTGTCGACAGCCAGTGCATCGAAGGTGTGGCGGATGGAGTGACTGAAGTTGGTGGTAATGTTTGGATCACTGAGTAGGGAAGAATCCAGGCGGGGCTGAATTTTGGTGTGCTGGTTGACTCGTAGCTTTAGCTTTAGCTGAGCCACCAGCAGGCGATGGTCTGTGTTGCCAAGCTCTGCTCCTCTGTACACACGGCAGTTGGTGACAAATGACTTCCATCGTCGAGAGATCAGGATGTGGTCCAGCGCTCTCCTAGTCCTGCCGTCTGGGCTGTACCATGTCCAGTGGTGGATTTGTTTCCGGGGAAACCAGGTGTCAGCGACGCAGAGGTTGTTGTGGTGGCAGAGAAAGGAGAAGGCGGTTACCATTGTCGTTTGTGGTACTGTCGACAAAGGTTGTGCCGACAGGTGAGCCAGTGGACTGATCGCTGCTGGACAGAGTGGCGTTGGCATCGGTGAGGACGATGGTGATGTCGTGTGATGGAGCTTGGCCGAGAGCCTGCTGGAATTGGTCGAAGAACTCGTCCTTTGCATCCTCATCAGCGACATCAGTGGGGGCATAGGCAACTATAACTGTCATCTGGTGGAGGAAGCGGGCAGATAGCAGTCTGTCGCTCAGTGGTGTCCAGCTGATGAGGGACTTGCGGAGGACCTTTGGGATGGCAAGAGCCACACCATAAAGGCCTGTCCGTCTCTCGGGGCCGCTCCAGATGTAGCAGTGGTTGCCTGCTGTTACTTCGCCACTATTTTGCCATCGAACTTCGCAGAGCCCTGCCAGTGTGATGTTATAACGGCAGAGCTCTCGGGACAGCAAGGTGGCCGCTCCCGGGCGAAGGAGTGTCTGGACATTCCAGGTGGCAACATGAGTCCTTTTCCGAAGGTTGATCCGTACTCTTTGGTCAGGGGCAGGCTGGGCTTCGTTGCCATGTTGAGCAGTCCAGCTTCTTTTTCTGATTGGTTTCGTAACAAGAGGGGTTTCTCCTGGGTGAGTTGTTAGCCCTCCGCAGGATAGTCAATGGTGGGGCTGCCACCTCACAGCGTACCAACACGCATGTTTGCTATTTATCCATAGCTGGAGCCCTTACAGGTGTTAACACTCCGGGCCAGAGTGTCCCTGGGAGCAGCAATGACAAAGGGGAAGCTCCATTGTGATGTACTGCCCCACAACCCCCCGAAAAGTGTCCTATTCAGGGCCTCATTACCGGATGCAGTTTAAGGTCATACCCAGGACAGGTGGTGCTTTAGCAGACGTGACTAATCCCGAAAGCTCCTCTGTAAACTGCCAATTAACCTAATGTGGTCTTTTACCCTTTTAAGCCTGAAAACACAAATGATAGCCAGAGCATTTTAATATTTTGGAGCTGAAATTTTTCTTTCACTTTCTAATGAAATCCTCAAAATTAATATTTCAAAAAATTTATCCTACATATTTTTGTATCTCATTTGGTACATTAGGTGTTTTTTGCAACTGATAATCCACTTAAGAACATTTTTGTCATTTATCTGATTGTATTCAATGTTTTTGTCTGAGTAATTTGTTTATCATATTGATAGATAGAGGTGTCATACATGTACAGTATATAGGCTATAAAATATGACACAACAGGCTTTAAGGGGCCAGGTGCCTCGTGCTTTTGATAACTTAAATCGAGCTGTCATTAATTTTCACTAAATGAAACCTACCTCGATGGGTTTCTTCTGGTTTTGTTCTCATTTCATAACTTAAGTTGAAAAATCTTAAAACATTTAGTTGAAATCAGCTGAGGTAAAGCAGGGTCAGGCCAAATTCTGCGCATACAGGTTGAAAGACTGGGGCTTCTGGTATTCTGCTTTGGCACAGTGATAAGCAAGCATGTACATCCAGCAGTTAAGTGTTTGAATCCTACTAGAGGTTGTCTTTAGTTTAAAGAGGGATGTGTTTTGTCTTTAATACAAAACTTTCTTCCTCAAGGTCTGTTATTTGAAGATAACAATTAAATTTTGAAGTGTTTCCAAAAGAAAAAGGCTCAAAATTTGATGAGAAAGTGTTTGTTTTCAGTGAGTTTTCTAGACAATCTTTTACAACGTGATACATAATGTCATAAAAGTCAGTCATGCTCTCTGAATGTCTGACTTTCAGAGAGAATGACTGACTCTATTTTTGAGAGTCCCAGAGCTTGTTTCTTCTTAACATTCTTCTCCAAAATATATTGTAGTAAACGTATACATTTTTTTTGGAAATGTAGTAGTGTAGTGTAAAAGTAAAAGTTTTCAGAACTATGAATAATGAAGTAAAGTACAGATAAGTGAAAATTCTACTTAACTACAGTAACAAAGTTTTTGTAATTCGTTACATCACAGCACTGCTGCCTCTGTGTCTCTGTTCCTCCAGGGCCATGAAAAAACTCTGTTTGTACGACTTACCTTTCTCTTTGGTTTGCTGTGAAATGTTGATTTCGGGCTTGTTGGGTCCCAGCGCCTTAATGAGAAGTTTTCCCTCCGTCGTCCGTCTCTCAAAGGGGTAAATTAATAAAGATCACGACATTTGGTAGAAGCTGCGCTTGAACTACCACCATCATCTCTCTTCGTCATCGTTTTTCCATCTGTACAGAGTCTGGGAGTCGCACTACGAAAAAAAAGTTTGCTGGCTCCTCACGTAGCTCTAGCATTCCTAACCCCTCACGTATTTTACGCAGCCATTGGGAGTCCTTTTCTAACGTCCCTCAGGCATTAAATTTGGCGACGTTGATAGGCCAGTTATTCACCATTTTTCCCCAGCAACCATAACCGGATTGACTATTTAGCTGCAAGTCAGGGGCACTTTGCGGAGTGCCCCATGACAGAATGATACACTGTCTGTCAGTGTAAATTCACTGCTTAATAAGTGTCATTTGGTGGAAATGTTCTTTAAATGATGTAATTGCATGTAGGCACAGACATACACAGCATTAAGTAAAACTGACATTGACTTAAAAAAATACAAAAAAATATATTTCCCCTCCACAAATGGTGGATATCTCTCTCTCTCTCTCTCTCTCTCTCTCTCTATATATATATATATATATATATATATATATATATATATATATATATATATAGATAGATAGATAGATATAGATATAGATATATATCCCTTGTGCATCCCTAGGGGTATTTTTTACTTTTTGGACACTCTTTTGTGGATAGCTTTGGTTGTGTTGATGTAAATGGCATCAAAATTGGTCAGGTTGTGTATTTTCTGAAGCTTTTTGATATTTCAGCAGTTATTATTTTTTCAAGTCTTTAATGCACTTTGAAAATAAAAAAGTCCCACAGAAGTCCCAAAGGGTATTTTTTATTGCATTAACTCCCATTCAAACCACAGTTTTTAATACACTGCAATTGCAGTATGATATTTTATTATTAGTGTTATTTTCATTCCTTGGTGTTGATAACCCTTCAAAATATATATCTTTTTGTTCCACACGAGATAGTGTTATTTTCTCAGATATTGTATATCAAAGACTGAGTGCTCATGACATCATATTTCCCTTATTGTATGAAATCATGCACTGAAAAGCCAATTCAATAAACATTTACAATTATTTTGATTTGGTTGTGTTCCAGGGATGTCATAGTGTGGTGTGCATGTGTATGTTGACAAAATTTTGTGTATATGTGTGAATATGGGAGGAGCCAAAATGCAGCCCTCCAATTATGGTCATTTCAATGTAAAATGATAAAATCGTTTTTTCAGTGTTCACAATATAGTTGAAGCTTATGCGGGTATGTGTGTGCATGGGTGTTTTTTTGTATATGTGGGGCTGTGTTGGTGTGTGTGTGTGTGTGTGTGTGTGTATGCATGTGTGTGTGTGTGGATGGGTAGGGTAGGGGCTTGGAGGGGGCATCTACATATGCTTACTTTTTCATTCAGGCTAAAAGTTTGACCTCAGCATGTACCCACTTACAGACCCGTGTTTACACATGCTCTTTGTCCAATAATAAAAACATCTTGCATCTTAAACTTCAAAAGCTGACCTTCAGTGACCCCAAACAACAGCCTGAAAAAGTTTAGCTTTGTCTGCACAAAGATAAACACATTTATATGTGTCCTTCAGTTTGGGTCTAATTTCATTTTGCCTGGTCAAGTTGAGCAGACACAGCAACAGCACTGCTGAAGTCCTCAACCTCCTTGGACTGGGAGTTGAGGAAGACCCTCTGATGAAGACAGCTCAGACGGAGACACAGAGGATGATGTGGACCAGAAGAAACAGCATGTGGTCCCTTATTTGCATGGGAGTCAAGGACTAGGATAACTTAGGGGCCGTTTACATGATGCCGAAAACGATCGATTCCGCAAACATTTCGTTGCGTTTTGGCCTTCCGTTTAGATGAGACCACGTTGCGTTTCCAGTGAAAACGGAAACTTTTGAAACCGCTCCCCAGAGCGGAAAGATTTGATTCCGCTCCTCTATCCGGCCTCGTCTAAACACAGAGCAGAGCGTTTCAGGGGAAACGCTGACGTCACCGCATGCGCAGTACTCTTTCAGATGGAGGCTGCGCGCGCATACCAGGAACAACAGCAGCTTCCTCCGTCCGCCGAGTAACGTGTGAGCGTCTTACCGTGCTGGGTTTGTTATCCAGACAAAACTATCCAGACAGATTTGTTGTCCGAACTGATTTGTTGTCCAAAAAAGAAACTCCTGCTTCTCTGTGCGTCTGTTCGCCATTGTTGTTTGTGAAAGGTTTTCTTCTTCGTTCGTGTGTTGTAGCAGCGCTGCATCTCTGCAGACCTACACCGCCATCTACTGAACCGGCATGCACACTACAGTGGATTTACAGGGGATTAACTCGTCTCCGAGCGTTGTCATGTAAACGCAGAAGAATTCAAAAATGGAAAGGGAGAATCTTTGCGACTTCAAGTCAGGAGTTTCCATGTAAACAGCCCCTTAGTCCCCCACAAATACAGACATGGCCTGCACCAGCCAGCTGGGACTCTTTGTCAATCCATCAATCAATCTATCAACCAATCAGTCAATCTATCAATCTATAAACCAATCTATCAATCAATCAATCAATCAATCAATCAGTCCATCAATCAATCAGTCTTTATCTTTATAGCACCATTTCATAACAAGCGTTATCTCAAAACACTGTATAATGGAGCAGGCTGAAGACAAACTCTTTGTTTTATAGATACACACATACACACCTGTATAAATATAAAATACACACATTCTCATATTTCCAAAGTCCAACAGGAATCCTTCATGAGCAGCACTGGGCCAACCAAACTACAGGAAGGTGTTTCTTTAGAGAGTTTACAGTAACAGTAGCAGGAACAAACCTGTTTAACACCTGGAGGTCTTGAGCAGATCCAGTCTCATGTTGGGTATGTGATCGTAAAAAGGGAGGTGAGCAGAAACAAGTGGACAAAAGTAAGAACTAAAGGTGCTGTCAAATCCATTGGCCAATCATAGACCTGTCCTTGTCATATTTGTCTCTGATGAATATAATTTTACCAAAGATTAGCCCCTTGAGACGTGTGATCTTGTTTTCAAGAGGGTCCTCGTGTCTATGTGGTTGTAAAGAAAGTTACTGTACATGAAAATCATTACAACCACAAATAGAGAAATCAGCCTGATGTTAATATTAATATCATAAATGAATTTAATCTGGAGAGAACTGATGTTGATTAATATATCAGCATCTAGCTGAGCTACCATTAAAATGAGTTATCTGATCTAAAACTGATCATCAAATGATGGCGTTTCTGTTGGTGGCTGATGCGAGATAGAGCACATCAGGTCGAGCACGTCCACAGCCGCAGGTCATCCATAATTGTTTGTCAAGGTCATACTAATTTGACCTTTTGCTGTTTTGTGGGAACAAATATGTATTTACTTTTGTTGATCTCTCTAAAGTTAATATCAAATATCTCTAAAGTCCTGGCATCACACACTATGTGGCCCTTAGGATGGAAAATAATTAATTTGTGGGTTTTTTGTATTTTTTAAAAGTCAATATTGTCACAAAACTGGTATATAAGAAGTTAACACTCTGGAACAAAATAAAAATGTGTTATGTTTAGTTACAGCTTAAGTAACTAAGAGTGGTTATGTAAAAAAAAAAATGAGTGTTACATTCATATGTACATTTTTTATGGCAGTTTTTTCTTAGCTGATGTATTTTAACCATAGGGACAAATTTGGGTTATTTTATACAACATCTGACCCTGCAAGAAAAAAATTAACATCCATCCAAATTAATTTAAATGCTAATTTTGACACTCCCAGGCTAAAAAAAAATCATTCAAAAATAATGACATTTTTAATGCAATTTAATTAAAAAAAAAACACTTTTTGTGTTTGTCAGTATTCTTTAAAAGTGGACTTTTTCACCAAAACTGGCATATAAGAAGTTAAAACTTTGGTACAACACTAAAAATTGTTATGTATGGTTACAGCTGAACCTCCTGAAGGTGGCCATGTAAAAAAAGTGGAATAATACATTCATTCATCATTTATTTATGGCTGTATTTCTGAGCTGATAAATTTTACCCTTAGGGACATTTTTGGTGCCTTTTACAAAAAATGAGACTTTGCACAAAAAATAAACATGCATCCAAATTAATTTTTCTACCAATCTTTGACACTCCCAGGTTCTGATAATCAATCAGAACACATGACATTTTTAAAGGAATGGACTAAAAATATTTCACTTTTTGTGTTTTTTTGTATTTTTTTAAGTGGACTTTTTTCACCAAAACTGGCATTGAAGGGGTTAAAACTTTTAAACAACATAAAAATTTGTTATGTATGGTTACAGCTGAACCTCTTGAAGGTGTCCATGTAAAAAAAGTGGAATAATACATTCATTCATTATTTATTTATGGCTGTTTCACTTAGCTGATAAATTTTACCCTTAGGGACTCTTTTGGTGCCTTTTATACAAAATGTGACTTTGCACAAAAAAAAAAAAAAACATGTATCCAAATTATTTTTTCTACCAATCTTTGACACTCCTAGGCTCTGATAATCACCCAGAACACATGACATTTTTAAAGGAATGGACTAAAAATATTTCACTTTTTGTGTTTTTTTTTTGTATTTTTTAAAAGTGGACTTTTTTCACCAAAACTGGCATTGAAGGGGTTAAAACTTTTAAACAACATAAAAATTTGTTATGTATGGTTACAGCTGAACCTCTTGAAGGTGTCCATGTAAAAAAAGTGGAATAATACATTCATTATTTATTTATTTATGGCTGTTTCACTTAGCTGATAAATTTTACCCTTAGGGACTCTTTTGGTGCCTTTTATACAAAATGTGACTTTGCACAAAAAAAAAAAAAAACATGTATCCAAATTATTTTTTCTACCAATCTTTGACACTCCTAGGCTCTGATAATCACCCAGAACACATGACATTTTTAAAGGAATGGACTAAAAATATTTCACTTTTTGTGTTTTTTTTTTGTATTTTTTAAAAGTGGACTTTTTTCACCAAAACTGGCATTGAAGGGGTTAAAATTTTGAAACAACATAAAAATTTGTTATGTATGGTTAAAGCTGAACCTCTTGAAGGTGTCCATGTAAATAAAAGTGGAATGATACATTCATTCATAATTTATTCATGGCTGTTTTTCTGAGCCGATAAATTTTACTCTTAGGGACTTATTTGGTGCCTTTGTTAAAGGGATGCACAAGGGATATATCTATATATCTATCTATATATCTATATATCTATATCTATATCTATATATATATATATATATATATATATATATATATATATATATATATATATATATATATATATATATATATATATATATATATATATATATATATATATATATATATGATATATGTATATATTTATATATGTGTGTAATATGTAATAGTCATTGTAAGAGTAATATGTAAGAGTCATTTATTTTGTTAGTCTCATTTGTTTTGACTGATGGTTAACCGAATCTTTGAAATTGTAAGTAGTGACAAACTTTATCTATTATTGTGACATACAAAGCTGAATCTTCATTAGATGAAACATTTAGTGTACACAGTTTTTAACAAAGAATCTGTATTGGATCAGTCTTGTCAATACCAGCCTGAATTTTACTTGGTGTTGGAAAGGAAATAAATGATATTGCAAATCACTAATCTATACCAATCATCATGTGGTGAAAATTGCAGCAAAATCCATCCAGTAGTTTTTGGGCAATCTTGCCAACAAACCAACAGAAAAACAAGCAAACAGACAAACATACTCCAGGAAAAAGTAACCATTGGCACAGTTAATGAAGGAATAACAGTAGAAGCAAAATTACTTCTTGAGACCAATCTTTCAAAAATGTCAGCTTTAATAGGCACTACACACCTTACTGCAACAAAAAGAAGCAGCAGATTTAACTTCAACTTTATCTGAAAAACTCTCTTTCACTTAGTTTTCTTTTAGCATTGCCCTCCACAGTCCAGTTTTTGTACGTCCATCTGTCTGAGCCCGGTGCCATTAATCACCGTTAATGACATCACAGAAATGACAATGACTTTCTGTATGTTTTCCTAAGAGTTTGCAGTAGTTTGAAAACTGAACAATGTCAGCTTTTATGTATGGGGAGTAAATAACAATATGTGCATTGTCAACACATCAACCCTGCAATAAAAATAATAGAAACAATTTCTTAGGGATGAAATGTTATTTTGTTTTTTGACAACTCCATTTGTAACAGTACAAGCTGGGGTATGATGGTTCATTTTCCCTATATTATAGACAATATTAAAATATACGACTAACAAACATCAATAAGCATTGACCAGAAATTTATGCATGCATTTTTTGTTTGTGGATAGATATAACCAATGCCTCTTTCTGTTATCTGATGAGTTCAGTATTATGCAGATAATGTCATTGATTACAACATATATTTTAGTTGTTGTTTTGGAAATATTTATTTATTTATTTATTATTTTGGTTATCAACATAGCACATTTCCATTACAATGTACACAATACCCAGGTTTTTTTCCACTGAACAACTGACATGTTAACCCCACTCCCTCCAAAATATCAAAATAATATAGTGCATATAAAATAATAATAAGGTAAAAACTTTGCAAATACTAAGTAACAAAATAGTAAAAATAAATGACAATTCTTATGATAAATCACACTTTAAAAAAAGTCTATACAACACAACTGAGCACAGAAAAAAGATTATTTGCTCGATGTGATTGTCAAACAGTACATTAGTCATCCAAAGACTGAAGAGAGTCAACAAAGGACCTAAAGGACCCCATATCTTATTATATTTGTCAGAGCAACCTCTAATGCTGTATTTATTTTTTTCCAAGTGAAGAAAAGTCATGAGGTCCCTCAGCCAAGAATAAGGAGATGGTGGTTTCCGGTCCTTCCAATGAAGTTAAATTGCCCAAGGGCCACAAGAGAAGTAAAAGCTATAACAATCCCCTCTCTGGTGGAGATACTACCAAAATTGTCAGGAACACCAAAAACAGAGATTAGGGGGCTGGGAGCCACCAGTCTAACAAGGACCCTTGATAATACTTCATAGAAGGTGGACCAGAATAAGTTTAGCTTAGGACAGGAGAAAAACATGTGTGAGTGATTGGCAAGAGAAATAGAGCATCTATCACATGTAACACTTGTGTTGAATAATTTGTTTAATTTGACTTTGGAAAGATGTGTCCTGTGTCAAACCTTACACTGTATTAGTGTCAGACTAGCAAGGGGTAGTAGTGTTGACCCTGTCTAGGGCTTTCAGCCACCACACAGTGGAAAAGATAATACAAAGCTCTTCTTCCTGGGTATTCCTGACAATTGAAGATGGTGATGCTGAAGTAATTAATTTCATCACAGTTGAAATAAACCTATGACCTGAGGAGTGAGACAGAATTGAGTCAATCAGAGTGTCAGGCAGCGGATAGGGAAAGTGAGGAAAATTATGTTGAACAAAGTTGCAGACTTGAGGATATCTAAATAAATGAGAAATAGGAAGGTTATATTTTCCTCTCAGAGCATCAAAGTGAAAAAAATATTACTGACTTATAGTTGTTTAAAATGAACCAGGCCTTTGTTTTTCCAGAAAGAAAAAGATGAATTGGTAGTTGAAGGAAAGAATAAACAAATATATGTAAAAAATGGGCGTTAATAGAGAGATGAAATATTAGTTGTATTAAATCTGATGATTAACTAGTAAATTTTATTATTGTTGTTAATTTTATAATATTAGGTATTATATGCAACTAATTATATTAATAGTATAAAGACTTAATTTATACTATTATATATTTAGATTAGACGGAACTCTCCCTGTTCCGGTTGAGGGAGCAGATAAGCTGGGCACCTCCGAGGTCACTTCCTCTTTGATTGGCAAGTCTGAAGAAAGAGTCCACAGAAGTGACCCATGCCAAACATTTCAGCTTCAAACCTGGTTCAAAGTACTAAAATGGTACAAAAGAAGTGTCAGCTGAAGAGCCCGAAGTGTGAGTCACAGGAGAACTGGAGGATACTCTGAGTTTAAAGAATTGAACTTCCATATGGTGAGAAGTTGATTTATTTTTAGGCGCTAACCGCACTAGCCCCCAACAGCGCTAACCGCGTTAACTGCTAACCGCGCTAGCGTTATGCAAATGTAGCAGCATAGAAATAATATTTATTTTTTATGCTTAGTTGTTTGTGATCCGTGGCCAGGGTATAAAAGGGGCAGCTCTCCCTCTGCTTCCTCCTTTGCGCTCTCCCCTGACGCATCACTTCCGGGTCAGGTCGTCTGCCCCCGACAGTGTGTCGCTTAGTGCTGCTCTGAGCGGTCTATGTGGGCTCCAGCAGTTTTGTGAAGCGGTAAATGCGGGTGGCGGCCCCGAGCTCTCTGTGCTATCCTCAGCGTGCGCGTGCATGTCCGCACTCTGTCAGGTGAGGCCGCAATCACGGCTTCTGTGATCAGCTGTGGTGACGCTCTGCTGCTGCTTTGCCTCCTGACGCTCTGCTGCCCCTCCGCTTCTCTGCTGCTTCTTCCATGCTGCTTCGCTGCCTCTCCGCTGCTGCTTTGTCTCCATGACTGTTTTGTCTCCTGCTGCCTTGTCGCACGGCTGCTTTATCCTCGCTGCTGCAGCTTTGTTTCTGCAGGCGCTCTGCGGCTGCGTCGCCTCATCTGACGCCCTGCTGCAGCTTTGTCCTCACGCTGCCATTAAACACCCACACATAGCAAGCAGGGCGAACTCTTTTAAATCAGGTTTTACAGTTTGGGTATGAGTGAGTGTGGGTTACAATTTAGATTAATTTGAGTTAATTGTGTACATTTATTTCTATAGTTTATTTGATTTTGTTGATTTGTTTACCCTGATTGTTTGGTTAATTTGCTTTATTGATTGGTTTAATTTATGGGACATTTAAATTACATTATATATATACTGTGGGGCTTGTTTTGTAAGTAATTAGCTTTAATTGAACAGTTATGTTTATGGTATTAGTTTTCTAAGTTTATTATTTCTTGAGTTAAAGATAGTTGGATGATGGAGCCCCCTGGTGACATTAATGACAGAAAATAATGCGTACACGAGGTGCAAGGCGAGTGCCACGATATAGCAAGTAATATGGGCTAGTTATTATACCACCACAGAGAAAGTAATGCGTGGCTACTTATATAGTTACACGCGTACACGATAGTTATTATGCAATAATACAAAATTCACCTTTAGTATAGTATTGAGATCTACCAGTTTCAGAGCAATACAGAGACTGTAATTTGGACAATTTTGAATACATTTCTCGTTATTTTAATTTGGGAATGAACTACTATGACATTCTTGAGTCACTTGCGATTAGGCATGGAGTAATTCTTAGCAAGAGACACTTAATTCGGCTGCTCTAAATGACTGCGGTCACATAATCCGTGCTTCCGCGATTTTGTTGCACACTTTGCCCAAATATTACGGTAGGCCAAAGGTTACGGACGATGGTGCGTTCAGTGGCACAACATTATTGATTACAATCACATTTAAATCATGCATTTGATGCCTATTTTACTTTAAGCGAATATCAGAAAAATCAGTAAAATTTTTTAAAAAATTAAATCTAATTTGTTCTTATGATATAGGAGGTCCAACAGGATATTGTACAGTACATTCCCAGGTAGGCCTACCTCTGTGCTTCATTCCTGAAAATTTACTGTAGCATTATTGATTGAGAGCACATCAAAATCAGGCGTTTGAGGCTCATTTTTATGAACAGCAAATATTTGAAAATTCTCATCTGTACTATGATCTAATTTTGTTAATCTGTTGGACTTTAGAGATCATAGTACTATTTTGACTTTATATGATGTTTAAATATTTGCTGTTCATTAAAATGAGCCTCAGATGCCTGATTTTGATGTGCTCTCAATCAATAATGCTACAGTAAATTTTGGGGAAAGAAGCACAGAGGAAGGCCTTCCTGGGAATGTACTGTACAATATTTTGTTGGACCTCCTAGATCATAAGTACAAATTTTGATTTTAATTTTTTAACTGTTTTTTTTATTGCTTATGGTAAAAATTGGCCTCAAATGCCTGATTTTGATGCGCTCTTAATCATTAATGTTGCAGTAAAATTGTCTGCAAATTAGCAGTTATTTTTCCACGGTGCCACTGAACGCACCACCGTCATGGCCTACCGTAACATTTGGGCAAAGTGTGCAACAGAATCACGGAAGCACGGATTATGTGACCGCAGTCATTTAGAGCAGCCGAATTAAGTGTCTCTTGCTAAGAATTACTCCATGCTTAATCGCAAGTGACTCAAGAATGTCATAGTAGTTCATTCCCAAATTAAAATAACGAGGAATGTATTCAAAATTGTCCATATTAAGGGGCTACAGTCTCTGTATTGCTCTGAAACTGGTAGATCTCAATACTATACTAAAGGTGAATTTTGTCGTGGCCACGCATTACTTTCTCGTGGCCACGCGTTATTTATCTCGTGGCCACGCATTAACTATATCCTGGCCACGCATTACTATCTCGTGGCCTCGCCTTACTTTCTCGTGGCCACGCATTATTTTTTTTCTATCCAATGTCACCAGGGGGGCTTCGTACTGATTTGTTCAATTTTGTTACTTTTCTTTTGGGTTTCTGTTGTTGCAACCCACTAATTTGTGTTCTCCCCCCTTTCAGGGCTGAAGGCCAGTGGTGGTGGTGCTGCTGGTGATTGGGTGGTGGTGTCCCCATTCCTGTTTCGTGTGCTGTGGTTCCCTGGGATACGGGTTATTCACTTCAGGTCACGTGTGTGTGTGGGTGATTTTTAGTTGATTAATTTTGTTTTGGTGGCTCACTCCCTGTTGCTAGCCCTTCCACCCAGCAAGCCTCAGCTCCTGATTGGGCTTCTCCTCCCCCAGTTTGAATGATTTTTCTTGTGTTTTTTTTTATAAAATTGTTTAATAAAAGTTGTTTTAAAACTTGAACCACGTCTCAGCCTGAGTATAAACGAACCTGTGTGTCTTGACTGAGGTACAATAATTCCCTGGGTGAAACTCCCAGGGTGGCGTTGTTGAGCAACAAAAGTTATTCAGGTATACAGTGTTACTAACTTATTACAAACCCTTTGCCTGCCACACTAACATGATACTATAGATACAGTCGGGCTACAGAGGAATGCCCACAAAACGTCATATCCGGTTTACACCAAGGGGGAAAACAAACCGCCTTCCACAATGCCGAAAAGTGGTCGTGCGCCCTTTTTCCCCTCAAATAAAATGAAAAATCCCTGTCTTAAGTTTTACAGTATATCCCACCGAGCAGAAGCACTGAGCAAAGGAGAAGAGCGTGGTGGCTTCACGCAATCTGGTTGTAGGATGAGTTTGGTTGCCTGTGGGATCTAAAATCTAAACGTGTGTAAGTCTGTAGTAAGCACTTCATTACAGGTATGGCAGCGCTGCTTTCACTTAATTTACAGTGATATGTTTTTCATAGTTAACGTGGATGTTCAATGAAAAGCTTTAATAAAAAATGAAGTTATTACTGCACTATGCATGCTACCATACCACGTTACAAAAGCTAAGCGAGTATACAGCTATATACATACATCGACGTTATTAACATAGCTCTGTATTTTGGTCATACGGTTATATACTCGCTTAGCTTTTGTAATGAAAAACATATCACTGTAAAGTATGTGAAAGCAGTGATGTCATACCTGTAATGATGTGGATTTTGGATCCCACAGGCGACCAAACTTATCCCCCGGCCGGATCGCTTAAAGCAGATTTACAACACAGTCCGAGCTAAGTGGAGGAGTATGGCTGTCTTGAGATGTGCTAAATTTCAACCACAGGATTGTAACAAGCTGGTTCTTCAAACACTTGTTCTTACTCATTTAGACTAATGCCCAGTAGTTTGATCTAGTGCATCAAATACTGACTTGGATAAATTACAGTTGGTACAAAAAAAGCTGCAAGCCTGGCACTGAACTGTGACAGAAGGGCAAACATCAATAAAATGCATTTCGCATTAGGTTGGTGATGGGTGAAAGAAAGACCTATCACCTCTTTGCTTTGTTTTTTTAGAAACATTTCTCCATCACAGGTTCCAAATGTTCTTTATGGTCAATTTAATTATAGTGGGGATGGTCACAATTTTAATACAAGGCATGTTTCAAGAGGTTGTTTTACTCTACCCAAGAGATTAAGTTAGCTTGATGTTGGATATTGGACATTCAGAATAGTTGTTTCACATTCCAGGGGAAGAAATGCATAGAAATCTATTCTCTGGGGGAGAATAATAGATTAATGTGTGTTTTTACAGCTTTAAAAATATTTAAAAACTATACAAGGGATATATTTCAAAAACAAGTCTTGTGGCATGTGAGGAATATGACTACCTATGTTGCACAGCTGGTTTGACATTGATAAGTCACATGGTCAGGGAGAATAAAAGATTTTTATGCATTTCTTCCCCTGGAATAAGAAACGACTACGACGAATGTCAGTGTCCAATATCAAACTAAGATAATCTCAGTGACAAAAAGCAATGCAGGCCAAAGCACAGTTTTGTATAGAGGTATGGAAATATGGAATAGTCTTCCATCAGAGATCACAAGTTTAACCAATAAAATTGTTTTTAAGAAGACCTTGAAGAATTTTGTATTGTCATCAAAATTATCTCAAAGGATAACTTTGGTTCCTGCAGCTTTTACAATGTTTATAGAATGAAGAAGAACAGTATACTCATACAGAAGTCTTTCCTGACCCAAACAGTGCTTCGGGAGATATTTAGATCCAAAATCAAGCAGCAAACATCCGTATAATGGTAGCACGTATGGCATAGATCGCCGCTCCTAAAACTGCATTAATCATCCAAAAACTCATCTTTTTCACCAATATTCCATTATGGTCCACTCCGGCTAGTCTTCCATTGCAGTCTGTGTCACTCCACACAGCGCTGTGTGGCAGTGCCGACCTCTGAACTCTCGAGTTTGTTTACGTGCCTCCGCGCATGCGCAGTACTCTCTGGAGCACTTCCTCCTTTCTATGGGCTCCTCATCTGTAAACTCTGGCTTGAAACTGTAAAGACACCCATCATATTCAAAGTTCTCCTCCACAACATCTACCTCCGATAGATATTCGTCCATTTTGCACAAAACTGGAAGAAGAAAGCCGATTTGTAGCAGACCATCTTCCCCTGAAACAATGAGCCGCACTGCGCATGCGCGGAGCCACGCAAACAAACTCTTGAGTTCAGAGGTTGGCACAGCCACACAGCGCTGTGTGGAGTGACACAGACTGCAATGGAGGACTAGCCGGAGCAGACCATGATGGATTATTGGTGAAAAGGATGAGTTTTTGGACGATTAATGCAGTTTTAGGAGCAGCGATCTATGCCCTACGTGCTACCATTATACGGATGTTTCGCTGCTCGATTTTGGATCTAAATATCTCACGAAGCACTGTTTGGGCAGCCCACCCCATCCCATGTGGGCTGTGTTGACTGAACCTATAATTCTGGAAGTGCAGTAGGAGGAAACAACACAATAGTATAAGTACTAATGCTGTGTTCCATTAACCTCAGAACTGGGAACTGGGAAATAAGAGTGACGTAATCTCTGACTTATCGGTGTTCCAGTTGAAGTAGGAAAAAAAATATGCCGATCTACCAGGCTATTGTTAGCTGTTGTTAGCACGCCCTGCGTTGATGTTCACAAATATCACATGAAGAATGTGATTATCATTATGGCAGCATTTTTGTGAATATTAGTCAAACAATACTATGTAAATAGCTGATTTAGAGTGACACACACTAGTCAGAAGTGCAAATAAATTGATTACCATAGGAGCTAAATAACTGTTCACACTGGTGGCTGCCATCTTCGATTGTCAACTGGGGGGGGGGGGGGGGGGGGGGTTCCTAGTGGGTGATGCCAACCTCGGGGGGCGTTCCAGATAAAATTTCCTACTTGGAAATTTGGAAAGAAGGAAAGAAAGAAAAACACAAGAAGTAATATTGGTGGACATTAACCCTTTGGGGACTGCAATTGTAAGGGTTCGCCAGTAAATACATTTGTATTTTTGTTCACTCTGATGTCATTTCTTGGAATATCTTCAAATACCTAATATCCCTAGAATCCTTACAACTTAATCTAAAATGGTATACATATAAATAAACCATAAAAATTAGGTAAAGGTGTTCAAGTTGTGTTATAAATTAGAAAATACAAAAATCGGATGTTTTTTTCAATATATTTACTAAATATCCACACAAAACACATTGATCGAAATGATTTCCAAATGTAGAAAAATAAACAAAATATTTCTGAAGACACCAGTAGTGATTTGAACAAAATACCTATTTTAGTTTTTGAGATATGATCATTTTTATGAAAAAACTACAGAGGCGTTTTTTTTTAGTTTGATCACTACTGCAGAACCAAAGCAATACTGAACATAGAAACTTGAGCAAAATATTTCTCAACAATATTGTTTCAACTATATACATTTTCCATAAACATATATACATTGCATATTTTACACAATACACATTACATAGCCTATATTTTATTTTACAAAGAGCCATTGTGGAAGTCATCATGGCAGACAAAACTCTCTCTCTCACACACAATCTTTCACTACATCAAACGACTTTCTCTCACCAAATCAAACAAATTACTCTTCCTAAATCACACATTCATACAGTACCTAACTCTCCCCATCACAATTTTAATCAATCAGTCTATCTATCAATGAATCAAGCTCTAGCTCTCTCACTATATGACCTGCTCTTTCCAACCTACATGTCCTTTGGCGCCACACAGTGGTGGTGCGGGAAAATTCCCGGGTGATTTTACGCGAGTAACACAACGTAATGACGTAAATGGCGACGTCACATGAAAGACAGAAGTCTATGCTTTTAGCAGCAAAAAGAATGAGCATTCTAGCTAATGTCGTTTTTGAGTTATATCAGTTTAAGCAGAACTATGTAGACAGCCCGGTGGGCGGGGCCGCCGGCGGGAGGTCAGTCCCTTGAGGGTTAAAAAAAGGAGTAGAAATCTTGGAACCACAGTCATTTTAACTGCGTTGATTCTCTTTCACCAACTGGAATATATTATTTTTATAAAGTGAAGGAAAATCATGAGAAATAATGCCTAGGTAACGAAAACTGGAGATACTGGCAAGATAAAAAAGGTAAAATTTTTGCTGAAATCTCTTTTGCTGCATTGTTCAGAGTAAAGCATTCCCTCTTACCAATATTCAAGTTGTAGCCTGAAAAGGAACCAAATGTCTTTAAAATTTCAATAATTTACTGATGCAAATGGTGGGATCTGAAATATAGAGCAATAGGTCATCAGCCTAAAGCAAGACCCTATGCTCAATCCCATTTCTACATATACCATTGAAAATTTGTGAGATCTTAAGAGCAATAGACAGTGGCTCGATGGCTACAGCAAACAACAAAGGCAACAGAGGATAGTCTTGACAGCAGCCACGTGTCAAAGGGAAAAATTTTGACCAAGTGGAGTTGGTAATCACACTAGCTAAGGGGCCATTATAAATTAATTGAATCCATGAAATGTAATTTTCACCAAAACCAAATCTTTTTAAAACTGAAAATAAATAACCCACTCCACCCCGTCAAATACCTTTTCTGCATCCATCGAGACCACCATCTCAGCTTCTCGTGCGTTAGACTCAGACAGTATTATATTAAGCAGCCGACAAATATTAGATAACTTTCTGTCCCTTATGAAACCAGTTTGATCACTGGAAATAATGTTTGATAATTGTTTCCCATACAATTGAAGAAGAAACGGCCTCAAATTTGTTAGTTTGACTAAAGAAAGAAATCTTGTCAGATGTAACTCTGCAAAATTCATTTGAAGACAGCAAACTTGTGTTTAGACGCCAGGGGAAGTGTTTTTCATGTTTAGGAATTATTTCTAAATCTAGCAGAAGAGGAGCATGGTCTGAAATGACTATTGCTGAGTATTTACAGGATTTAACTAAGGGAATTAAAGTTTTGTCTAAGAAGTAATGATCAATACGGAAGTGTGTCTGATGAACTTGAGAATAAAATGAAAACTTTTTTATTGTTGGGTGATAGAAGCACCAAGCATCTGTACATCCAATTTCATTCATAAGTGAAATAAGGGCTCTAGCCATATTAGACTGGTTTATATATTTTGGATTAGACTTATCAAGAGGAGGATTAACTGCTAAGTAAAGATGAGATGGTGTGAGTTCAAACATGGGATTGGTGAAAATAAAGTGGTTATAAAACCAGGACAGTTCCAATTTGGGGCGTAAACACAAGTCAAAATAACAGGGGTTTGGAGCAACATACCAAAAACAATAATATAATGGCCTTTTGGATCACATATGAATTTTTCAGGTGAAAAACTGTAGTCGTTTATGCATTAAAAGTGCTGTGCCTCTTGATGGACTATTAAAGCATGAGCGAAAAATATGGCCAATCCAGGATTTTTGAAGTCTGGTCTGGTCACAAACATGCAGGTGAGTTTCTGGAAGAAAGATTATTTCTGATTTTAAATTCTTCAGGTGTGAAAATACTATAGCTCTCTTGATAGGTCCTCCAAGGCCCCTCACGTTCCAAATGATAAACCTAATGGATCCCAGCCCTGTCATCTGATCTTTAACAGCCATTAGTTATGACCAGACACTTCAGTACTTGGAATGAGAATCAAATAAAAAAAAAAAACAGGAAAACATATCAGGGATTACAGATGTCCCACAGAGCAAAGTCAGAATGCTGTAAATTTTATAATAATGGGAGTGAAAAAGCAAAAAGACAAAAACAAACAGGAAAAAAAGAAAAGAAGAACAACCCCAAACACACTTGAACTAGAAGTAATGTTGACATCAACAAACTAAACAAATACACACTTATCCTAAACTCACCTAAACGAGGATGAGCACGCAGGAGATATTACTCACCACCGGTTACCTGGTGTGCATTTGCATCCCTTTCATAAAGTACTTGTACATCAATGAACAGTTCAGCTCCTTATAAACCATAAACAAAAGTAACATGCCCCTGAGCAAACAATTCTGTTTGTAAAGTTTAGTCAGTTATTGTTGGTCCCAAAGGGCACCCTGATACAGTTGACATAATTCACTGACTGCTGTTCCCTCAGTAGAAACGCTCTGCTTCCTCCGCTGAATCAAATATAAGCATTTGTCCATTTATGGTGACCCGCAGACGAGCTGGATAGATGACACCAAAGCGTATTCCATCTTTGTAAAGGAGAGATTTCAGCTTGTTGAAACTGGCCCTTTTCTTGGGTGTAACGGTGGCGCTGAAATCTTCAAAGATCCTGGTGGTCTGCCCGCGGTATGTGATGTCCCGGTTTTTCTTTGCCCACATCAGCACCTATTCCTTGTGGATGTACCTGTGAAAACGGATGATGAAAAGACGGGATCCGCTTGGTGGTTTTGGGGCCAAGCTATGTTGTGCACGGTCCAGTTCCAGGTTGAGATCTCTGAACTCATCCCTGCCACCTCCCTGAGCAGAGTGGTTATAAAAAGTTGGGCATCTGTCTCCTCCACTTTCTCTGGGATGCCGATCACCCGAAGATTATTCCATTTGGAGTGTGAAATAAGATCCTCCCCTGTCAGCTGTAGTTCCTCGTTGGCCTGCATAGTATTCTCTAATTTGGATTTCAATGTAGCCACATCGTCCTCTGAAGAAGTTATCCCATCTGAGTGGGCCGTGAGAGTGTGACAGCATGTGAGGCCACCATCTGGGCCATTTTCTGGAGCGAGGTCTGGATTGGAGCCAAAGCCTAGTTCAAAGAAGTAAGTTTTCTCATAACGTTTTTATGCAGTTTCGCAAGCTCTCCAACCAACATGCTAAGTGTTGGAGGCTCTGTGCTCGTGGCTGGTGCTGAGGGAGACGCTTTACTCGCATCTTGCGGGCTAAAGTGCTGAGTGAATTGTGGAATGATTTTTTTCCACAAATTCCGTGACTTTTACACATTCTGGCTTTAGTAGAAGTTTTTAGAGCTGCTTCTGACTTTGTGACTGATAATGTTGAGAAAAATACCTGAGTAAGTGACAAAAAAGGGTGGAAGTATCAGGGAGCAAAAAGCACACGTCTGATGATGAAGCCACCATAACCGGAACTCTTTGAGAAATTTCTAACCTTTCTTAAATTTGATTGTTACTGTTACACTGTGTCCTGGTCTGTCCCAGACTATTTGCAGCTAAATCATTCATTCATACTATATATTTCTGTTCCAATTTGCAATTGTATGTTGTCTTGAAGTCTACATTTTGAATGTCTTACGTCTTTACTGTTTATAAGAGCATCTACACTGAATTTGACCCTGGTGATTAATGAAGCCTTTTTAATCAAATTTAAGTGACAGTTAAATGTCTTTTTTCTCCATAAGAATATGTTTGTAGCCATGGTTGTTTGTTTGTCTGTGAGCAAGATAATTCAAAAAGCTCTCAATAGATTTTGATTATATTTTTCAGGAAATCTGGTCTTGACAAAAGCAAGATTTGATTAGATTTTGGTGGTTTGCAGATCCAGGATTTTTTTTAAGGATTTAACATTGTGCTATTGAGCAGTTTTTTACATTTTTACTGACATCTGGGCTGTTTTTGTTATTTACAAGTTTTCTGCTCCATTTAACCCTTCTATGATGTTTGGGTCAAATCAGACCGATTTACAACTTCATACAACATGAAAAAAATATTTTTCCTCTGATTGCCTCAAGACCTTATGATATTCTCCACACCAGACATTTGAACATGTAAAATTGCTGATCACCACTTTCATTGAATTTGACTGGTCTAATCAACTACCTGCATAGAAAATGAATGGGTAATAATAGATTATGTTCATCCATTAGATGGTAAACATTCATGCATACCCCCCCCCCCCCCCCACACACACACACACACACATACTGATTTATAGTGCATAGACTGACAAAATCCAGAAACGGGTACATTGGTGGTTTACAGTGTCACACCTTTCCCAGGGTCTTAGATCCATGGGTATAAAGCTAAAACACTGCAAAAACTTGAGAAAAATGTAGCTCACTTCAGCTCTCAGAAAGAAGCTTTCGGGCCTGATATACGACACCTGACTGGGTGGTGGTTTAACCCAACTTTTGGATTGTGGTTTATACTGACCATAACAGGTTTATGGTGACTTTAAAGGGACAAGAGAGTGATGCCCACTTTAAATGCCAACTTGATTACACGATGTATGAATTTTGATGAAAAAAAACACAAAAAGTAAGTTATTTTCAATACAATAAATGTTGGAGGGCTGTAGATATTTTTTCAAAGATCAGGCTTAAATATACATAAGATTGGTAAAAAAAAATGATTTTAATGCATCATTATTTCATTTGCAGTGTCAGATTTGTAACTTACGACCCTTTGAGGTAAGCAGAGGGCAAAAATGTCCTCTTCCAAAAGCTGCTGAAAAAAATACAAAAGATTAATATTTTTTGTACTTTTTCTCCTGAAATCATTCAGTCA
Organism: Scarus forsteni; assembly: GCA_036419115.1. Classification (NCBI taxonomy): domain Eukaryota; kingdom Metazoa; phylum Chordata; class Actinopteri; order Labriformes; family Labridae; genus Scarus; species Scarus forsteni. The sequence continues at coordinate 1,001,619 of JAZDUH010000360.1, forward strand.
ACTCCAGTTCTAATAAAAATAACAAATTTTTAATTATTTATTTTATTTTAACCCTTTAAATTCCAGTGTGAATACTTGATGTCAGTGTCTTTTTTGAAAAAACACATAAAAAGAGTTATACCCGGGACTTCCGGCATGACACCGAAGCAGGCAGCAGCATAAATTTTACGCTCCCAAGTGGTCTACTTCCCCCCTAACAAACCTTTTATTTCTCGATGAAACTTTTTTTTAATGGAGCATGACAGGGGTGAGGAAACGTACAACCAGAGGAAAATCGCAAGAGAATACGAGGACGAGTGATTTCTCAGCAAACGAGAGTGAGGAAACTAGCGCTAGCAACAGAGCTACACACGACGACATGGAAGCTATCCAAGCTAACATAATCGCTGAAATACAGGCGGTAAGAGTGGACGTGAAAAGAGAACTCACTGAAACTATAGGGCAGCTGCAGCGGGAGCTAGCCGAATTCAGGGAAGAAACTAACCATAAACTAAACGCCATTGTCACCGACTTCAGAGAAATGACAGACCGAGTCAAGCAGACGGAGCAGAGGGTAAACGACGTAGACGAGTGGAGTGTGAACATGAGAGAAGTACTCAACCACACCGTGGAGCTTCAGGAGGACCTGCAAGCTAAGCTGACAGACCTCGAGGCACGTTCGCTCAGAAATAATTTGCGCATTCATGGAATCCCCGAAGGAGCCGAAGGTGACGATATTCAAGACTTTATTACAAAGTTTATCATATCTGAGCTGCACCTTCCAGATGCCCCTCTCGGCATACAGCGCTACCACAGGTCTCTCGGGGCTAAGCCCCCGCAAGGCTCCAACCCAAGGTCGGTGGTTGTTTACTTTCTGGAGTACAAAACGAAAGAGATGATTCTGCGTGGTGCTTGGAAAAAGAGAGAGATCCTCTACGACGGCAAACGAGTGTTTTTTGAGCAAGACTACCCGACAGAAATAATAATGAAAAGAAAGGCGTATCCCACTATTAGAAAGGCATTAAAAGATGAAGCACTTCGTTTCCAGACCCTGCACCCAGCGAGACTCAGAGTGTTCTTCGACACCGGACCAGTTATCTACAACAGCGCTTCAGAGGCCACGGATGACTTAGTGAAAAAAGGACTGCTCCAAAACAACAGCGGAGAACGTCCCCCAGCGAAAGACACACCTGCGAGGGGACCGAGGCGGCTGCCGTGGGAAACAGCGGGCTCTACATCATGTCGTCATTGGGAGGCTCGGATGAAAGACATTAAAGAAAAACTCAAGGAGTTCCGGCACAACGACAACAATACAAAAACTGACTGAGTTAGAGTTGAAACACTCCAATAAGAATTATGAGACACATCCAGGGATAAAGCGAGAATTCCTATTCTCATAATGTATCATTTAAAGTGACCACCATGGGATCGATCTTTGATTCTGCTTTTAATGTGCACTGCTCTGATTGTTTTCTATTGGAGACAGCAGTATGCACTTGGAGGGGACCCTTTAAGCCCTAAGGCTTCCCCTTCTAAAACAGAAGTTGAGACAATACTTCACAGATGGAAGTCAATTTTGTTATATGTGATGTTTAAGTTCATATCAGTTCTTAAGAAAATGTTTGTTGGTTCAGGTCATCATGAAGGATACAGTTGTTTGGGTAAAGCTAAAACATTATTAATGAGTGAAACACAGCACAGAGAACATAACATTATTAGCCTTAATGTGACTGGGTTACATAACCCTATAAAAAGGAGCAAGATCATAGCCAAAATGAAGAGAGAAAGACAGGATATATATTTTTTGCAAGAAACACAACTTTCTGGTATTGAACATAAAGAATTTGAAAAACTGGGATTTGAAAACACCTTTTATTCCTCTTTTAAAGGAGGGAGGAAGAGAGGAGTTCTAATTTTGATATCAAACAGAGTAAACTTTCAGTTACTGTCACAAATTGCAGACCAAGAAGGACAATACATACTGGTCAAATGTTTGATTGATCATAAAGAAGTAACTCTCTTGAATGTGTACAGACCCCCTGGTAACGATAAACAATTGATCAAGAAAATTTTCATCTTAATATCAGAAGAGGCATCAGGTGTATTAATATGCGGGGGAGATTGGAACGTGTGTTTGAATCCCCTCTTAGACTCCACAAATAAAACTAGAAAGAGTCAGCCTGAATCTTCTTTTATTAAAAAGATGTTGAAAGAAATAGGTATGTTTGATATATATAGGGACTCAAACCCACATGATAAACGTTTTACCTTTTTTTCCTCCACACAAAATGTGTATTCGAGAATTGACTATTTTTTTATGTTTAAAACCAACAGATGCAAAATCATAAAGTGTGATCTTGGTGTCAAAGATATCTCAGACCATGCAGGTGTGTATCTTACATTAAAATTAAACCACAAACCAAGAGAGACCTTATGGAGACTTAATACAGGACTTCTTAATGATACAAAACTCCAAAATTTTATAAAAAGCGAATGGAAGGAATACATGATTAACAATAATAACGGTACAGTGTCTCCCAGTACTCTGTGGGATGCCTCAAAGGCTGTCATCAGAGGCAAACTCATTATGTGGTCCGCTCAAAGGAAAAAGGAGAGAGAGAAAGAAGTTAAGGATTTGACTGAGAGGCTTAGATCTCTGGAGGGTGAACATATGGAAACAAGTGATCCTAACATCTTAAACCAAATAAAAGAAATAAAACAACTATTGAACAATTTTTACGAAAAGGAGATTGAGAAGAAAGCAAAATTTATTGAACAGAGCTATTATGAAAATGGTCCTAAATCAAAAAAATTACTGGCATGGAGAATTCCAAAACAACAGGCTGAAAGACTGATAACAAAAGTAAAGGACCCCGACACTAACAAATTATGTCATGGAGCAGACGACATCAGAAAAGCCTTTGAAAAATATTATACAAAGCTGTATGCTCAACCACATGCAGCTGAGTTCACACAGGCTCATAACTTTATAACAACTTTAGATCTGCCATCAATCGGAACTGAACAAAATAAACTGTTAACTGAAGAGATAACAGTGAAGGAAATTAACAGTGCAATATCCAAACTGAAAACAAACAAAATGCCAGGTGCAGATGGTTACCCATCAGAATGGTATAAATCTTTCAGACATATTTTAATACCAACACTTAAAGATTGTTTTAACTATATACTAAAGGGCGGAGAAACCCCGTTGTCCTGGAAAAAAGCCATCATTTCCATAATTCCCTAGTCAAGTAAAGATAAAACAGAATGTAACTCATATAGACCCATCTCTGTTTTGAACATAGATTATAGATTATTTGCAACAATACTAACTAAAAGAATGGAAAATATTATCCCGGAACTAATAGATACTGACCAGACTGGCTTTGTAAAAAACAGGCAAACCCAGGACAACGTGAGGCGTTCTCTCCACATCATTGTGTTATGACTGTGTGTCATTTTATTGATTTAATTGTTACTATGTTGCCTTTGTAGGGGAGCGCCTTCCTCCTTTTCCTCCTCCCTCCCTCTGTGCTCCTGCTCTTCTTAGCTGCAGGTGGAGCGTCCTGATTGGACAGCAGCGGAAAGACGCAGCCGCAGAGTGGAGGAGACCGGTGTAGTGGCACAGACGATTGGCTGAGAGCTGATGGCTGGGGATTTAAAAATGACAGCCGAAGAAGAGATGCTGACCCTCCTTCCTCACTATTCAACGCCACATCTTTGTGAAGACCGATTGTTTGAAGTAGAGTGTTGTGTTAAATTCTGTGAATGTCAAATCAGTCATTAAATAATAAGGTAATGTAGGGGAAGTAAGTCTTTTTGGTTTCTCTTTTCTTTTTTTTTTCGTTTAGGGAGACACTTTAGGTTTGTATGTTTCTTTTCTCATTAGTGATTAGGTAAGACTTTTGATTTATAAGAGTGTTTTGTTTATTGTTTTATATGCTTACTTACCCCGAGGTAATTTTGATTTAGTTTGTAAAACTAGAAGAAAAGAATTATTAAAGAAAAAAATCTTTCATTTGAACTACAAAATCGTGTTTGTTTGTGGTTTCTTGCAGGTGTGCCTTCGGAAGTGACAAAGGAGTGGTCAATTTTATGTTTCCTCCAGTATCCCCTAGGCTGGTTGTAACATAAATTGGGGGCTCGTCTAGTTTAACGTGATTTTTCGGGTGAGTATTCGTGGTTTTTTTTCATCTTCTATGTAGGTCTGATTGACTCTTTTGTTTAAAAAAAATAAAACAACTGGCACTATGTGGGACGTCGGTGGCGCAGTTGGATAGTGCGCTTGGTCAGTGATCAGGAGGTTGCAGGTTCAAGCCCAGCTCCGGGCGACACATGGCGATGTGTCCTTGGGCAAGACACTTAACCCCAAGTTGCTCCCACTGCTGCGTCAGTGGCGTGTAAATGTGTTAGAGATACTGATGAATAACTAACATAGATACTCTGAATCATCAGTGAGTGAATGTGGGTGCAAATGGGTGTGAATGGGTATGAATGGGTGACCTGCGGTGTAAAAGCAGCTTTGAGTAGTCAAAAAGACTAGAAAAGTGCTATATAAGCTCAAGTCCATTTACCATTTACTATGGAGTTCGACTTAAAGAGTTTAGTTAAAAATCCCACCTTAAAGGATCTCGAGAAATGTAAAAAAGTTGAACTCATTCTTGTGGCTGATTTCTTTGAGGTACATGTGCCGCTGAATGCCAGAAAGGCTGAAATTCGTCAGCTTGTGGTGGACAAACTGCGAGAGAAAGGCTTCCTCACTGAGCTTCCTTCTGTGGAAGGAGCTGCGGCTAAGGCTGATGTGGACAAGGCTGATACGGTGCCGCCTGTCACACCCGCTCCCACAAACCCTCCCGTTACGCACGGTGCGTCAGCGGATGAGCTTCAGCTAACACTCCGTATAAAGGAGATGGAGGTACGTAACCGGGAGTTAGAGGTTCAGGCAATGCACTTACGTGAAAGAGCCTTAGAGCTGGAGCGCCAGCCTAGTATTACCACTTTAGCACGCACTCAGCAAGCCCCACACTCTCCCCGTGACACCTTTGATGTCAGCAGGCACATTGCCCTGGTGCCACCTTTCCGAGAGTCGGAGGTGGATTCGTATTTTAGTGCTTTTGAGCGCATTGCAGCAACATTGAATTGCCCCAAGGATGTTTGGTCTTTATTGTTACAATGTAAATTGGTAGGTAAAGCCCAGGAGGTGTGTGCCAGTCTCACAATTCAACAAAGTTTGAATTATGATATTGTGAAAACCACTGTGCTTCGTGTGTATGAGCTTGTGCCTGAGGCATATAGGCAAAAATTCAGAAATTGTACAAAGAGTGTCAATCAGACATACGTGGAATTTGAACGCGAGAAGGGGGTTCTTTTCGGTAAGTGGTGTCAGGCCAGTAAAGTTACTGATTTTGCACAACTGCGAGAACTTGTCCTCTTGAAGAAGTTTAAAAAATGTTTACACGAGCGCACTGTCGTGTATATTAACGAGCAAAAAGTTGCTTCTCTTTCAGATGCAGCTGTATTGGCTGATTAGTTTGCTTTAACTCACAAAAATGTGTTTTTGCCTGTTGCGCCCCGTGAGTCATCTGCACACGTCGAAAAAAAGAGTAGGTCACCCACTTTCTCTCGGCGCAATAATTCGGCAACAGGTGACAAGCGTGTGTGTTTTTACTGCCATGATTCTGGTCACCTCATTGCTGTTTGTCATGTTTTAAAACAAAAAGAACAAGCTAAGGTTAAAAAGCCATCTGCTGTAGGACTAATTCAGTGCAAACTTGTAGCTTGTGAGTCTGACAGCGTGTGTGAAAATTCCAAAATTGATGATGAATTCAAACCTTTCATTTCTCAAGAGTTTTTCTCTCTGGATGGCAGTGAGGGGGGCAGAGTTCCAATCCATATTTTAAGAGACACTGGCGCAAAACATTCCATTGCTCGGCGTGGAGTTGTACCGTTTTCTTCTGATTCGTACTGCGGTACAGATTTGTTGGTGTGGGGAGTTAAAATGAGCGTTTTACGCGTTCCGCTCCACACAGTTCATCTTTCGTGCTCTTTTGTGTCTGGCCCTGTGCGCGTGGGTGTGAGAGATGAACTGCCTGTAGCAGGAGTTGATCTCATTCTGGCTAATGATTTGGCCGGTAACAAAGTGTTTCCCACCTTGCCCGAGGTGACTGAAAATCCTTGCGCGGATGTAAGTTTTTCACCCCCTGTCACCGCGCTTGATCCGCGGCCAATTTTTCCTGCGCAAGGCTGTTACGCAGCCCAAGCTCGCAAGTTTGGTGATTTACCAGACCTTTCTGGTACATTTTTGAGCGCGCCTGATTCTGACAGCCCCTCTGTTAAAAATGAAAAATGTGAAACTGTGATTGTTGGTGTCCTACCTGATGTAAAAGATTTACGTTTAGCTGTAGATAAAAAGCAGCTTATCCAGGCTCAGAAAAATGACCCATCTTTGACCACTTGTTTTTCGGCTGTTGCTAAAAATAAAACCAGTATACAGTGCGGGACATACCTTCTTCGATGGTGTAGTCTTGATGCATAAATGGTCCCCATTGTTAGGTATGGAGTGTGACACAGTGACTCAGGTACTTGTGCCGAAAGAGTTCCGAGTCCAGTTTTAAGTCTGGCCCATGATCATAATTTATCCTGTCATTTGGGAGTTAGAAAGACATACAACAGGATTCTCAAGTACTTTTTCTGGCCAGGATTGAAATCCAACGTCATTAAATATTGCCACTCTTGTCATGTTTGCCAGGTAGCAGGGAAACCTAACCAAGTCATTCCACCAGCTCCTTTAAATCCGATCCCGGTTATCGGTGAACCATTTGAGCATGTGATTTTGGATTGCGTTGGCCCCTTGCCAAAAACAAAGTCTGGTAATCAGTATGTCCTAACCATGATGTGCGCCGCCACTCGTTTCCCCGAGGCCGTCCCTTTGCGCACCATAAAAGCCAAAGCAGTGGTGAGGGCTTTAACCAAGTTCTTTTCCACTTTTGGGTTCCCCAAACGCATCCAAACAGACCAAGGGTCAAACTTTATGTCAAAAATTTTTGCTCAGGTAATATCTATGTTGTCTGTGAAGCATCGGGTGTCCAACGCGTTCCACCCTGAGAGCCAGGGCGCGCTGGAGCGGTTTCATCAGACTTTGAAATCTATGCTCCGTAAATTCTGTGTTGATTCTAACAGGGAGTGGGATGAGGGTCTGCCACTCTTACTGTTTGCAATTCGTGAAACTACTCAGGAGTCACTTGGTTTCAGTCCGGCTGAGTTAGTGTTTGGACACACCGTGCGCGGTCCCATGCGTTTGCTCCAAGAAAGCTGGCTTACAGACAAGCGCAGCCCCGCCCACAACGTCCTGGACTACGTCAGTTCATTCAAGGAGAGGTTACACACTGCCTGTGAGCTGTCCCTGACCTCTCTCTGCGCTGCACAGTCTAAAATGAAAACACATTTCGATCAGAAAACTGTCAGTCGCACTTTTGCAGCAGGTGACCTTGTCTTAGTTTTATTACCTGTTGTTGGTTCCGGCCTCCAGGCCAAATTCAGTGGTCCTTATGAGGTGGAGCGCAGATTGAGTGACACTGATTATGTCGTAAAATCTCCGGATAGGAGAAAGAAGTCCCGTGTGTGTCATGTTAACATGTTGACGAAATATGTTGAACGTCCTCAAACTGTTGTGCCTCCCGAAGTGCTGCTCAGAGCGCCTCTCCTGTGGTGTCTGTGGCTTCTCCCTCCTACAGTCCCGCGGAGGATGAGCTGAGAGAGCCAGCTGTTACTGTCCTGTGTGCGCGCTTGGAAAATTCCAAAATTTTGTGTAATCTCGATGACCATTTGTCATATTTGTCTGAGCCTGCTAAAAGTGATGTATGTGATTTAATTTGTTCTCATGCTGCTCTCTTTAAGGATAAGCCCATACAGACCACAGTACTGCAGCATGATGTTGATGTTGGTGATCACAGGCCCATTAAGCAGCACGCTTACAGAGTGAACCCCGCTAAACGTGCTGCCATGCAGAAGGAGGTACAGTATCTTTTGGAGAATGGTTTGGCTGTGCTCAGCTCCAGTCCATGGAGTTCTCCTTGCCTCCTAGTTCCAAAATCTGACGAAACTCCCAGATTTTGTACCGATTTTCGTAAGGTTAACTCTGTGACGAAACCTGACTCTTTTCCTCTCCCACGTATGGATGATTGTGTGGATCGAGTAGGCTCAGCCAAATTTGTGACCAAACTCGACCTTCTCAAAGGGTACTGGCAGGTTCCTTTGACACCACGTGCGTCTGAGGTCTCCGCTTTCGTTACACCAGACTACTTTCTCCAGTACACTGTGATGCCCTTTGGTCTGAGAAATGCCCCTGCCACATTTTAGAGGCTGATGAACACCGTCCTCTGTGGTGTTAAAAACTGTGAGGCTTACTTGGATGACATTGTGTGTTTTTCCTCCTCTTGGCCTGAGCATGTGGAAACTCTGAGAGAAATCTTCAGTCGTTTAATGGCTGCCTCTCTGACTCTGAATCTGGCCAAGTGTGAGTTTGGTAAAGCTGTAATAACGTACCTAGGTAAGCAGGTAGGTCAGGGTACGGTGCGCCCTCTGTCGGCCAAAATTCAGGCCATCCTGGATTTTCCAGAGCCAAAAACCAGGCGGCAGCTCCGCAGGTTTCTGGGAATGTGCGGTTACTATTGTGGCTTCTGCAAAAATTTTGCCAGTGTTGTTTCGCCCCTCACTAGTTTGTTGAGTCCGAGTGTCCAGTTTATGTGGACTCCTGTCTGCAAGGAGTCATTTGAGTCCGCCAAGGCCCTCATGTGTAGTGCCCCTGCGCTCACCGCACCTGATCTTGAGCGTCCCTTTAAGGTAGAGGTAGATGCTAGCGCTACAGGTGCGGGTGCTGTCCTCTTGCAGGAGGATGACCATGGCATCGACCATCCTGTCTGTTATTTCTCCAGGAAATTCAACAGACACCAGGTTAACTACAGCACCATAGAAAAAGAGGCTCTTGCATTGCTGTGGGCCTTACAAAACTTTGAGGTCTACGTTGGTTCTAGCTCTGAACCAGTTGTTGTTTTTTTCGGATCACAATCCTTTAATCTTTTTGTTGCGCATGCGCAACAACAACCAGCGCCTCATGCGTTGGTCCTTGTTGTTGCAAGACTTTAATATCGAGGTGCGTCATATTAAAGGTGTAGACAATGTTATTGCGGATGCTTTGTCTAGAGTGGGGTCTTAATTCAAAAATTGGATCAAGCATTTCTTTTAGGGGAAGAAGTGATTGATCTTAGGTGGGGGGGGTGTTATGACTGTGTGTCATTTTATTGATTTAATTGTTACTATGTTGCCTTTGTAGAGGAGCGCCTTCCTCCTTTTCCTCCTCCCTCCCTCTGTGCTCCTGCTCTTCTTAGCTACAGGTGGAGCGTCCTGATTGGACAGCAGTGGAAAGACGCACCCGCCGCAGAGTGGAGGAGACCAGTGTAGTGGCACAGACGATTGGCTGAGAGCTGATGGCTGGGGATTTAAAAATGACAGCCGAAGAAGAGACGCTGACCCTCCTTCCTCACTACTCAAGGCCACGTATTTGTGAAGACCGATTGTTTGAAGTAGAGTGTTGTCTTAAATTAGGGTTTCTTGCCGGTGTGCCTTGGGAAGTGACAAAGGAGTGGTCAATTTTATGTTTCCTCTAGTATCCCCTAGGCTGGTCGTAACAATTGACCATGAGTAATAATATGAATGAATCTGTTGTAAGTCTCGATGCCGAAAAGGCTTTTGACTCAGTCCGATGGGAATATCTTTATGTCACTCTCCAGAGATTTGGCTTTAATAATCAATTAGTGAACTGTTTAAAGGCCCTATACTGCTCTCCAACCGCTAGAATTAAGATAAATGGCAACTTGTCCAAAGAAGTTTTTCTTCAAAGAGGGTGTCGACAAGGATGTCCTCTTAGCCCCCTTTTGTTTGCTTTATTTTTAGAACCATTGGTACAAGCTATCAGAGAGGATAAAGATATATGCAGGGTTCTAATTCGAGAAACACAGTATAAAATATGTGCTTATGCCGATGATATTTTGTGAACACTAACTAACCCCAACACTTGTCTACCTAAGCTACTATCCCTGCTCAAAATATTTGGTTCTTATTCTGGTTACAAGTTAAATCTTCATAAAACTCAAACACTTACATTTAACTACCTCCCTCCAGAAAACATATATAAAACGACTAAATTTAAATGGAAAAACACTGTTCTTAAATATTTAGGAGTAAATATACCCAAAGATCTGTTAAGAATTTTTGATCATAACTATCCCTGTATAACAACTGATATTAAAAACGATTTAAACCGCTGGTCAATACTTCCATTGAATATGTACAACGGAATAGATATCATAAAGATGAACATATTATCCAGACTGCTTTTCCTCTTTCAGTCCCTGCCTGTGGAGATACCTACCAAACAATTTACAGAATGGAACAGACTGATCTCAAACTTTATTTGGGATAAAAAAGACCAAGAATTAGGCTTCAGAAGTTACAACTGCCAAAGAACCAAGGTGGAATGGCTCTGCCATGTTTAGAAAACTACTATAAAGTGGCTCAGCTGCGCACACTGATGTGCTGGTGTGATTGTGGCTGCGATGCAAAATGGAAGAATTTAGAACAAAGTCAAGTAGATATTCCGCTTCAATCTATTTTGGGCGACAAAGCCCTCCAGAAGGAGTATTTAAATAAGCTTTCTAAATGGAGTGCTGTCCCTTTAAGCATTTTGGCTGGGAAAACTTCAAGATAATAAATATGAAAAAGCCTCCAAAGCCACATCAAAAATACTGAGGAGGAGGAATGGCTGATAAAGTTCTTTGTTGATATGGTTAACTGTAAGACAAGTAAAAAAATGATCTCCAAAATCTACTAAGCTTTACAACAG